>CAUOFW020001834.1:0-68299 GCA_963454935.2 Ilex paraguariensis | reverse complement strand
AAAAATAGAAAATACTCTCAGCAGAATTGCCCTTCAAGCTTAATTTGGTTGTATCTGCTCATATTCTGCAGTCTTACCCACACAAAATCTTGACTGGGAGAAGAGACAAGATGCACACAATAAGACAGACCAATGGGTTAGCGGGTTTCACCAAGCGCTCAGAGAGTGAGTATGATTGTTTTGGGACTGGTCACAGTTCTACCACCATCTCAGCAGGCTTGGGTAATCCTCTGCTCTACTCCAACTGAGTACTGTGACGGAAAATAGAACCACAATTCTAATTTTTGAGTTGGAATAGTTTTTAGTATAGCTACAAGGTACTCCTTGTACGATTGTATTTTAGCTGTTGGAAGGTATATATTCCAGAGTTTTCCACTACCATTGGTTTGTGGATCAAAAGATTTGATACTTTGTTGTCTTGTTGATAATGAATTTTTTGATTTCCCAAGATAAAGAAAAGCAATTTTGAGAATTCTCTTGTTAAGAGGCTATGAATTGATTAGAACCTCGGATTCATACTGGAAACGTGACGATGATACGATAAAATAAGCCAATGAATTCATTGAGTAAGAACCATGGATCATCCTGCGCCATGTACACCCTTCAATAGTATAGCACACCATCATATTCATCCTATTCATGTTCAATTTTTCTTATCTTCTGTTACTGATCCAAATTTAGAGCCCCTGTTTGATAAAAATTGCTCTTTGTTGATCTTTGGGATCTTTTCAATGGACAGGGATGGCTGTTGGAAGAGATTTAAAAGGAAGAAAGAATAAAGTAGTCGCAGTTATAGGTGATGGTGCCATGACAGCAGGTCAGGCTTATGAAGCCATGAACAATGCTGGTTACCTAGACTCCGACATGATTGTTATTCTGAATGACAACAAACAGGTCTCTTTACCCACTGCTACTTTGGATGGTCCCGTACCACCTGTAGGAGCTTTGAGCAGTGCTCTAAGTAGGTTGCAGTCAAACAGACCTCTCAGGGAATTAAGAGAAGTTGCCAAGGTTTGTAATAATTCACCGAGTAAAAATAAACAAAAAACAATATCTGTATTCTAGACTTTTGAAACTGAAGCCTTTTATGTTGTGATTGAAATTGTTTCAGGGAGTTACCAAGCAGATTGGCGGGCCTATGCATGAACTTGCAGCGAAAGTTGATGAATATGCTCGTGGGTTGATCAGCGGTTTCTGGATCAACACTGTTCGAAGAGCTTGGACTCTATTATATAGGTCCTGTCGATGGTCATAGCATAGACGATCTTGTGGCCATTCTCAAAGAAGTTAAGAGTACTAAATCAACTGGTCCCGTGCTGATCCATGTTGTCACAGAGAAAGGTAGAGGATACCCGTATGCTGAGAAAGCTGCAGACAAGTATCATGGTATATACATCGGTTGCAAATTTATGAAGTAGAGTTGAGAATTCTTCAGATTGATATATAGCAATTCATCAATCATCATCTGTTTATTCCAATTATGAAATAGATCATTGAGTCTCGTTGTATCTTATTTGATAGCGCTACAAAGTGGAACTTTAAACTGTACCTGTGTTATATTTTTGCAGGAGTGGCCAAGTTTGATCCGGCAACTGGAAAGCAACTCAAAGTTAGTGCTAAAACACAGTCTTACACAACGTACTTTGCAGAAGCTTTGATTGCAGAAGCAGAGGTGGACAAAAACATTGTTGCAATCCATGCAGCAATGGGAGGTGGAACGGGCTTGAATCTTTTCCTTCGCCGCTTCCCTGCACGGTGCTTTGATGTGGGGATAGCAGAGCAGCATGCTGTAACTTTTGCTGCAGGATTAGCCTGTGAAGGCCTTAAACCTTTTTGTGCAATCTACTCATCTTTCTTGCAAAGGGCTTATGACCAGGCAAGGCAATACCTCCACTTTTCTTCTCTGGCAATAGTATTTGATGAAGCTTAGATAATTGCTGAATACAAACCATTGAACAAATGGTCTTGCTTCATGGTACAGGTGGTGCATGATGTAGACTTGCAGAAGCTGCCCGTGAGGTTTGCAATGGACAGAGCTGGGCTGGTTGGAGCTGATGGTCCGACACATTGTGGTGCTTTTGATGTCACTTACATGGCATGCCTCCCAAACATGGTGGTGATGGCTCCTTCGGATGAGGCTGAGCTTTTTAACATGGTTGCAACCGCTGCTGCCATAGATGACAGACCAAGCTGTTTTCGATACCCAAGAGGAAATGGGGTTGGTGCAGAGCTGCCACCAGGGAACAAAGGCATTCCTCTTGAGGTATGGTTCAAACAAAATCAAAGAAAATGAAGAAATATGAAGAAAACGAAAATTGACATATGCTTGAACATTTTTGCAACAGGTTGGAAAAGGCCGGATATTGATTGAAGGGGAGAGAATAGCACTTTTGGGCTATGGAACAGCAGTACAGAGCTGTTTGGCTGCAGCTGCTTTAGTAAAACCCCATGGATTGCGGTTAACAGTTGCAGATGCACGTTTCTGCAAACCGTTGGATTATGCTCTTATTCGCAGCCTGGCAAAAACGCATGATGTTTTGATCACAGTAGAAGAAGGATCAATCGGAGGGTTTGGGTCTCATGTTGCTCAGTTCATAGCTCTAGATGGGCTTCTTGATGGAAAGGTGAAGGTTTGTATCTGATACACAGTTATCATAAACTGGAGAGAGCTTACCCTTCTCTAGGACAACCCTGATGTAACCCATTGGCCGTCTATACGCCATCTTAGCCCTCTCCTTGACCTCCTGATTCTACCAATCCACCCTCTCTCCCGGATCTTTTAATCAGCCATATCTGTCTCACTACTAATGCTGGAGTTTCTGAACCATATGTTAACCACCAATAATTCAATAGCCAAATCAATTCCACAAAAGGTAACTAAAACTTTCAATTACATCTCAAAACCAAAGTACCAATCTATCAACTAACTGATAAAAACAATATTCCCAAAACATTGTCCATCCTCGATCCTCTCAAAACATGAAAATTTCAATATTCAAAACATTTCGGGGTTGTAACACAACGAACCTTTTATCCTTGGTTTAAAGATGCTTGAATCTAGAACAGCGCATCTACAAAAAAAAAAAAACTGCTTGAAATTGGTAAATGCCAAAGTGCATAGTGTTGGAATTCTGCAAATATTGTAGACCTTTCTATGAAGTGTATACCAACAGACAGAAGAGACATCCTATATGTTTTGTTTTTATCCAATGTATTTGAGTATTTATTGTTTTTTTGTCAAGAGAAAGCTTGCATTGGACTCTGCTATAGAGCACTCACTTTGTGTCCTTGAAACTTACTGCAGTGGAGATCACTGGTTCTTCCTGATCGGTACATTGACCATGGATCCCCTGCTGACCAACTGGCCCAAGCTGGTCTCACACCATCTCATATTGCAGCAACAGTATTCAATATACTTGGGCAAACAAGAGAGGCTCTGGAGATCATGTCATAGAGTAGATGTAAGGGCTTTTGTTCCTCTCTTTATGTACAAATCGAATATTTGTGAAAATCTATTCTTCGCATTCCTAAATATCATTATGTAAAATGTAGTGTTAGCACAGAAAAATCATTATATAAAATCCAGAGGGTAGGCTTTGGCGCAATGGTAAGGTTACTCCATTATAATTTGCAGGTCATGGGTTTGAGTTGCAGAAACAACCTCTTTACTTTTAGGAGTAATGTTGTGTACATCTAACCTTCTTCAGACTCCGCAATGATGAGAGTCTTGTGAATTGGGTGAGCTCTTCAATGCTAACAAAAAGATCAGAACTTGATGTTGCTTCCATGTAATGTGATTTATTTGTCAATGCAAATCTGTCAAGAAACACTAAACAAGCCAAAAGGGATATGACTTATTGCCTATTGTTTCTGTGGTTGTGTGATAGATTGACATAAGGAGAAATCAACCGTTTAATATGTAGACTGTAGAAAGTATTCAGGTAGAGTCGGTGTGGGGGATAAATTTTCCCAGGGTGAAATTTGGGCAGGCTAACCCGAAATTATTCAAAAACATTTGCTCTAAACCTCAATCATTGTTAGTAATATTTGAATGCTATTGCAAACGTGGAATTTGTTCTTTTTTTTTCAAATTAACTTTTGATTAATAAAAATTAATAGATTTTAGGTTCAACTTTAAGATTGAACATAAAATTGAACTCTATTTTTTGTTTAATTTGATTTAGGTTAATGAAAAATCTGATTTTCACCCAAATTTAAAAATTTAATCAGGGGGTTCAACTTGGTTTGAAATTGGTCGGATTGAGCACGAATTGGGTTAATTGATAACTTTTTATCCTATCCAAATCTAAAAAACTTTTTAGACCGAACATGTTTCTATCTTTAAAGCCGCTACCATCGTCACCGACCACACCACCTCTCTCTACCTCTATTCTTTGATGATAATTTTTTTAAACTATCTCAACACTCATATTAAGTAAAAAACCCACGAATCTATTACTCAAAAAGGTTGATATTTTTTAGTTAATATTAGTGAAATTTGTAAGAAACATGTTTTAATATTAGATAAAATGTTTTGGTGGTAAAAATTTTAAAAATGAGCAATGAGACAGTAAGAAAATTGTTTAAAATATTTGAGTAAATATTTAAATTTATCCATTAGAATATCATGTTTGTCACTTAATTACCTAAACTTTCTCATATTTAAAATATTATACTTACACCCCTTAAGAATCTAAATATGACTAAAAGTGTTCCCCCAACTGAGCATCCAAATAATTCTATTCAACTAAGATATTGCATTAGATATAAAGGACATTATATAATACTAGTACTTTTGAATATAATATAATACCCACATTATATTGGATATTCAAAAGTTATTCTTGATTTTGAACTTTAGAGTATAACGGATTTATAAAATAAAAAATAATATAGAAATTATAATTGTTTATTAGGATCACATCATATTTTTTAATAGTTACATTTATGGATATTGACGACAGGGGATTATGTGTTACACGTGCACAAATGTCACGGGTTATAGGTGTAATGTTCTAAATGTGAGGGAATCCAATGATTAAGTAATAAATCTAAAGAGATCCAAGTGTAATTTATTCATTTAATTTTAGACGAAACTGTTAGAGCAACTCTAACAAGGTTTTGTAGTTAAACTATTCAAAAGTATATTTTCTTTTTATTTTAGTTACTCACTTTTTCAATATATATTCTAACAAGTTTGTTATATTTTAACTATTTTTTTTTATATATTATATTTTTTATATTTGTTGAATCTATTGGAGAGAAAAAAAAAAGGAGGGAAAGACCATGAGTGGCCAAGAGAAGTGTGAAAGACAAGAAGAGAGAAAATATATTATAAACTATTTATATATGATGCTGTAAATATACTAAATTTTAGATATTCTATCGGAGATGCTCTTAATTTCTGATTCATATTGATACAATTTTTTTTTAAATATAAAATAAAATTTTTAATCTTTAAAGGTGTAACTTAAAATTCGAAATATCAATATAATTTATAATTAACTCAAATATAATAAAACACTCTACACATTTTTCCCCCAAATCCTCCCGACCCTCTCCTCACTGCCTTCACTCTTCTGTGAGACTCAGAAACCATGCCGCCCCTATACAGCTCTACTTCTTCCCTTCTTTACTATTAACCCTTTTCCAGTCCCTATTTTCACTCCTTACTCTCTCTCTCTCTCTCTGCTATCCCAGCGCCAGTCACACCGCCATTGCCTCCGCCACACCCCTGCCAGTTATGTCTTTATCTACTCTGCTTCTCTCTCTCACTCACCCGCACAACACACGCACACACAGAAAACACCTTCCCCCTCTGCGCAACCCACTGCCCAAAAAAAAAAATACCCCCTCCCAACACACCCCACACACAGAACACAATCGCCCCTTCCTCTCTGCCCATCACACACACACAGACAGAGAACACAATCACACAGAACACACACAATGCAACCCACCCCCCAGAACACACGGCACACACCCTTTCCTTCACCCACGCAATCTCTTGGATTTTCTTCAATTTGAATTTTTTGAAGTTGGTTTGATTAGGAATCCGAACACAGCATAGCAAATAATATATGTCTTGCAGGACCTTCTTCTTCATGACATCGGTCAAGATTGGGACATCATTGAGTCACCACAGTCGTCATCGATTCCAGCAGCCGCCGCCAACGACACAATGACGCCAGCCAAGTATCTCTTCCTCCCTTTCTCTCTCTCCACCGTAAACCCAGACAATCCAACCTCGCAACAGTCACTCAATTAACAAACACACACCGCCCACCATATGTTTGAACACACACCCAGCAGGCACACACATAGCACCCACCCACGCAACAGGCACAGAATGCACACACACACACAGAGCATAAACACAGCACACAAGCAGCAGGCACGCACAGACACCCACGCACACCAAGTACTCACACAACATTTAATTGGCAGATCTGAATCTTTCTCGGTGTTTTTTTTCTGTTATTTGTTAAGTTTTTAAATTGATTTTTGTTTTGAAACCCATTAAATTTACTTTTCTCTGTGAAACTACGAGATTGAGGGCTTCTTTTGCAAAAATTTGTGGAAATAGGTCCCATCAAAAGTTCGAAAAATTCATCAATGGTAGTGACATTCAGGAGTGAAATCACATTATCTAATTTTTAACTCTCTTTATCAATGTTATTTTCGATTCTTCAAATTGTAAAGTTATAGGTGCGTGTACATTTGCTATGTGAAAATGAGGTGAATTGTTATTTGATAATGTTGCTCCTTAGATTAGCTTATTTTAAATGAAATTTTAAGTTTGAATAGTGTGTTATTTGTTTTATTTTTTTAAAATATATGTTTGAATAGGCACGTGACAAAGAAGGTTTTGTGCAATCCCGAATCGACACACACAAGCAATGCACACATATCACTCATGATTCGGGCAATAATGAGGTGAATTCGGTTTGATTAGATTCAATTTGATGCAAGTTTTGTAATTACTTTAGGTTCGAATGATTTATGATTGCTTCAATTATTTCGTTTAGTCGTATGGATTTTGCCTTTGTTCTTACAATTATTTAGTTTAGTCGTATATGTTGTTGATCAAATGCCCCAAATATTTCTAACGTACACTCTCTGTTTTTCACAAGCACCCACCATTTGAACCACAACCGTACATGTTCAAAAGATTAAAAAAAACACACACACTTCGTCACCCACACACCCTCTATCGCATACCCAGATTTTATTTTTTGGTGAGCATAGTAGATATAATTTATTCCGTTCATTGTCTTGAGTGATGTGTTTGGTTGGGACTTGGTTTCAGCATTTCTTTATGGGTTTTGTTAAATGTGTTGTTTTGGATTGATTAGGTGCATGTTTATATCTAGAGGCCAGCTGCTCAGGGTGTTCAACAGTTGGCGATGGACGCTAGAGATTTAATGAGCCATCTATGACAAAATTCTTGACAGAAGATTGTAAACAAGATGTAATTTTGCTAACTATTATTGATTTATGTTTTACTATAGATCATTTTTTCTCTATTTGTTTTTGGTATAGTTATACTGGTTCACACACAGATCATTGGTGGTGTGATGCAGCTGGATACGATCGGCAAGAACAATTGGCCTATTCACGCCTATCATTTCCATAAATCGCAGCCATTGTTCGTGTCTGGAGGTATCGAATTAAGGATCTTTATACATAATTTCTATTTGGTAAAAAGGTGGAGCTCTTAAGAACATCATACTTATATCTAGAATGAATTTTTTGTAACTAAGTTTTTTTTCCCCAGATTTTTTGTTTTTATTGTTTTTGGTTTGCAGTGATTTCGTGGGTTTGGTTTCTTTGTTGAATTGAATTTTCTATAACATAAGGGCTTCTTCGGGTTGGCTTGTCGGCCTTTTATGTTGATGTACCATCATTAGTGGCATATTCATCGTTAAAACTATCTCTTGGATATTTTTTTATAAACATGACCAAGATGAAAACATCCAATGCTACATAATTAGGAGATACACACGTCAGTTTATAGATACATTGAGGATTTTTTTTTATTTTTGTCACTACTCATGGATTTGTGCATGCTCTTCCTTGTGTTTATGATCGACCAATTTGATTGGGAATTAGCCATCGACCATACAATCTTTATTTTTGTTCTTTGTTTTTGAAGCTATATTTAAACCACTTAGGAAATCCTATTGACTTGCTTGCATACCCACATTTTAAAAAAAAATACCCTGGTACTTCCACGGTTGAACTTCAATATTTTTGTGAAAATTGTTAAAATGCAGGAATTGTTTTGATGGAATCCATGTTCTTACACTGGACAGGCTGAACATTTTTCAATTGGACTCAGTAATGCCCCGGGAGCGCGAACATAACCAGTTTAATTTCTGTAGCATACAGATCCCCAATTACCCAGGTAGGCTCATGTCTTAGAAATGCTGCATTTTAATCTCCTTTGTTGCAGTGACAGAGGTGAACAATGTGGTGCATGCTTGAAGCCTAATCAGATCTTTGCTGTTCATATAGGCCTCCGGTAATCGTTGTGGTTGTTATGGGTGATCGTCTTCATCATTTTTTCAAACTCACGACTACAATGTAAATTTTAGACACGAACACAACAATTAGTAAACAATGCACATCAATTAAACCCAGATTTTTGTTCTTTTGGGCAGGTGAAAGGTTCAAAATCAGGGCATATAAACTAATGCTCGTGGTTTGCCTTTTATTTAACAACTAATCCAAAATCATTAGTATATTGTACCACTAATATTCAACGGTGAGGTGCTTAAGTAGTTTATTCGTAGTTTACACTTACCTCGAATAATCTCTTATTTAATCTAATTAAAGACATCATTTATGTTGAAACTAATATATTCATGATAGATAAATTTTTATGATATGATCTTGAAAAATTGGCAAATACCATCAATACCAAGATGGTCTTTGTTCCTGTCTAGTTCAATTAGTTTACTAAAAAATTCAAACTTGCAGATTTTAATTTTATAATTAATTATTTTAATTTTAAATTAATTATTTTGACATTGATTATTAGATTCTAACTTTTCAAAATTATTATTGAGAATTGAGATCATTTCCAACATGATGCAGATTCAATAGGTAATTATGAAAATTGAATAAGAACCTAAACTAATTAAATTAAAAATTGACTTAAAACTCAATTAGTCACAATCTAACCAAACTTTAAATGTGAGTTGGAGACAAAAAAAAGAAACGGCAAAGCGACGGATAAAATAATGGGTTAATTGCAAATTAGACACTCAATTCGTACTTTTAAAGATAAAAAATTTTAATTTATACTCTCAAAGATAGAAATTTGTATCAATGTTTATTCTCAAAGATCAAAATTTTTAATTTACACTTTAAAGATAAAAATTTGTATCAATGTGCATATAAAACTAATTGTTGTTAATTTGCTGTTTAAAATTAAATTGATAAATTATATCTAGATTTTCTCATGTTTGTCATTTAATCATTTAAACTCTTTCACAAAATAAAGGGTAATATGAAATTATAGTTTTTTATTAAGACAAAATTATATTTTTTAATAGTTATAAAATCTTAATAAAAATACTCTCAATTTAAAATGTTTCTCTATTTTAGCATTTAAATAATTATGTTTAAGTGATATATTGCATTACATATAAAAAAAATATTATATAAATACCTACATTCTATTGGATATTCAAATAATAAGCTTGATTTTGAACTTTATAGTATATCGGACCCACAAAATAAAGGGTAATATGAAGTTAAAAATTTTTGTTAGGATAAAATTATATTTTTTAATTCTTATATTAATAAATATCAACGAAACGTCATGAGATGTAGGAGTAATATTCTAAATATGAAGGAGTTTAAATAATTAAGTGATAAACATAAAGGAATTTAAGTATAATTTATCAATTTAATTTTAGATAGCAAATTGACGGCGGTTAGTTTTAGGTGTACATTGATACAAATTTTTATTTTTAAAGGTATAAATTAAGATTTTTGATTTTTAGGGGTGCACATTAATATAAATTTCTATTTTTAGGGTATAAATTAAATTTTTTAATTTTTGAGGGAATAAATTGAGCTCTTTTAAGATATAATTTGCAATTAACCCTAAAATAATTATAAAATGGTGAAAACTACTACCGACAACGTGACATCATTGCGGGAAGAAGACGACAACCCATCAGAGTTGCGTTGGAGGGGGCCACCCACTACTACCCCCCTCATCTTCCAAGTAAAACCCTACCAGACCCACACTCACGCTCACAACAACCGTATTCTCTTCTCACCATCTTGTCTCTCTTTCTCGGTATTTGTTTGGTTTTGTTCCTTTAAAGTCATTGTCGTCTTGTTTCTTATGCATATATGTAAAATAGTAATTCGAGGAGAAAGACGAAGAAAATGGAGACTTCTCAAACATCCCACCCAGTGGATAATGCAGTTTCAGAGAATAATCCTCCTCAGGTTCTCTCTCTCCTCTTTCTCACTTACACGCGCGAGCATATGTGCTCTGTGTCTACAAAATGGTGTTAATGTTCTGCTTCGGGTGGTAAATGTCTTGAATTGCTCTTTATGCTCCATTTTATGCTGAAGGGTATACAGATGCATGACTGTCGTTTTGTTATTTTTTCTACTTCATTTTTGAATGGGTTTCATTGTTTGATGGCTTCTGCGTTTATTTTTCAGCCCAATTTACCTGGGATCGGGCTGTTTAGGGACTTAATTATGCATGATCTTGAGTTGGTTATCAATTAATCACCGTTTTTTTCTTTTTACCAACAACTAATTCTACTGTAGAGAGAGAGAGAGTTCTATGTTGGTTAGTACAGTACGAGGTAATTCTTTCTTTGTAATTTATAAATATGATAGTTATCCAGAGAGAAAATAGTGAGAAGATATAAATCTGATGTTTATTGCTTTCCAAAATATGTCTTTAGTTGAGGATTGTTAATTTAACTGTGAAATGTATTTAAACTGGCTTGATCTGCAGTAAAGTATGACTTATGGAAGCATGTTAAGAAAGAAGCCTAATATCCCAAGACTGGTGGTTTATTCTAATAGTAATCTGTTGTGTTCTTAGTATAAGGATATGGGGTATTTGTATCTCACTAGTTCATTGAGTAGGATCATTTCACATTGATCTGGTGAAGTTTGTCTAGTCCTTTAATATTCCGGGTTTCACATTTTTCTAAGGAGTTAAAAGGATTGATTGATGGCAATTGTTTGTTACATGCAGGCTGGTTCCCAAAACAGGGTGGCCATAGATAATGTCATGAATTCAAGAACAACGGTCCGGCGCTCAGATCTCTCCCTCCAAATTCCTCCTACACCCTTAGGTTTTGGTGGTAGCCGCAGTGGTAAGGGGATAATCCAGTCTCCAGGTATCTTGAATGGAAATTCATCATCCGGAGGCTTATTTCGTGGTTTGAGCTTCAAGAAGAAAGCTGCTGCATCTGATGGTGAAAGAAGCTCTCTTCTCAATCCAGACCCTAAAACAGCTCTTGAAAGTCCTGTTTTGGCCAACTTCATGTCCAAGTTACCGTGGCAAAGATGTGCCTCTCTTCCTGTGACTCCTGCATCAAACCAGTCCCCTTCAGTTTCTACACCTGCCTCAGCAAGATCTTATGGTGAACAGCACAAGTCAAATGTAAGTTATTATACGCTATTTTACTGGTTGATGAGCTACCAAACTAGTTTTCCTCATTCTGGCTAGCATGGGATGTCAAGTCAATTCGAAGAAATAAATTTGGAGATTAGTTCTTCTCTTAAATCTGGGCAACAGGTGAACTGAAAAATTCATAATATACAATGCTATCCTTCTAAATACAAGACTTCTGTGATTACTGATGCCATTCAGTAAACATGGTTTGTCAGCATTGCCCTCATATTGATATACTAGTCATAACCTGTATGACATAAAATTCGAGTGCCTAAAAAATCAATCTCTCAATATAAAATAACAAATTTTATTTTCTTCCCTTTCTTTAATTACATAATTTGATATTAATTTCTATCCATTACTTTTTTTAAAAAAATCTATAAAATTTTCTTAAAATACATGACCTCAAAACAAATATCAACATGTGTACAATATCGTATGTGAATAGTGTCTAAAATAAAAATTATATTGAGCCACAGAGTAAATAAAAATTAAATGATTTAACTTGTAATAGAAATAAGTGATGCGATAGAAATTGGCGATAAAAATATATGGAGATAAAATTCAAACTCTTACCTGCATTATTATATAGATATCCCTCTTCTTTTGGAGCATACATCTTTTTATGCAGCATTGTAGGAAAATTAGTGGTGTTAAATTTTGATTTATGGTGAATTTGCAATTTTTATTACGAATTTAGAGTTAGTTTTTAAAAAAGTTTGAAGGCAGTTCTATACTTTTGATATTATGGGAGAGCCATCAATGGTTACCAATCTCCTAGCTTAAATCATTTTTGTTTTTTCGACGTCGTTTAGACTTGGAACTATTGATGGTGTGTGAAATTGTCGGAGTGTGTGCTGGGGGGGGGTGTTCGATTTGTGCGTACTGGGTGGGATGTGAGTGTGTGTTGTGTTACAGTGAAGAGAGACTAGACTTAAGTTTAGAGTGGGAAAACAAAAATTAATAATGATTTTCAACCATTGGATCAAAACAGACATAAGTATGAGACAATTTGAACCACGAAAAGCAAAAGTCATTTTTATATCTTGGGAGATTTGAAATCTATATACTTTATTATATAGATATTGAGGCAATTCTGAAATTATATTCATTGGAACAAGTGTTTGTTTTGTCTAATGGTACTTCTAAGTTCTAATGTTTTTTAACTAGAAAAAGTGTAATGTTAGACTTATGTATTGCTATTACTTTTTACATTTCAGTATAAACAGGCTGCTGCCTTATGGCTTCATACACATGAACAGTATCATACTATCTGCAAATAGCAATCTTAAATTTGCATTGCCTCAATTTTGGTTCCTCTTTTTCTTTCCCTTTTTTTGGGTATTATGGAGTAACGCGTAGTTGTTTTGTTAATGGCAGAAAGGGGTAACTCAAGCTACTGTGTCAAGGTCCCTCTCTGTGCCAGGTCAAAATTTTGTTATTGTAAGATCGGCATCTTTTGTTACTGGTAGAGAGCAGCGTCAAACAGATGCTGATAATGGTATGTACTCTTGACTGCACTATACCATTTGAATTCTTTTTTCTATGTTGTTATATGGGACAGATGCAGTCTTTCGAAATGTTTTTTCTCTAACAGTTTGCTATTTGTCTGAGTTGCACCATGTTTTAGTCTATATTGGTAAATATATGCAGTTGTATAGTATTAAATAGTTATTTTATCTTAAATGAATCCCTTAGTGATTTCGCAAGGTTGTTTCTTCTTGTAGTACATAGGAATGAAAGAAAATGAAATTATTGTTCTTATCCAAATTTGTGCAACTTTAATTTGGTTATAAGCTTTTGTGCATAGAAGTAATTGAAGTTTTGAACAACTTTTGAGCCACCAAGTTAATTATATCTGGCCATGTGATAGATCTAGACTTGCAGCTCTGATATTTTCTGTAATCTCTTGAGTTTTATAAATCAAATCTACCACTGTATGAGATTCAGATTATATGTATGAAAAACCTGGTGGAATAGCTCATAAATGATGGTTGATCTTCTCATGTCTAATAGATATTTTCTTGAACTGTTATTTGTGTCAAGTCAGATCAAATAACTCCTGCTCCAGTGGAAGATGATGATCAAGAGATTCCTGAAGAGGAAGCAGTTTGCAGGATCTGTTATGATGTATGTGATGAAGGAAATACACTCAAGATGGAATGCAGCTGTAAGGGTGCCCTTAGACTCGTACACGAAGCATGTGCAGTTAAGTGGTTTAGCATGAAAGGAAACAAAAATTGTGAAGTCTGTGGGCAAGAAGTTTTAAATTTGCCAGTAACTTTGCTTCGGGTGCCTAGTACCAGTCAAAGAGATAACAGATCGCGGAATAATCAAGATCATATAAATTCACAAACAATAAGGTGACTGAACTAAGATTCTGAATATCATCCAAAGCATTTGGGTTTGCTGTTTCTAAACTGGGTAACTTCATAATTAGACCTCAAAATTCACATTATGATATCTATATTCAGTTCTAATCAAACTTCATACCTTTGCTAGTTCACTGAGCTGAAAGTGGAGTCCATCAATTTTTTTATTGGCTGATTCAGCTGAATCTGTCTTTCTTTATTCATCGAATTCAGCAGGATTACATTAGCCTGGGCTCAGTGAGCATTTCAGTGTCAGAATTTAGAATTAAATCTGGCTGTCAGGGAATTGATGACAATCAAGTCCCTGATTATGAATGGACAAAATTGTTTTTCCCTTAATGCTCTTGGATTTGCTTTTTCCTTTTCGTATCTTTTGCTCCCCCCTGCAGGTATACTTAATTTGATGGATATTTTTATACATGATTTCTGCAGTGCCTGGCAGGACTTTGTGGTCCTTGTCTTGATTAGCACAATTTGCTACTTCTTCTTCATTGAGCAGCTATTGGTAAGCTACCTGACTATGAATGGCAATTTCAATTAATAAGAATTTGCAGGGTAAAATTTGTGTTTTTGTCTCAATCTGTATCACAGAAAAGAAAAAGAAAATTGATTCCATGATTTTGCAAAAGGATATGTGATGTCGATATTGACTTGTCCTGACCTGGATTTGGATGCTTCAAATTCTTGTTGGACAATTTCAATTCTAAATGAAACCATACTGTAGACCAAAATCTGGTTATCAGAAAATGATTTTGGATCTCAAAGAAGACTGTCGTATAGAAATCCAGACCAGGGGGTAGGGAACAGGGATAGAAGATCGCCTACAGGAGACTAGGGTTTTCTGAACAGGCTGTCCTTAGAAGACATTTGAGACATCTTCCTTTCAAAGCATTTCTGGCACAATGCATTCCTGATTTTATTGGTGGGCAACAATCAGATTTCTGGATGCTCATTGACATTGTGGATACTAAAATTGTTGTCACATTTATGACTCATTCTGAACTCTCACCTCAAATAGATCTGCATAGCAACCCTTGTGCTATGGCTTTTGTTCATAGCATACTGTGGACAGCTCAAAAAGATCTCTTGGATTTTTCTTTGCAGTTTTTCATTGAATTACCATCAAGCTTCAGTTTTAAAGTCTTTTTCACTTGATGTTTCCTGCACGTTCCTTTCATACATGTATGATACAGAGGCTCAGAAGTCAAAACCTCCTTCCTCATGGACAACAGAATGTTTGGTCAAGACAAGAAAATGGGTATAGGTCTAGGTGTTCCGAGCATTCTTGTGGCTGTATAAGTGCATTTAGTTATACCCCTCCCTCCTCGCCTCTTTTTCGTGGTTTAGCGACTACTACAGCATACCAAGGGACTTTATGAATCAGACTGTATGAGCTAATATCAACTGCGTAGATAAGTTACGCACATGGTACCAACCCAGAATTTTTAATCTCTGCATTTGTCCAATGACTTCACCATACCAGTTATTCTAATGTCCTCTAATTTGTAGATCCATGACATGAAGACCCAAGCGATAGTGATTGCTGCACCATTCTCTTTTACATTGGGCCTTTTGGCTTCAATTTTTGCAGTCAGCCTTGGTACGTCTGAGCCCCCAGATTTTAAATAGTTAGCCATATGAAGTTTGGCTGTATTACAATTGAGCTTGTTTCACATGCAGCAATCAAGGAGTACATATGGACGTACGCAGCTCTTGAATTTGCACTTGTCGCACTGATTCTCCACCTATTCTATTCCATGGTGAGATTTTTTAGTAAATATTGAATGATTAAGGGTGCATTTGGTATTTTTTTTGCTTTTATGTTTTTCTTAATAAAAAAATAAAACTAATTTTTGTTTTTTTGTGATAAAAATTAAAAAATATAAAACATGTTTGGTAGTCATTTATAGTTAAAAAATTATGAAAACAAAAATAAAAGCCATGTTTGGTATTTTTCCCAAAATCTACCTCCCAACACCACCTAACCCCATCGTAAACCCACCCCCAAACCCCCCGCAATCCACCACCCAACACATCGCAAAACCCACCCCCACCAACAACCACCGAAACCCACACCCCCTGAAACCCCCACACCACACCGAAAACCCACCCTAAACACCCCTTGAAACCCTCATGCCACACTTGAAACCCACCTCAAACCCCCAAAAACCCACTCCCAACACGCCCCCTAAAACCCACCCGCAAACCCAAACCCCCTGAAAACCCCCCACCATCCCCACGGAAAACCACCACCACCAACCACCCAAAACCACAAGAACAATGACAGAAGAGAGAGAGAGAGGGAGGCAAGAGCTGGAGAGGCACAGAGACAGGAAAAGGGAAATGAAGGGCTTTTGTACTCGAGTAAAAAAATTATTTGTTTGCTGATAAAAGGACTCGAAAGTTGGACTTAATTAAAGTTGTGTTCCCAGCCTCCGTCTGATTCGTTTTTTGGATGTTTTCAAAAACATCCTTTTGGTTGTTTCCATATTTTGGTCTTGTTTCAAAAACGAAGCATAAAAAAAAAAAACAAAGAAAAGCAACCCCCACACGTCTTTTTAGTTTTTTTTTGCCATGAAATGAAAAAATAAAAAAATAAAAACCAAAGCAACTTGTTACCAAACGCTACTTAAGTATATGGTTTGTTTTGTTCTCGGACATTTATATCCATGATGTTCTTTGAACGCCCAATTTCAGATATTTTCCTAGCAAAATACAATCAAATGGCAGAGATTTTCCTGCTAATTAAAATGACCATTGTGAATCTGAAGATTCCTTAGTTTTAACGGCTTATTAAGGTGGAGCAATTCAAGAGAAATACTGAAAATGAAAGGAAAAAGCCCAGTTCCTAGGAATTTAAAGTAGAGGATCTGGGAGAAAATTGTATGAGGTATTCTTTGGAGCATCTCCTCAAAAGTGAGGCTTCTCTAATTACTAAAAGTAGCATAGCTTGTGTAACAAATATAGTTGTCATAATAATTTTATGCATTTGAGGGCTGTCTGGTCATCCTGCTTTCACCTTGTGCGCAAGCCAAACAGGATTTTTATATCTATCCTTTTACTGTAGTCACGATAACTGCAAATAAAAGGTCAAGTAGTTTCCTTTCTTACGTTCTTTTATGAGAACTTGTTTAGGCCACTTTTTGACATAGAATTATATGTCTTTCCTTACCCCCTTTCAAGTCCTAGCCAAGTATTTTTGAATGCACCTTCCATGGGGGTGGGGGGGTTGATAAGAAAAGCAGACCTGCAATTCCTGTTTCATAATTGGGTGTTTTGGTATTGTTTTTTGAAGGCTAGAACATTTATTGTATCGACTGGGCCTGCCAATGGCAAAGACCGCTTTTTCTTTGTTAGTTTCTTCTTATATCTTGTAATCCAACCAATAACCTAGCCCGTTGGCAAGCCCACATAGCAATCGGGGGAAATTTAAAACATGATAACTGGACCTTGCAGTTAAAGTTGGAAAACTGCTTGTCATTTGTAACACTATGCAAGTCCAATAATTGGTCCATAAAGACCCTAGAAAAACAAAATGTCCTCATTATTCATCTTACCTTGGCAGGTAATGTTCATATGAAACTTCTAGAATGACATTATCCTTCTAAAAGTTCATCATCGTTGTGTGACCATTTATTGGGGAGAAGGATGTTGTACAATTTATGAAATGATTGTATTAATAATAAAATACTTTGCTCCAAATAAAACGAACCCGCTGAACCAATGTCCTGCAGCAAGTATGGGTTTTAAGTTCCATTAAACCATTGTTATTACTCTTTGGACCCTCCAAGCAAATACTTCTCCATGAGTTGGAATATGTTTAGAATAGGCATACTATTATATGATGCAGGATTCTTCTTGCTAAATTTTCTCGCATGGTTTGTGGCTGTCTTGATGCTTGGGAAATATCCAAATTATTTGTTTCCATTGGTTTGCCATTGTGGAACTTTCTATGAATTATATATGATTTTGCATCCATTTCTTAGTGAAGTTAAGGTTGTTCAACGTTCAAAAAGCTCTAATGAGTTAAACTAGTGTCCTAACATAACAGCAAGATGTTGTAAGCATTGCATTAATAATCAACTCTTTTTAAGCAAAGGCCTTGACAAATGCCACACACGCCCCACACACACAGGTCATCAGGTCCATAAACAGACATGGATAACTGAATGATATTATATATACTTTGTGCACATGATGGAAGTGTTTCAATTGGTGCTTTTGGATCCCTTTTTTATTTGGGGGACCAATGTCTTGAAATATCTAATTCTTTCTGGCAGCTTCACTTGAAGGCAGTTTATGCAGTAATGTTTTCAGCTGTTCTTGGTTTTGGAGTGGCTATGAGTCTCAACATACTGTATATTCGATTTTTTATCTGGCGAGTTCAAGTTTCGGAAAGTTCTACCCCAGTGTAACCAGACCCTATAGAGGGGCAGAATCCACAAAGATGTGCTCTGCTTATTTGTGTAAAAGTAGTAGCTACCCATTTGCAAGGATTGCAAAGAAAGAGGAAATAGAAATGTAGTATTTCAATAATGCAAGTTTCCATCCTTACATACTTTTTACTTGAGGAATGTGACAAAAACTGTGTTCATATCAAATTGTTGCCGACAAAGAAAATCCCAGGATGTGGGCAGGTTCATTGATAACAAGCAGAATTTGAAGTGCAGGGTCATATTACTTCTATGATTTTGTGTATCAATACATTCTGGTTGATGCAGGATGTTGTAATGTTCTCATACTTCAACAAAATTCTTTTAATCTTGCATGCAAGGATGACATTATATATTCCATATTACGGAAACCAATATTATCTGCAAACAGGTTGCTTTTCATTCATTACTTACAAGGGTTGAAAAGTCATTTGCTTGAAACAAAGGGCAATTCCTTTCATATAGGAAGAAGATCAAGCAACCAACCATTTGCTGTTTGCAAAAATTTTATCTAGTCTTGACCAGATATATATATATATAGAGTCCTGTATAATTATTGCACCACGGAAACTTACTTTTAACAAATCTCACATCCATTATGCCACAATCGTTCACAACGTAGCTTCATTAACGTCCCTCTCCGCTGTTTACAAAAATTGTATCTAGTCTCGGCTAGATATAAAGAGTTCTCTCATGATTATTACACTACGAAACTCTTTTTTTATACAAATCCCACATTCATTAAGTCGTAATCGTTCACAACTTATCTTCATTAAAGTCAAATCTCCACAAATCCCAATATAAAGAAACCCAAATGATTTTCAAGCAACAAAATAGATCATGGGAAAGGAATAAAAAATCTATACATTCAAATGGTGTGTACAAGACTCATAACATTCGTACATGTAAAAAATGGTGAAAAAACTAGGGACATTCATAATTGGAAAAGATCCCAGCATTGTAGGAGGAAAAGCTAACACAATGCAGAGAGACGGCCAAATGGAAAAAAAAAAAAAAAGGGGGGGGGGGTTACAAGAAATACAAAAATATAGAGAAAAGTTCATTTGCATCTATTCACAGGAAGATACTGATTACCATCTTTTAGCCATACTGTTGAACGTGTTCTCTTGACATGATCCGTAAAGAGACGATGTCTGCCACCAGAGATATACAACTATGTTAGAAGCAAGAACAAACCCTTTGCACCGGTGAAGGCATCATTTCACAATTCAATCTTTCGCCATCTATATAGATCACAACGGCTTAATCTGGAAGCCATCATAGACTGGTAACCCTAATACCTAAGAATTAACCTAGAGATGAGATTTTGACTGTTCCATCTTAAATTTTTGCTAATAAAGGGTAGAATACTGTGACTTGTTGGTAACACGAGCCCCCAGCTCACAATAACGACACAAAGTAAAATGGCACAAGCATATTCTTCAGATGTAAACATTCAATTTCACAGAAAAAGTCTATGCATTCATCACACCAAGGAACAAACCTTCCGTAATCCAGCTTTTGAGTGACTATTCCATTCAGCAGCAGCTCTGAACAGTAAATTGCTGCTCCTGCATACATATAAAATGATACTTCAAAACAAATATTCCGGTTCTATATTTTCTATTAACAGTTAAGAGAACATAGTATAGTATGTCATGTTAACCTTTTTCAAGAAAAGGCCGGCAGATTGAATAATCTTCTTCACAGGATAAAACCAACAGGTCATCAGGAATTTTATCACCTTTCAATGCAGATCTGCCCATTCTCTCCACTGCCTGAGGAGAATTAGAGGATTCAGTAATCAGAACGTGAAAGATTAAACGATCTAAATGCACCCCAGAATGCATAAAGTATATTTTGTTCAAAACCAGCAAAGCAGCAATATCATTAAGTAGGAAAATTGAGGTTACAGTCAGTCGCTAGATAAGCCTTAAGCTCGGGAGAGGGAGACCCAATCCGCTGGAAGTGAATTGTTTAGCTTGTTGGCCGCCACCCCGTGAGCAGTCTTGTTAAGGGCTCTAGGCTTGTGTAAAAAGCTAAGGTTAAATGACCCAGCCAAAAATCTAATATCCTCCATAATTACACTAATTTCTCATGGGGGAACATCCTCATTTGAGCTTAACTTGATAATATTAAGACAATCGTGGCCTGAGAGATCAACTGAGCTTCAGCGAGCAAACATGCCTGTCTTACTGCCTCCACCTCAACCATCAAAGAAGAAGAAGCGGGGAAGATCTTGGAACTGCCGAAGTCCAGAACACCATTCCTTTTGGAAAAAACAACTTCCACAAGAAGCTTTAGCCATCTCGGGTTTGAAGGCACCATCACAGAAGATTTGGGGAGCATGATCCTCCTCTCTAGTGGTGGCCTCACTACTTCTCAGTTCCTAAACATTTGCAGACAAACCCTTTCTGTCTAGTGTGAACTGGTCAGCCCACATAGACTTAGCACGTAACACAGTAGCAAAAACATTCACCTCTTCCTTATTGAAGACAAACTGATTTCTGGCTTTCCAAATAATCCAATCCACTGTGGCCATTTTCCCCAAGAGTTCAAGGCTTCGTTGTGTATTAGTATCCACGAGAAGCAAGGTCGTGGAACGTTGGGCAACTGACAAAAAGGATGAGTCTTGCTCCATCAAAACTAGATCCATTCCAAACCAAACACACCTAGTCCAGCAACATTCAAACAAAATATGCTCAATGGACACTGTAGCAGAATTACAGATCATACAGGAAGGCGTGGCAGTACATTTTTTTTTGAACAAATTCTCTTGAGTGGCCAGAGTATTATGATAGGCTTTCCATCAGAAATGTTTAACTTTGGGGGCTGCCTTCATATTCCAGATAGACTGCCATAATTTAGGATGAAGAGAAAACGAAGAGCTTGCCGCCAGCTAGACAGAGGCCTCCTTGCACCCCAAGACATACCCAGACCTAACTGTGTAACTGTCTTTGCTTGTAGACCACCAAATTCTTCTATCTTTCCTCCCAATCAGTGGTAAGGGAATGGACCTGATGGCATTCAGCTCATTCCTTGATAATAAGCTTTCCATACTTGAAATGTTCCAACTCTTGGAGAGAACAGAAATAGTATCAGCAACCTTTGAGATAGAACAAACCTGGGGCCTTGGGGATTGAATAACAATATTGGGGAGCTGGGCAATCCACTTATCATTCCAGAAACAAACCTCCGACCCATCACCGATTTGCCACAACAGCCCTTTATCGAGAAGTTCCCTGCCATAGAGCAAACTGGTTCAAAACCAGGATGGTCTTGCGCACCACGCTTTGCTTTCATCTAATCAACATTTGGGAAATAAATTGCCTTCATGAATTTCGCCCAATATGAGTCTGGTTGGTTCAAAAGTCTCCAACACTGTTTAGCCAAAAGGGCTTGGTTAAACAACTTGAAATCTTTAAATCCCATCCCCCCAACGGATTTGGATTCAGTTATCTTCTCCCACTTCCTCCAGCAAATACCTCTACTCTCAACACTTTCTTTCCACCAAAAATTCCTTACGTATGAATTAAGCTTTGCACAAAAGCTAACGGGAAATTCCACAACAAACATGGCGTAGTTAGGAATGACCTGGACAACAACTTTAATAAGAATTTCCTTCCAGCCTGTGACAGACAGCAGCTTCTCCATCCTTGTAAGCGTTTTACGACCCTCTCAAGAAGATATTCAAACACCTCATTTCTGAATCTTCCCCATGCCATAGGGATTCTCAAATATTTTGCACAGTGAGGGAGGGCCTGCATACCCAAACGGCGGCATAAAGAGACCTTTTGCTCCTCGACTGTATTACTGGAGAAGATGATTCCAGATTTCTGGTAGTTGGCACACTGGCTCGACGCCGAACAGTAACTTTGCAAAATCTTAAGCAATTCCCTAACACCCCATCATTAGCCTTGAGGAAGAACAAGGAGTCATCAGCAAAGCAGAGGTGTGAGATCATTGGACTCCTTCTCTTGATCTTGATTCCCACTAGTTTCCTATCATTAACCCCATTCTAAGCATCGCTAAGAGAACGTCAGCAACTAAGAGAAAGAGATAAGGGGAGAGGGGATCCCCCTGCCTGATTCCCTCTGGGGATGTAACAATGCCGATTTCCTTTCCATTAAGCACAAATTGTAGGGTGACAGTACTGATGCATTACATGATGAGGCTAACCCAGCGTCGGTCAAAGCCCAGTTTTAACATTGTTGCTTCCAGGAAATCTCATTCAACTCTATCGTAAGCCTTACTTATATCCATTTTAATGGCAATTTCAGGCACTTTCCTTTTCTTCTTTCCTTTCAGATGGTGGAATACTTCGTTGGCAATTGCAATACTATCCTAGATTTGTCTATTTGGGACGAAGGCACCTTGATTCGGGGAGATGATGGAACACAACAATCCTTTCAATCTATTGGCCATAACTTTTGATATCACCTTCTACAAAAAATTACATAGTGCAATTGGTCTGAACTGTTTAATGGTTTTAGGAGCAGTTTCTTTTGGGATAAGGACAATATTTATGAAGTTGATTTCCCTGTTCAACTGACCTCCTTCAAAGAAATCTTTAACCATTTTAATAATATCATTACTCACCATATACCAAAATTTTTGGAAGAAGATACCTGGGAAACCATCTGGACCAGAGGCTTTCAAGGCACCCAACTCCTTTGCAGCATCATACACTTCCTGATCTTGAATAGGCTTTAACAAAGCACTGTTCATTGCCTCAGTGACTTTAACATGTACAGCCCCAAGTGCTTCAGACCAGTCTCTTTCCCCCGGCGATCGAAACAAGCTTTGAAATAATCAGTGATATGGGAGTTGATCCTCCCCCTCAATCCATATAGCTTCATCAGGCTTCAGCCTAACGATCTTATTGCAATTTCTTCTTTGAATGGTAGACAAGTGGAAGAATCTGGTATTTTGATCCCCATCTTTCAACCAATTGACCCTTGAACGTTGCTGCCAATACTTCTCTTCTCTGCATCTTATTGCATCATTCTGGGCACAAAGCTCCGCTTCCTCAATAAGACTATCCTCTGAAGGCTCCCTCATCTGAACACGGAGTAGTTCATTGTTAAGCTTTCGAATCAAACTCTTATTATTACCAAACTTCTGTCTGCTCCACTCCAACAGATGGGTTCTGCACGATTTGAGATTACTGATGGTGTTACGAAACATAGAGGTTGGATCTCTCACAATCCAATTACTTTTGATCACCTCTTCACACTCAGGATCCTCTAGCCACATACATTCAAATTTAAAGGAATGGGGGCGTTTTTAGCATTTAAGCCAAGATTAATCACAATGGGACAGTGGTCAGACCCCATCCTAGTTTCATGCAGTACCGCAATTAAGGGAAAGAGGGCAACCAATACTCTATCAATCCGCTCTTGAACATTGGCTGCACCTGGCCTGTTGTTTGACCATGTAAATTTGGGTCCACTAAAGCACATCTCAATGAGGCAGCAGTCAGAAAACAACTATTGCAATTCTTCCACCCTCCTTATACTACTAATAACACCCCCCTCTTTATCATCTAGTGATCTAATATTATTGAAGTCCCTTGCAACTAAACAGGGCAAGTCGATGGACTTTGATATATTGGTCAGCCGCTCCCATATCTTCTTCCTTCTTTCAGCCAACGGGTCTGCAAAGACAAAGGTACAATGCCAAAAATCCTGCTGATGGTTAAGTCTACCTCTTACATTAATCAGGTTTTTGGATTTATCCAGAATCAGCAGGTTGGTTTCTTTCTTCCACCATAATGCAAATCCGCCAAAAAGGCCCACAAGATCCACGTATTCGAAACAAGGAAAGTTTAAATTTCTTCTCAACCGCTCCAACTTATCAGACTTGTTTTTAGTCTCCATAAGAAAGACGATTGAGGGGCGATGGGTGGTGATAAGTCCTCTTAGACTACGGACTGTCCGGGGTCGCCCTACTCCCTGACAGTTCCAAGTAAGCATCAACATAAGTCGTGTGGCTGTTTGAGGTCAGCCACCACCACCTTATCAGCACAACTAGTATCATCATCCTCATCAGAAGTTTTCCGAGAGGGTTGAGCAATCCACAAGGATATACATCTATCCAGATTATTTTCACCTTTCCCTTCATTGAAACCATTACAGCCCTCAGCCAAATCATGTTGTATTTGTTCCTCTTCATTCTCAAGATAGGCAAATTGCGCTTCATGATGCATCAGCCCTTCTCCACTCACCCTTTTCTTGGGCTTGCTTCTCCTAGCCCGTTATCTTAAGGCATGCTTTCTTCCAAAGTTAACAAGGGACATATCAATAGCAAGCGGGGGGCCGGAAAAAGGTAGTGAAAGGTGAGGTGCACTTGGGCCACTGTCCGAAAATGCTTTAGGTTTTTTCCATGGTATTGGGTGGGCTTCCATAGTCGCATCATCCAGTTGGGCTTCCCTCTTAAGCATCATACTTTGGAAGTGGGTCTCCATATCAACATTCATATCCTCCTCCTCACTATCAGTGATTATGTGGACCACTTTTTCATTGACCTCCTGGATTGCTGGGCTCTCTGTGGGCTCATAGACATAATAGGATCCCCTCTTGGTTGCTTCAAGAATATTCGGATTTTCTTGGGACAAAGACAAAGAAAGGGATAAAGACAAATCCCAATCTTGGTCCCCACCAGCATAAGGTACCACTGGGAGGGGTGGTGCATGGTACTGTGATCCGTTTTTCTGTTCCAGACTGGTATTAGCCTCGGTTCTGACATGGGTTCTCTGCACATCATCTTCCCGGTTTATGGGTGCCTCAGATGAATCTCCACTAACGTTCCTGTTCCCTTCCTGACCCCTCCTCCTTCCTGATTCAGCCTCTCCATCAGCTACTCGCATTTTACCTTTGAACTTGTCCTTTTTCTCCAAAGTCTCGCGTTCTCTTAGGGACCAAGTTTCTCTGAAGAAGCCCCCTAGCTGAGTGGATTGCGCTCGTAGTTTTGGCCCGAAGTAGCTATTGGACCCAGACGTCCTCCTATCCTTACAATGACTTTGAGAATGGCCAACCCGACCACATTGGTAGCAAAAGTAGGACAGTCGCTCAAATTTTAAACTAATCCAGATATCATCTTGATTGTCCCGAGACAGGAAAAAACCTTTTTTCAAAGGTTCATTCAAATTGATCCTGCACTTCACCCTCAGAAAATTCCGCCGGATTTGAACTTCCCCCTCAAATTCCTCGAGTTGGGTGGGCTCGCCAATAATCATTCCCATTCTCCAAGCGTTATTCTTCGTCATCATAGCGAGGGGTAAGCCCCAAATCTGCACCCAAAACTCGGTTGAGTAGAAATCGAAATCTCCAATGATAAACTGTGGTTGGTATACCTTCAGAACCAGCAATGCTCCTAAAACGGACCATGGACCTTCATTTAAAATCTTGTTTCTATCATCCTCATCTTTGAACATAAACATGTAGGTATTTCTTTCCCAATAGGTGATGGAAAAGCCTTTGAAAGTCTTCCAAGAACTCAGCAGCACGTTACAAACCCCCTGCTTATTTAAGGTAGAATCTATAAAAAACCGACCCACTAGACAGAATTTTCCTATCGTCTTTGAGGTAGAGGGGTCAGAATAGAGAGAGATTCGTGGGTGATGGGAGGAATAGGAGTCAACTTCGAGGTCCTTCTCCATCTATAGGAATAGATCAAAAGAGCTACAGGAGAGAAAAAGAAATAGAGAGACCAGAGCCAAAAATAGGGTGAGAGAGAGTACAGAGAGGGGATTGAAGGTTTGCTATATTTTGGGGGTTTAGGGTATTTGGGTCTATAGCAAGGGTAACACAGAGAGGGTTGCACAACAATGGTGGAAAACAGACAAATACAAGGAGGAGATACGTAGAAGGCACGCTATGGTGGTGGGATAAGGCAGTAATGGTAAGGAGGTGGAGCAACAGAGAAAGGGGAAAAAGATAGAAAGACGGTAAAGTGTAATGGTCATAAAACACTTACCGATGGGAGCCGCCGCATCGGGAAAGCAACACGTCGTTCTGAAAAAATCTGGGGAGACCTTGGGAGAAGTGATACATACGGATATAGCGTAGAATGGAAAAATGTGGACTATTCCAAACTAGAAGGAGTAAAATAGGGATTATGAAGGTAGAAAACATGGAAAAGGGGTAAGTAGTATTGAGAAGACGAAGAGATCCGCCTCGGGAAAAGAAAAATGAGAATAAAACCTCAAAAGAACCCTAACCAAGGGAGAGAGCTCTCATATCGACAGAGTCCCAGCATATTGTTCAGTTCCATCGCATAAAGTATATTCAAAACAGCTAAAAGGCAGTGCAATTATGATGGACAAAAATAACAGAAAATTGTATCCAAAGCTGCACCCAACCCCACCCCTCAAGTTGGGAAAGTCCCACTAAAAAGAGATGGAACAGTTTACCATCGAACTTTCGAATTTGATTCATAGAACAGTGGAAGCACTGAAAAGGGCAGTTGTTAGGAACTCCTTAGGCCATTAGATACACCAAATGACGTGGTGCCCTAGCACATAAGGTTGAAATTTGAGTCTTACTGGTTTATATGAGTATTAATTCAGATGACAAGAATATTAGTGGTATCCATATGTCAACTGGGCAACAGGTAACAGGCGCATCAGAGCAAGAAAGGACACAGGCAGAAAGTACCATCCATGGGGAATTCATAACACAACAGAAGAAATATTAAAAGCTTTAATATAAGCCTGAATGTTTATTAACAATCTAAGCCAGCCTTTATGGAAGCTGTAAATTTGTAATTTGTGTTCAACAATACTCACCTCCTATGTAAATAAGAGCAGGTAAATAATACATGGAGAACTGAACAGTTGGAGATAGCAACAGTAACATAACACATAAATGTATTTTGTGGAAAATGATTAAGGCACCTGTACGGACATTTAGATCAGGGACAACGAAGAGGAAGGGCAGAAGAAGACAACATGATATAACCTGTAAAGCAGTGATTTGATGCTAGCTACGAATACTGTAACGAAGCACATATGGCAGATGGAACATAATTGAAGTTTTGAGTGGAAGAATGATGGTAACAGTTTCCAAATACCCTGGGATGGGCAAGCAACATTTGATTGGCGACTTGGATTGGCGCACAAAAGCTCCCACCCTTGGTGTGCCAAGCAAGAGGTACATAGGGCATTTTAGTAGAAAGTGAGGCATGTTATACACATGCAAATAGGTGAGATATTATCTGCTATCCAAAACTACTTCACAGACCAAAACCCAGTGGCTCTACAAGATATGATAGAACACCAAAATCCAAGTCAAATGTTTACTGGATGGAGATTCTAAAACAATCACATCATGCATACATTCCAAGTTCAAATATAGCTAGTTCTAGGCCAGTATTTCAAAATTCTAGGTAGCTCAATGAGAGATGTAGTTCCCAACTACTAGATTGCGAGTTCAAATATGTGGATAGCTCCTATGTGAAATATTGTCAAATGTTAGTTTTGAATTCACTTCATCCTTCTCAGTACTCTCGGTTAACGGGGACGACAGGGGGTGATTTTTTTCAGTTCCCAAAACCTTTATTGACCACTGCTTCCCCCAGCGTAATGAGTTCTACCAATGTGAACAACAATTACATGCATGCTTCTCCTCAAAGCCTTTGGATACTTAGTATTCACCTGAAAACTTTACCAGATAATGCATTGATGCACAAACAACAGCATCAATATAACATATAAGTTGCATTAGACATTCTTCCCCCTCTAACTATGGTCAGTCTCCAGAAGTAATATGTATACCTATGAGATAGAAGTAAGTCGAAGCATGCTTAAAAACCAGGTCACTAGAGGAGTAATTAATGATGCAGCCAGAATACACTCTAGAAGCAAGGATATAAAGGGCATGAATTGGCTTTTATGCCTGGTTCCTGACATTGATCAACTTGAAAGAAAAAGTGACTACAGCTTCCAGCAATGTAGAACAAGCTTTTTAGTCAGGTAATCTGTTCATCAATCTAGCAAATTCTGAGCTCCTAGACCAATTTCTCTGCAAGCATCATTACTTTCTAAGAAAAGAGGCATTTTTCAGACAGATGGGGGAAGTGTAAAACTCCCAAGCAGTATTTAAATTATTTAATCCCATATCTCAGGATAACGCTACCAATCGATGCTGCAAGTCAATCAAAGCAAATTCTATATGTACAACCTAGTTCACATAGAATGGTTTAGCTCTAAGAAAAAGATCAGGGAGAACTACGCACCACTCCATAAACTGCCTTAACCAAGCTTGCTAATATTTCTTTACCAGGCTTTGTATTTGGTGTGATCAAGACCCTTTGACCCTGCTGAGAAGATATTCAGTTAGAAGGAACAACAGGAACTGCATCTGAGGGAACTAACAAAACCATTATTACCTGTAAAAGTGGATGTTCGCACGCACGTGCCAATGAAACTGGCATACTAAAGCCTAACTCCTTTTCCTTCTTGGAATCTCTCAGTATGTGATTTCTCTCGTCAATGAAACAGCTAGCTTGCCCACAGCTCTCAAGCCATAAACTTGTCACCACTGGTTTTCCAGAAGCAATAGCCTCTAACATATTCCTTGTGCGCACAAACTTATCAGTTACGAAGTGTGTAGCATCTGAAATAGAGGATGCTACTGAGCCCCCCAGTCTAGTCAAAATCTGTGACAGGAGATTCATTAGACAATGCACAGTTTAAAGTTTAAACTTGCTTGTATCAAAATATGAACAGAAGATGCCACAAATGACTACCTTCTTTTGTTGCCTCATCATATCCCCATCCAAGTGCTGGCTGAACAAGACTCGAACACCAGTAACATCTCTCCTCCTTAAATATTTGGTCACACAAGTAGATTCTGTTCCAATGGTGATCAAGCTATTAATCTCTTTCATCAGAGATGATTTTGAGAGGTTCTCCCTGCATGACTTTTTAAGATATTCATCACCGATGCAAATAGGTGACACTGCATTCAAAGGAGTCATACAATTAACCGGAGTAGTACAAACTGGTTTGCTTCCCTCTTTTGGTGACGCTTCCAACATGGCATTTGCTTCTGCACCTGTTACGGAAGTGGTATCAGCATTACTCTTCCCATCAGAATATGTAGATGTCGGTAGCTCAACCATGTATTCTGAAATAGTATTCTCATTCATATCAACAGAATTACATCCGAAAGTTGCATCACTTGATTTTCCTTTATCTATGATCTGCCGCAACAATCTTTTTCCAGACTGTCCGTTGAGGGATGGCAAAACTGGCATAGCATACACAGATGACCGTGTTTTCCTATTTACAACTAGATCCACAGAAGTGCTTATAGCATCAGTTTGCAACCTTTTTAACCGTGTATTGTACTTTTTATTAGCTTCTCCCACATCTGCCGACAACCTCTGGCGTGTTCTTCTTCCTCTAGGATAGTCCAATTCATTAAGTTTGACAGCGCTGGTTGTACATGTTAGCTTTGGATCAGATTGCTCAAGCTCAGACAATTTGACGAGTTTGCCAGATTGCTTGGAAGTTAAATTCGTGTCATTAGACTTATCAGAGGCATTCAACACTATGGAAGCAGCAATATCTGCTCTGCTCCTTTTTCTTTTGTTTTTAAGGGCACCAACACCTGCCAGATTGTTCACCTCGTCTCCAAAATTATTTGATGCATTCCCAGCTTTTTTTGATTGATTCCCTTTCATGCACTGCCTAGTTCGATGAGCTATGGGCATAAAAGAACCAAGTTGCTCCTGCAAACACCATTTCTCGACTGACTTTCTACCACTTGATGCAGTGACATTACATCTATCAATCTTATCATTGCCACTTCGTCTCAGAGCATCTTCTTCCTTTCTTTGCTCAACGATCACTTTGCTTAAGCTTTCACTTGCCTTGGTGGTAAACTGTCCCTTAACATCTGAATTTACTTTCTTCAGATCAGATCTTTCTTGCTTTCTATTGCTTTGCTTCCTGACATTCTTAGGTGTTTTCAGCAGCGAAATAGAGGTCTCTTCACTCAATTTGGTACCAGTCCTCTTTGTTTGCTTGGATTGTTTTGTGCTCATTCTGGTATGAAAGCCCCCTCTTTTCTGTGCAATATTTCGCTTCAAATTTCTTCTGTCAATTGTTTCTTCATTGAGAGGACCCTTCTGCATGTTTTCAGCACCTTGATTAGCATCCTTAAAATCGTGACCAGTCCCAACCACCCCAAAGCTTAAGGCTTCCATAGCTTCAGCAGCCATTTGAGTATCAAAACCTATGTTTGACATGTCTGGCACATCTTTGTTGGTACCGGTGTCTACCATTCCATTCTTAGAACCCACATTTACACGTTCATCCAACTCTTTAGTTAAATTCTTTTTAAATCCTGCGTCCATTGCCTTTCTTGACTTGTCATTCCCTTTCATATCATGGAACACCAACCTTGAATCAAAGTGAATTGAGTCCACTATTTTCTGACGTTTGTCTAAGTTTTCCATATTGCCTCTGGATTCTTCAACTGTATTGTTTCCTTTGGTCTCAAGAAACCTAGGTTTCCTAGGGTGGGTATGAGATCTTCGCATTTGACCTCCATTATCAAAAAGTGCATCTTTCTTCTTTCTGAAAAACTCTCCCCCTCCTTCGTCCTCGCGAGTATCATCCCAATCAAAAATTCCTCTTTCTCTATCTGTGCTTTCAGGATTAGCTCTCTTGGCCAAACTTTGAGTACCTTTTGCACTTGAGACAGGCTTTGACTTCCCTCCAGTGGACTTTCTGAAATCAATTTCTTCATCAAAATCAATGATATTAACCTTAAGAAACTTATCCACAAAGTCAAGTGCATTGGCTTGTGATAACTCTCCAGGTTCTTGAGAATTGACATAGCTTAACCCTGCCAACTCATTTTCTGAAGGAAATAACCGTGGAAACTCTGCTTCTCCGTCAGCTTTATTCATGCCATCATATGGCTCTTTGGTCGCAACAAGCATATCCTCTGCAAAAAGTTTCCTCACAGTTGAACTACCAACCCTGCACCTGTTTTCATTCCTTGATCCCTTCATTTCTGCATCATACTCCTCCAGCACATGTGCCTGATCAACTTCCTTCACACATAGAAGTGAACCTCCAACAGGTGTCTGATCATGTGCGGTAGTATGTCGCTTCAAAGACTGACTGTCACTCATAATGGAACATGGGAAACCATTGGTTCCTTTGGAAGTCATGCTGTGAGCCGCCAAACCACAGGCCCGAAGAGATGCTACACGAACTGAGGTGAAGTCTCTGTGAACAGATCCTGAAAAACAAAGTGAATAATTACGATGTGCTCCTTGCATCTCTAATATGAACCAAATTTAAAATAAAATTTATTTGGACAAGTAATATCATGTTCATTTTTTCTATTATTTCCACAGTCCATGGGTATCGTGTATTCTCAAAAATGAAACATAACAACATATCATGCAGTAATAATCAAATATTGGTCAAGAACAGGAACACAGGAGCTTGTAAAATAATATCCCAAAATATACTTTCATGAGGTAATGGATACTCAGGCAAACCTGAGCTGTGCTTTTCATTACTCAAAGCATTCAATTCTGCTTTAAATTGGTCATCGCCTTGTTTGCGAAGAGCTGTGCATGGCATGTTCTCCTGGTCCAGGGGATGACTTCCTACTATTTTCACAGAGTCCTCATCTGACAACTCCTCAGTCTCACTTAGAATTTCGGTTCTGTCAGTTCCTTCACCATCACTGTCAACGGCAACTTCATTATGGCATGCGTCTAATAACTGGGTGTTAATATTCTCCTCACAATCTGGATCATGAATCACTTGGGTTTCACCACCAAGGTTCAATTCTGAGGTCTCGCCACCAAGATCTAACACCTGGGTCTCAAATACATCCTCAAATGCAACAAATTCATCAAAGGGCACAGTACTTTGAAGATATTGTAAATCATCCTCACCTTTACCCCCACCTAATTATATATTAAGAAACGGGTAGTCTCATAAATAACACATAAAATGTAACCCAAAAAGAGTACTGGTAAAATTTGTAAATTATAGTTGCTTGAAACAATAAAACTTGATCCAACCACCATTTTTTATTCTTTTCATTCACTCATTTATGGTTTCTGATCAGTGCAACTTGATCAAACCCACATTTATTGTTTTCTGTTAACGTTACTTATACTAGTCAACTATCTAATATAGTTTACACTTTACAGCATCATCGAATAATACATATAAACATTTTACCTATTCCCATTTTTTTCATCTCAAGCACAAAATTCCTCTGCCTTTCTCACATCTGATTTAGTGATCAACATAAAAATTCAAATTTTCTGTTTGCTGGGCAGTAAAAAGTTCAAACTTGAAATAAGCCGAACAAACACACTGATGCATCTCATTCGCAGTACAATAGATACCACATTTGGAGTATATAGGTGAGTCATCTGATTTAGTGATCAACATAAAAATTCAAATTTTCTGTTTGCTGGGGCAGTAAAAAGTTCAAACTTGAAATAAGCCATTGAAACACACTGATGCATCTCATTCGCAGTACAATAGATACCACATTTGGAGTATATAGGTGAGTCACTTCATTATTATATAAAATCAAACTGGATTGTACTCAAAAAAAAAAAAAGAAAAAGAAAATTACTCCGACTGCAGTTAGTGATTCTAATGCAATAACCATCACAAGCCAAAAAATAAATCTTTACTGGGGTAAATGAATCTTATTGAAAAAAATATCACTACTTGCATTCTATTCACTTATATAACTGCCTTGTTCTAATCAATACCCATCTTTTGCTCAGGTTCAGCAAAATATAGTTATTCTCTCTCAAAAAAAAAAACTAGAAAATCTCTTGAATTAACCTAAAGGGGCATAACTAACACAATTAGAATAGAATAGAATAGAATAGAATAGAATAGAAGGAAAAATAGAAGTTATCAGACAATGAGAGTGGAGAAAACTGACTGTCAAACAGCTGAGTCTCGGCATCACTTGGTTCTACATCTGAATCTCTCTCAATAGATTTCATCTTATCGTCATCATCCCCTAACGAACCCATCTTAACTCATATGCAGTCGAAAAATAAATAGGACTAAAACTCAAACCCTGAAAAGGCAGTGATTGTTAACAAAAACAATAGCGTACACAACTCAGAAGCACATCAAAGTTGTAGTAACTAATATCGAAAGAATCGAATCGAAATCTAACGTAGTATAGCGGTGAAGACAGTAGTGCGTGCGGTCTCCAAGAGTCTGTGTGTATATCGGTGGGGTGGCCGCCCCGGAGGGGGGGGGGGGGTTCGTGGGTGGTGTTAGGGTTTGCGTAGTGGAGGGAAAATTGGGAGGTGTGCGGAGATTACGGTTACTTTTTGGAGGGAAAATTATAGGGAGAATTACACTTTATACCCTAAACAATTTAAGAATTCACACTTTTTATGATCAAAGATTAGATTTTTTATATTATACCCACAATGTATTAAAAATATTATAATGTAATTTTTCTATTAATTTTTATTACTCATTCCGTTAAAGCTAATAAGATAAATTTTGACAGAATAAATAACAGAAGGTAATGAAAATGCCACAATACAATTCTTTTAATACATTAAAGATACTTTATAAAAAAAAAATTGAGAGTATAAAATAAAAAAAATTAAACGTTTTGGATGCAAAAATGAGATTCCTCAAAATTATATATATTCTCGGATTGGGCCCCACGACCCAAAGGATACTTTGTAAAAAAAATCTTTAGAGTATAAAATTAAAAAACTTAAATATTTTGGGTGCAAAATGAGATTCCTCAAAGTAATATATATATTCTCCGATTGGGCCTCAAGACCCATCAATTAATGGGCTGTTAAGTGGAGATCCATGAAAAGCCCATTAGCTAAATATGTTAGATTCTAGACCAAGATAGGCCCAGCCTATCTTGGCCCAACGTATTGATGGCTGACAACCTGTTTCGTGCAAACAGCCAACTCTATCCAATCCACCAAAAGGATCCGAAGTAAAGGGCCAACTCCATCCAATACCCATCCACCAAAAGCTCACGACTCCTATTAGGGTACCGGAAAACACTTCTCGGTATCGGATCTCTACTTCTGTTTTATAAATTTGTTATTACTTCATCATTTTTTTAATCAACAGTTGCCGATCATTTAACTCAATCTCTGGCTAAGATTAGGGGTGCAACTTGGGTTGGGTAACCCGAATTCAACCCGAATCTAATCCGAAAAAAGACGAGCTTGGACTAGAATTTTTAAAACTTGGGTTGGGCTTGGGTTGAAAAATATCAACCAGAATTCAATTTAGGCGGGCCTCAGGTTGACCCCTCGGGTTCAACTGGGCTCAACCCGAATTAAAATCGGGCTCAACCCGAGTTAATAATCGGGTTTAACCCGAATATTAAAAACCCTATAAATACATTTTCCAATTTTAGGGTTAATTTGTGATTCTGTTCAGCCTCTCTCACTCGATCGATCTCAGTCTGCCTCCCTCACTCGATCGATCTCAGTCTGCCTCCCTCACTCGATCGATGCCCGCCTCCCTCAGTCTTACTCGATCTCAATCCGCCTCCCTCAGTCCCACTCTCAGATCCCTTTCTCAGCCAGCCTCCTCTCTCTCTTAGACATTGTCAGCTCAATCGACTCTCCCTTCATCTCAATCGAAAAAAAAATCAAATCTACACTTGAAAAGAGATCTCATCTCAAAGCAGATCTACTATCTACCGTCATCTCAGATCAGATCAGGTATGGTCGATATTTAGACTTCTTTTCACTCTCGATATTTTGTTCAGAGCTAATAGAACTAATCATGCTCGATATTTTGCTCGACAATAGAAAACACTCTCAGTCTCAGATGCAATTTTTTCAGATTTTATTCAAAGCTAATCAATGTTCATTTTTCCGTTTTATCATTTTGCTAGTTCATTTTTCCATTTGATCATTTTGCTAATTGATTATTTTTCTGTTTTATTATGCTAGTTCAGATATTGAAAAGGTACATGTCACTAATGGGGGAGACGGAGACAAATACTGAATCTATGGCTAATCCTGCATCTGAGCCTGCTACTGGTAACCCTTATGAGAGGAACTCTGTAAGTCCCACCAAACGCCAAAAAACTTATGTTGAAAAATTTGATGTTTGACTTGATTTCACAAAAATTAAAAAAAAAGATAGGTCAAAACTTGATGAAGTGCAATGCAACCATTGCAAAAAGAAGTTTCATTATGCTAGTTCACAAGGAACTAGTACAATTTGGCGACACTTATTCAAGTGTTCAAAATGTGAAAAGAATAAAGATGCTACTCAAAAATTGATTAATTTTTCATCTGCTAGTGGTCCTTCTAGTAATATTAGTAATTGGAAATTTGAACAAGAATCTGTCCGGAAAGAAATTGCTCGAATGATAATTACTGATGAAATGTCTTTTAGTGTTGTGGAGAAAGAAGGTTTTAAAAGGGTTCTTAATGCATTGCAACCAAGGTTTAATTTGGTGTCAAGAACTACAATCACCAAAGATTGCATCAATATTTATGAAACTGAAAGGAAAAAATTGAGATTTATCTTTGAATCCTCTGCATCACGTGTTTGTCTCACTACTGATTTGTGGACTTTCATTCAAAACCTGGGGTATATTTGTCTCACCGCGCATTACATTGACAAATAATGGATTTTACAAAAGAGAATCATCAACTTCCGTGTGCTTCCAACCCCACATCGTGGTGAAATACTTGTTTATTGGGATGGGGGATTGATAAAGTGAATACATTGACTGTAAAAGTAAATACATTGACTGTAGATAATGCAAGTTCTAATGATGTCGCAGCCACATCTTTGAAAAAGAGGTTGGTCAAACGCAATGGGTTGTTGTTAGATGGTAGTCTGCTTCATGTTAGGTGTTTTGGGCATGTTTTGAATTTAATTGTGAAGGATGGAATTGATGAAGTTAATAGTGCTATTGTTCGCATTCGTGATGGTGTGAAATATGTTAGGAGTTCCTCTTCCCGCTATCAACTGTTTAGGAAATGTGTGGATATTGAGAAGATTTCATACAAGAAATCTTTGTGTTTGGATGTCCCAACACGGTGGAACTCTACTTTTTATATGCTCGATACCGCTCTTGAGTACCGAAAAGCTTTTGACCGGTTGGAAGAGCAAGATAGAAGTTTCACACTTGAACTTAAGAATGAGACTCCTACTGATGATGATTGGTTGGCAGCAAAGAACTTGCATAAATTTTTGAAACAATTTTATCTTGTTACAAAGCGTGTGTCTGGGTCACAATATGTCACTGCTAACATTTATTTTCATGAAATGATGAGGATCCATGTATTATTACATAAATCTTTGAGTAGTGACAGTGTATTCTTTCGTGAGATATCAAGAAAAATGATGTTGAAATTTAAGAAGTATTGTGATCGTGACAAAATTAATCCATTATTGCTTATTGCGGTAGTGTTGGATCTTTACTACAAGTTGATGTTTTTGAGATATAAACTTTCCAAAGTATATACTTGTAATGAGGTTGATGAGTTCATTGAAAAGGTGAAAGTTACGTTGGATAAATTGTATGAACATTACTCATCGGTTGAATTAGCTTCATTAAATAATGTTGATGCGTCACAAGAAGGCATTAATGTTGGAAAAGATATTTCAGAGGATCTAAATGTTGTATTTGATGATGATGTAGTGGATTGGGGTAAGTTCTTAGAAATTGAGCAAACCAAAGTCCTTAAATCGGAGTTAGAACGTTACTTGGACAATGCCGTTGAGTTTGGGAGTGGATCAAGACAGACTTTCGATATTTTGAAATGGTGGAAAGAAAAAACCTCTTCATATCGTGTTCTTTCTCGCATGACACGTGATATTTGTGCAATTCATATATCAACCATGGCTTTGGAGTCCGCTTTTAGCACGGGAGGTCGTGTGCTTGATCCATTTCGTAGTTCTTTAACTCCAAAGATTGTTGAGAGTTTGATTTGTACCCAAGATTGGCTAAAGAGCTATTCATCCACCATTAAAATGGAAGAAAAGCTAGAAGATATGGAAGAGATGGATAAAGGTATGTTTGTAACATATTGTCATATTCTATTTATATGATTTCTTTGTCTTTTTTAAACATCTTGCACTTCTCTATTTTTCTAGTGTTCGTGGATGATAATGCAAGTTCAGGTGTTGGAGAGTCATCTGTTTTGCTTAATGGATGTAATGGCTATGCAGTGGTTGAAGTGGGTAATGGTTGTGCTATGGTAACAGTGGCAGCAGTGGACTGGTGGCAATGACAGTTGTTGTGTCATTAGGCTTTGGGCAGGGCAACTTTCCTTAATTTTGTTTGTGTGAAATGATTGTTTGTGTTTGTGTTCTGTTTAAATTGCAGTGTTTAAATTAAAGTGACAGCAGTTTGTATTCTGTTTAAATTATAGTAGCAGCAATTTGTGTTTTGTTTAAATAACACTGACAGCAGTGGGCAGTGGCAGCCCCTTGTGCCGTTGTGCAAGGATTATGTTTATTTATGTTAAACTGTTGTGCAAGGATTCTAGTTATAGTTGCGTTATCTCTCCATTGAGTTCTTAATATTATGATTTTAATGTTAAAAACTTGATTGAAGTAACCCAAAATAAGCCCGTAAAATAACCCGAAATCAACCCGAATTCATTAATCCGAATTCAACCCGAGCCCGCCCAAATTAAACTTGGGCAGTGCTTTGGTTGAGTTTTCCAACCCGAGGTAGGTTAGGGTTAGGATTAGGGTTGAAAATTTTATACCTAGGGTTGGGCTAGAATTAATTGTCCAACCCGCCCAAGTTGCACCCCTAGCTAAGATCGTTGGAGACACATCCGTACCGTAGCCTTGGGCTTGTCAGGAAATCAAAAAACTCTAAACATACTGCCAAATCATTGGCGAAAACTTTGGACATTTTTCGTACTTCCAAGCATACCATTGGTAGTCCTCATGCAAATAAAGCCACCAGTATCCATGGGTTTCGAAAAGAAAGTCCTGAACTCTGTCTGGGTGAACAAAAAACAAGTTAAGGATTAGTAAAAGACATTGGACATAGCTGCTCCTTTTGTAATAACCAGAATCAAGCAGCTCTATGATCCATCCTGTGAGCTTCTTTCCTATCATTAGGGAGTAATTGTTCAAGAGGTGCTTGACAATCAGGTCCAGTTTGGGTGTTTGTCCGATCACAGCTTCCTCTGCATTGGTTCCTGAGATGCTACTATGCTGGGCCTCTTCAAGTCCGAATCAACAGCTGGACTTTTGGTGGCACGCCATTATCTAATCAATCCTGAGCAGAAAAACTTAGAAAGCATTACCTATTCACCATTCGGATGCTGAAAAGCTTTCAGTGTCTTGTTTCTCCCCCCTCTGGTGTCCACTTCATTGTCCAATGGCTTGCCTGATTAAGCAAACATGAATGAATCTTTTGGCACGTCTATAACCTGATGCAAGAAGATGAGAAAAGAAACAGAAAGTCTAGTTTACTACTTCAAAGTTCAAACTACAAGTCCCCTTGACATTTTTGATAGAAAAATAATTGAATCTTATCCTCTACTCTAAACTGGTGTTTGGGCTCAAAATCTGTACAAGCAGCACACCAGATGGGGTCAAAAGGAATGCAATTGGATTGTTCTGCTACTACAAATCTTGAAACTGAAGCTGGCATCGAATGTGTTGAATAGTTTTCCCCTCTGGAGAGAGATTGGTGATGCTAAGGAGGGTTAGCACCAAGCTTGCAGATGGCTGGTCTACCTTGGCTAAATACTGACCGGTAAAGCTATAGATTTTGGATAATCCACATTTTTCTAAATGGAGTTTTTGACCCGAAAATCTCATCTGGGAGTCGCGCCAAATGCACTCTAAATGAGTGAGTGGACCAACAATGCAAGGACATGTAAATCTCGTATAGCAAACCACTGAAAACAATGTCCTATCCTATAAGAAACTAACTTGATTTAGGTAAATCCAATCCCAACCATGGAGGATGGATTTCCCATTTCATGTTCCAGAAAGTTCAATATCTTACACAACTCCTCCATATATGGTTGTGAATGTCTCCCTGCCACGAAAGCTGCTACCTCTGTTCCTACGCCAATCCAACTACATCCAGGAATTTTCTTGACCCCTTGATCAGCCATTGCCTTCCTTACCATCTCTGCAGACTTCCACTGCCCACTTGCACAATACAAGTTTGACAACAACACATAGCTCATCTCATTTTGAGGCTCTAAAATTTGCAGCTCTTCCCCGAGCCCTGCTCCCATGCCTATGTCAGCTTGTGCAGAATATGCTCCAAAAAGAGCTTCACTCGAGCTGATCCTTGCACTATGCATTCCCAGATACTTGTTAGCCAGTTCTCTTGCTTCGTCCAAGTATCCACCTCGACCAAGCATATCCACCATGCAAGCCACGTGATCAGTTTCGGGGGTTAGTCCATAAACTGAACTCATTGATTCAAAAAAAGCCCTACCTTTTTCTATAAGCCCTGAATGGCTGCAACTCATCAGCAATCCTATGAAGGTCACTTTATCCGGTTCAAATCCTGATGAGATCATATCTTCATGAAGTTGTAGAACTTGGATAGCCCCTCCATGCAACCCATATGCAAACAACATTGTATTCCATGATATCAAATCCTTCTCAAGGATATAACTGAATGCTCGGCTTGAACCTTCTAGGTCCCCACACTTCGCATACATGTTAACCAAACCATTGGTAATATAAACATAGCCATGGAAACCACAGTGGATTGCACAACCATGGACCATTTTGCCATGGCCTAGTGTTGCCCAGTTAGAACAAGCATGCAAAACAGCTCCAAATGTAAAATGGTCCGGTTGGAGACCATTTCTCAGCATATCGGCGAAGTAAAATATGGCTTTTTCTCCATGACCATTTCTTGCATAACCAGTGATCATTGATGTCCATGAAACAACATTTTTCTCAGGCGCTTGCTTGAAAGCAAGAAATGCTTCCTGAGTGTCTCCTATTTTCATATGAGCATCAATTATCGCATTCCAGGACACTTGACTTACAGTTCGAATGGACTTAAACACCTTCACAACATCCTCCCGGCCACTTAATCTAGCATAAAAGCTAAGGTTCGAGTTGTTTACCTCCACTGCCGAGCTCCAACCACTTTTGACAATAAAAGCATGCACAATACAGCCATTACGAAATTGTTGCGCCTCAGCACAAGCATTCATTAGGGCACTAAACGTCCACTGATCTGGGCAGCAGGAATTCTCTAACATTTTCTTAAACATCTCAAAACACATTTCAATTTCACCACATCGAGCATAACTAGCAATCATAGTATTCCAAGCAATCTCCACCCTTTTTGGCATTGCCTCAAACACACTACGACCATTGCCAAACTGTGCAGCATTCATATATGCAAACAATAGTGAACACCATGACACTTCATTCTTCAAACCCATCCCTTCAAACACTCTATTGGCACAACAGGGGCTCAAACACTTCCCGTACATATCAATAAGAGAATTGCTCACTGGCACTGAATAATCATATCCCAAAACAATAATCAATGCATGTAATTTTCGCCCATGGCAAAGCTCAAACGAGCCTGCGCATGCATTCATTGCAGAGGTGAATGTGAAGTCGTCGGGCTTGCTATTGTTGACTCTCATGCTATTGAACAACGAAAGAGCCTCTTGGTGAAGACCCAGATGACAATAGCCAGTAAGCATTGAGTTCCAAGCAATCAAGTCTTTATTAGGCATTTCATCGAACAGTTTGCGAGCACAGGTTATACAGCCTGATCTTGCAAGAGCTGTAATCTTAGAAGTAATGTGAACCAAATGTGAACGCATGTAATGACATGAAAAAGTATCAAAGTGGCCCACCAACGTATTCTGAGCTGCAAGCAAGCATTCTTGTTGAAGAACTCCTTTCTATCTCCTTCATACATTTGAATTCAAAGCTCCAGCAGTTGTGAATTGTTAAACAAACCATTTATCCCAAGTGTTTTTGGAGAGAGAGTAATTTAAATTAATATTTATATTTTAACATGCTCCTGACAGTTTTGAACTGAATTTGCGCCATACTCTGCTGATCTAAGTGAAGATATAATTTCTTTCTTTTTCACTAGTTCAGTAACAAGCGCCCAAAGAACGGATTTGTTAAACTCTCTATCAAATCTTATGGACACTGGCTATACCTAGGCCGGGTTCCCACGGTTTCTGTTATCCGACCCGAAAAAAAATAGATCGGAAATCCGATTGGCTCGATAGTTGGCCGCCCGAGTCTGAGTTTAATATCCTTAAAAATAGGGTTTGGGTTGGTCTCTAAACCCATTACCCGACTCGAAGCCTGGCCAAAAAAAACCCGCACGCAAGCCCAACCCAACCCACCTTTCCTTTAAAAAAAATTATACATTTATATCATTAAATTTGAAACTTTGAAATAAATCTTCCAATATCGAAATTTGAAATTTTAAAAATTTAGATATTATAAATAATGTATTATTTTCTTTTTCATGTATTAAATATATAAATTTTAAATTATAGAATAATATAAATGATAGATAAGTTAATAGGTGTTAACCTAGTTAGGATTTATTTATTCTATTGGATGTAGTTCATTATTTTATTTTTATCAATATTGACTTTACTATTGATTCAAAAATATAATTTACACAAATATTAAGTTATAAAAATATTCATTATTTTTAAATAAAGAGGTATATAAAAAAGCCCGCCCACAAGCCCATCCAATAGGCTCAGGGGTTGGGCTATGAATAACCTACTCCTACCTAAAGCCCAGTCTGACCCGTCTAATAACTCACTTAGATAAGAATTTGGGCTTACACTACTCGGCCCGTGGCCCAAAAAAAATTTCACGGGCCTAACTTGGCCCGGTCCATGGACACCCCTAGCTATACCTCTACCCATGCCAAGCAATCTCTTCAACAAATACTCTAACTCTGATATAGATACCAATTTTTATATTAAATTTTGAGTCTGGCACGTAAAAATCGTTTAATTATTACATTGATAAAATTATTAGAACACAAAATACCCAACTCTGATACCATATTAAATAATCATATACTTCAACATTAATACTCAAATGAGAGATCTTCTATGTTGGTTTTAGAAAACAAGTTAAGTGAGAGACCTTTGTAGTTTGCACAACTTTAAAATTAAGATTTATTCATAGAGCCCTGTTTTAATATTAATAATTTGAAAAATATTAAATTAAAAATCAATAATTTCATAAGGGTGACTATTAAACCAACCACTAACCCCAAAACCTTATATTACATTGCACACAACCTAGTGTCCACGTATTTCCTTTTGGACACGATTTGTGTCCATTCCCAGACAAACAATTTGCACAAACAGTACACTAGCATTCCCATCGAAGGTATTAACTCTTTTTTTTTTTTGAGGGATTCCATTAAAAAAAAAAATCAAAATAGTATACCATAGAATAATAATGGGATCAATCAACATACGCTAAATACCACTAAGAAACATTTAGTGTTCCAACCCGACTTTTTTTATGTCAAATCTGAAAATCAGTATCTCCAAAATAGAGATAAAGTAAAGGTGAAAGGGATGAGAGTTGTCAAAAAGCTTTAAAACCAACAATGCAAATCAAGAGCATGGCCAGGATTTCTAATCATTAGTCCAAAAAGTGTAATTTCCCTGATCATATCAGGGCTCATTTTATTATTTAGCAACTTTAAGTAGTACATAAGCACCCCCCCCCCTCTCTTAAAAACTCTCAAAAGCAAAGGATAAAACCACAGAAACAGGTTCATACATTCAAAACAAACATTTATTTCAAAATATCCATCAGTGCTAGCTGGATTTCCACAATCAGAAGGCCATGCATTTGAGCACAGGGACCAGCTAGCACTACCGAATAGCTAATCAACCCTGCAGACCGATGATTCCTGAAGAAATTAAAACAGTAAATATCAACTAGAGTTTCATCAAAAATGGACACTCAACATTCCTAGGTATGTCATCAATTATCATTTTATACGGTTTCTGCTGATTTAAAGGTTTACATGAGTTGTTAGCATATATGATTTTCTAAGATCAATTTGGGATTTCAAGAGAAACATTAATCTTCCTTTTACTCTCGGCTGATTTTTGGCGATGACAATGCATTACACATCCATACAGGTCATTTCAGGAGTCATCAGCAATAAGCTTTTGTATTCAAGATGTATATATAGCTATTGTATGTCTAATGAACCCATCAGTTAATAATCATATTACTTACCGCAGGCAACCCTTCCACCAGCATTTCCAGTGCTTTTGCTGAGTTCATGGCCTCCTGAACAAACAGAGGTAGAAGTTAAAGGGCTTTCATAAGATTGGGGAACACAGGAGAGAATCATTATCAAAAAACAAAAACATCATGAGATAGGATGCAACAGTTTGGAGCTTGCAATCAAGTCAACTATATTTGAACAGAAATCTCTAGCGACCGTTTACTAACCGTGAATTATGGTTTTTTTTACGGATAGCTAAACTGGAAGATAAATGGTTTACTTTAGGGCTACTATGAAAGAAAGGTAGGGGTTACAAAATCAAAGCTCACCCTTTCCCAGATCATCAGGGTCAGCATGGACAACTACAGCCCTTCCAATGATGGAATGTGGTCCAGAGAGTGGAATCTGCAAACAATAGCCCATATCTGAGAGATCTGTAGAAACAAAGTACATAATATGCTTTATCTGAATGTTAAACTAACAAGAACTCACCTGCTTGTCAACAATAGTGAAGCAAGCAGTACCTGAAGCATAAATAAGTCATGACAACATGTCAGAGCTGCATGCATTTTGTATGGCATAAAATAAATTTACAAGATGCATTTCGGAACCAATTAAAAAAAAAGTGGCGGGGGTATTTATAACAACAATGCAACACAAAAATTGTACAAAAATTCCATAGAACCAAACATGGTAACTCTTTCTCCCATAAATTTCTGTTAGGGTCCCAATTGAGCAAGAAGGCATTTCACATTGGATGAAGAGAGTGAATTGGAGGGACTGTTACACATGGATAAGCACAAGATTCAAAGCCTTAAACTTTTGGGTCAAGATTGGTTTGCAATCGGTATATTTGGACTTCATTGGATCCTCTAGTCCCCCTAACAGGTGGTATGAGAGCCAATGGTCTGTCTGGTGATCCTGATGCAACTCTCAAAGCAGTGCTGCCAAGTGGCTCTTGGAAAGAATGGTGCAGGTTCCTGGATTCACAATAACGGGTTTGGACCGTTGATGCAGAAAACAGAGGGAATAGCACGGATTCTCGTGGAATATCGATTCAATGACTCATGAAGAACAAGTTTGGCAGATGACTCTCTGAGATAGGTGATTCACACTCCAGGAAGAGTCTTATTGTTTGATGTTGGGCTCTCACGTAGGAGAAATTCCCCTCCAACAGCAGTAACCACGAAAACTAAATTGCACTACCAGTGGTGATATGTACACTGATAAACTACAACAGTAGCTATACGAAGTACTCTGATTAAAAAGGAAAGATTACAATGTGTACTAGTACTAGTAAAGAGAAATATAGCAACAGATATCTGTGGTATTGGTGATGTGGACAAATTTCCGTTGTGAATAAACAGTATGTACCGTCTTCGCCAACTGTAACATTGCCAATATCACCAGCATGGCGATTCTCATCATCTGGTGCACCATGCTCTTTGCTACCAGGATTGAAATGTGGCCCTACAAATTGACATGATTAAAACCAAATTCCAGTCCTTCATGGATAAAAATACTCAAATGAGCATGAAATTCCCCAAGATTACCTGTTGACATGCAGCCATTTGTTGTATCTCCAAGAGCATGGACATGGAAACCATGATGTCCAGGTTTAAGGCCAGAAAGATTTCCTGTAACTGTAGTTGGACCTGAGGAATAGAAAAAATAGAATAGTTGTAATTCCATGTGCACTGACATGTTGATACACACAAGTTGAATACTATAACCATCATTAAACTTAATTACCATCTCCTTCTTGGGTAAAAAAGACGGTGCCACTAACACCCTCACTGCTACTGAGAACTGCAACACCTTTCACCATTGTTGTGTATGTGATCTAAACAAATGACAATAACACTGTCTTATTAGTTAGCTATGATGTACCCCCACCCCTGGAACTGTTATAGCTCAGTTTGCAACCGAAACTTATAATAACAAGCTCTTATTAGTCACATTTACAATGGGAGCCAACAACACCAAGTATTTGCTCTGTGAGGTTTTTGGGAATATGCATGATTATAGACGTGCATGCAGAAACCCAAACAGGAGGACAAAAGTAAATAGGAAATCCACGTAAAATAAAAACGGAAGTCCCAAAAAAGTGAGATCAAGAGAAAGCACCAACGATTATCACCACCAACCCCCCTCCGCTAGAAGCACTAATTCAACCAGAGAAAGCTTTCAAGGCTTGCTTGTTTTGTGCTCCTGTGTAACTGACAAATCAAATGCCACCGAAAGTATACCACAAGTGTTAAAATATTCCAGTCTAACTGGCTTAGATAGACCGAAGTGCCATTAAAAGGATTCCAATCATTTTCAATAAATTCAAGTTTATCAATTAATGACATATACATTCTCCAATGATTATAGTACTGCCAACACAAGTACACACACCCAGGGGCAGAGCCATATAGGCTTATGTGTAGGCAATAGTCCCCACTCAATATTTTTTTGCAAATTAATTTTTAGATAAATTTCAATATATCCTAGATTTGCCCCCACAAAAAATTCTCATACACTTTAATCTGTGTAATCATCTCTTATATTTGGAGTAAGTTTCTCAACTCTCAATTAAGTGGACCTATAAATGTTTATCTAGTTGAATCCCGCGACATGTGTTCAAAAAACCATTCTAAGTTCTTGGTACTCTTTCCCTATATCTAGTCCCCCCCTCTCTCACCGTCTTTCCCTATATCCAGGCCTCAGTATCATCGTTAAATGTCGTCTCTTTGCTAAACCAATGATAGCAATATATTAAGTCTCTAAATAAAGTTCCCAGATTAAGTATATATGGTATTATTGTTGTTAGAATCTACCCCCACTACTATAAATTTCTAGCTCCGCCCTGCACACATCCAACTACTAATATAATGCATCAAGATGTCAAGACCAAGACAAATTTTCTTAATCAGTCCATTCAATAACAACCAACAGATCTTATCTATCATAAAATAATTTACAGCTTAATAAAACCCACATATACTCGAATTGTTTCACTAAATAACAAAACCATCACATCTGATAGCACTTAATAAATAGAAATCATTCCCAAGCTACTCAGCATTCAAAAGAATCTCGATTATTCGAATCGTTTAAGAGAAAAGAAAGCTCAGACATGTCATTCTAACTCCCAAGTAGAGAAATTCGCACACAAACACTAGATCTCTAACATCAGAGGTTGATTCTATATCCATGAACTGTGTATATTATGCTGATTTTCCAAAAATTAGTAAGAAATTGAAAATTATTATCATCCAAACGAAAAGAACAACAAAGGAAGCTTTTGATCGGCGCGTAGATTAAGCTATATATAAAACGATCGATTGCGAAAAAATGGAAGTCAAAACAAGTATTTGGATTCTCTGGTGAATGGAAAAGATAAAAGCTAATTTATAAAACGATCAATGGTGAAAAAAATGAAAGACAAACCAACATTTAGATTCTCTAGTGAATCCAAAGCAGAATAACATAAACAAGAATGAGATCATACAAAATCTGATACAGAACTATGGATGAAGAAAAATGGTTAAATTTTAGGGTTTACCTCAGAACACCCCTTGGAGAGAGAGAGAGAGTGAGTGGCCAGTTTATCCAGCACTGATCAGTCATAAATGGCGAGCGGTGTTCCCCAAAAACTGGTGGAATTGTTTCTACACGCGCGTGTGCCAGGGACTTCTGTATACGTGCCACACTATAGATCTTTCTTTTTTGGGTCAGCGTGCCACTCTACATCCGAGTACATATTGTTTAGATTATTTTTTTAGGGTTAATTACACATGATGTCCCTAAAATATATAATTTATCTTATTTTGGTCCTTAATATTTTAATTATAACATTTTAGTTCCTAAAATATTAAATATATTTTTATATAATTCCTCAAATAGACAATATTTAAATTGTTAATAATTTTTTATTATGAATTTATCATGTAATACTTAAATATAGACAAAAAATAATTTAAGTTGTATTTATTAAATAATTTGAGTTTGCATTTATAATAAAAATATACGAACATTCTTGATATTGTCTACTTGAGAGATCACGTAGAATAATACTTCAAGAATTAAAGTGATGTAATTAAAATATTAATGATCAAAATGAGATTAATTACATAATTTAAAGACCTCTAATGTAATTAACTATTTTTTTTTATATACACACTATTACAAGTGAGAAAGATAACAAGATTAGTAATTTTAAATTTTAAAGTCTAACAATTACCCGAGAAAAAAAACTTTAAAGTTTGAATGAGCACTCCGTTTGGAAATGTTTACGATTTTTGATTTTTTTTTAAAAAAAACAAGAAAAACAGAATCAAAAAACAAAAAATTTTTTTTCTTATTTTTGAAAATCGCTCCTCGTTTACAAACGATGACAAAAAAAAAAAAAGGTTATCAAACAAGTTTTTTTTTCTTGTTTTCTCTAAATATCAAAATAAAAACAAAAAACATAAAAGTTACCAAATGAGACTTGGTTGTTGGGATTGGATTGAATTTTATAAGTCAATTCAATCTCAATCAATTGGATTTATTATCCACTTTTTTCTTGAAAATATCTTGTTTTTTTATGCCACCTAAGGCTATTAGTTGAACGAGACTGAGTCGAGTTCGAGCCGAACTTGAAAAATTTGTTTCTTAATTGAGTTTAAAAAATTATTCAAGTTTGACTTGTTTAAGAAACGAGCCGAACCTGAACGAGCCAAAAATAAATCAAGCCCAAGCTGAGCCGGAGTATTTGTACGTAAATGAATCAAACCGAATTTGTAAGACTTGTTTTTTAAATGAATCTAAAAACTTGTTCAAGTTCGGCCTCGTTTAAAAAACGAACTGAGTCTGAATGAGTCAAACTCAAATCAAACTCGAGTAATTCAATTTGATTAACGGTAGTAATCTCAACTCATGGTTTCATTTTATTTTACTAAAATATCCTAATGAGAATCCAATGTCGAGCACTCTCTTGATGGGTTACATTTAACCCATTTATGCAGGATAAAAGTTAAAAACGCATTATTCGTATCGAGGACAAGAGAAAATATGAATGGGATATTTCATCACTTTTTTTTTTCAAACGTGGGATAATTGGAGCTCGCTTTAATTTTGTTAATCCTTTTTTGTTCCGCCATTTTGGATTAAAAATAAATTTTTTGAAAAATAGTTTTCAAATATATTTTTGTGGGAAAGAGAATGAAAAAAGTATATTGAAGTATTTATAAATATAAATAAGTAATTTCTAATATTTGTTTATCCAATAATTCCTAATACTAATTAATTGAAATAATAACCTCCCTTATATGTTATTACTTTTAAATTTTTTTCCTGCATGCAAAATAAATAGTTTATTCTTATCCTGTGTAGACAAAATGTTAGTTACAGTTTGTATTTTTTTAATATTTAATCAAAAAATAATTTAATGAAAAAATAAAATATGTTTAATTAAGTTTTAATAAATTATTCTACATACATCTTAGTATATAATTAATACACGTAATTACATAAGAATAGATCAAACCCAAATAAATAGGAAATAAAAAAAAAGGAAATTTCTATTTCCAATGTACTTAAAATAAAAAAATAAAAAATAAGAACTTAAACGGTAATGGAGTATTGCACAATTTCCCGCTGCCAAACGTGCCCTTGGAGTATGGCAATTCATGCGCGTGAGGGTCCTTCTGTCTGTTTAATTATTGTGGCGGTGCTGAATGCACCGAGTTGGGCGACATATACTTTTTTTTTTTTGAGCAGTAGGCAACATATACTTCAAAATTAACAAATTAATAAATAAATACTCATAATAAATAAATTATATTAATATTTAACACTTATAACCCAAGGTAAAATAATAATAAGCATATCACACAATACAATTCAAATTGACACATTTAACCCCTAGATATATATCTATCAATCTTGTTAAATAAAATTAGTTGGTGTCAAAAAATATTTATTTCAAATGTGATTCGTTTATTATTTTATATTTAATAATTCGTGTTATATTGAGTTCGTGTCATCTATAAATTGTATATAATTGGTATATAAACGATTTGTATCGTGTATTATTTTTGATTGAGTTTACTCATATCTGATTCGTTTATTAATCATGTCATGTCAGAGTCCACTCGCTTATAAAACGGATGAGTTAAAAAAGACTCAAAGTCTCTAATTTTATATTGTGTTAACTAATCATATCTTTGTTTGGTCCCTTTATGGGGCGTATCCGGCGTGGGTTAGGTTGATATGGGCCTTTGCCATCCTTCTCCGTCTCCTCTTACCTCCCTCCCTCCCTCTTATACTTTTTCTTTTATGACAAACTCAAGCTACAATTTAACTCCATTTATAAAATTCCATAATAAGAACAGTGCTCAACGAGTCTATGGACTACTCAGTGCTTGTTATCTCATTCTATAATGATGTAGTAGTGTTTTTTTTTTTTTTTATTGAGGGTGAAACTCCCATTATAGTTGTGCTTGGGAAAATGCATGTGTAGTGCCAATGTCTAAATCATATAAATATTAAATCGTGTCAAAATTTACTCAATTTGATTATGATTCAAACTTGGTAGAATTAAAGTCATACTTGATAACTTTGAGTCAATCTCGTATGTTGTCAGATTGAATTAAAAACATCTGCACACCACCTTTGTTTCGAACTTGAAATCTTCGATGGCCTCAACATTATCATTCCCGTGTACAATCCGACATCTAGTATTTTACTGTCAAGCAATGAAGGCGACCTCAAAGACTGACGGCTAATTCTAACTAGCAACAATGAATCACTACCACATCTCATAGGACCATAATACCATCATTAAAAAGAGCAGTTGTAGCTAAAAACAAAAACAATTACATAACAGAGTATATGACACATGTAGATAGACTCTCGGTTGAAGTTTGACAAAACAAACCGACACAGAACCATGTTTATTAGGCTTTTGTTGAAGAAAAAACAAAAGCACAGAGAACATCTTGATGAAGCTAATCGTAACCAAGTGCAACAAAGGTTTTGATAAATATTCAACTAAAAAGAACTGTCTTTGGTAATCCGAATTGCTGGGTTTTTCGCTTTGACCATTTTTAAGCAGAGTTCTTCTCGATGAGCTTCTCGATCATATTTGCCGCATCTTGAACAGTGGCGATGCTCTGGGCAGTTTCTTCTTCCACGCAGATCCCAAATTCCTCCTCAAGTCCCATCACAATCTCAACCTGCAAGGAAAAAAGAGAGATCAATCAATCACTATGAATAATAATTGTAGGAAAACTTCTGTTGCAACCACTCGATGGGAAAAAGATAGCAATTATATGAGAAGAACCGGTAAACAACCAAAGAAATGAGTTACGAATACTGCATAGTTGGGATTGGCCCACATTTTTGCATAGTCACCAAATAAATATTTGCAAAGCCTAGTCCAAAGCCCAATTGCATATTTTAATGTATGTTATGTAAAATGAGGCAAATGTAACGGCAATCAGGTATCCAATTGAGAACATGAAAAAATAAAATCAAAATGATTGAAATCATGCAGTAAGACATGTCCCTTTTTGTTGGGAGGGATAGTAGTTGTTAAGCTGAATGCACAAGGAAGAACAAAATTAATGACTATTTCAGGGGGGAAAAAGAAAAGATGAAATCATTATTCTATGCAAGACTAAAAAATGGGAAGCTAACTTGGGAAAACCATTAAATAATGCCGAAAAGATAAATTGTACAAGATAAAACCATTTAAGAGGCAAATTTACAAAAATGATAGTTCATGGCTAGACATATGATACCGTGTCAAGAGAATCAGCCCCAAGTGCTGCAAATTTTGACTCTCCAGTGACTGCAGAGTCATCTGGTAGTGCAAGCTGCTTCCTCACAATTTGACACACTTTGTCCACGGTGTGTGGTTTGGCCTGCTCAAAAGAGAATATCAATGTTGTTAGTCACAAGAAAATATCTTGAAGTGTTGACGAATTTCCATGCTACATGGATGCAAAGCAGAATGAACAAGGCATGGTCCCTGGAAACTAAATACATTAATATATCTATAGCATGAGCACCCTTTGAATTCAACATCTTGAGAAAATATGGCAAGTAAAGCACAACATTATGGAAGCACATCGATGATCCAACCACCTTCCAAAATGATCCATATTGCTAAAGGTACAGCAAATGATCAAATAAACCAACCAAGTAGCATTCCTAAATAGTTGCATGTCTTTGTAACCAATCCATGAGACTATAGAGCAATTAGTTTGGTGGCAAAGACTGAAAAATAGGTCCACACTTTCTTCCTAGGTGCTATCAATCATGTACTGATCATCATAGGTTTCCACTTTAATTTTATGCACTACCATATCCTAAAAACAGATATGTGTTAAGCATCTGATGAAGATGATAGCAAGAGCTATAGAGAAACTCATCATGCAGACACATGAAGTTGCATGACCAAATAAAGTGCTTGATAAAAGGACCAACAATTATGGCAGTTTAAGACATTGATAAAGAGCAAACTTACAAGCAAAAGCTAAGGTTCTGCATCGCTCGAGTTCAAAAAACTCAAACAATGACACATAAGTATTGAGTCAGGCAAAGAAAGCTAAAATACAGCAACAACACTTGATATTAAGATACATACTTCGCAGCAAACCCGAAAGCGAAGTGGTGCTGGCCTCAACTTGAGCGATGGGAAGCCTTTTCCATTAACACAAAGAGACACTGAATTCAATTTTGAGACCCGGTTTAGTGCCTGCTCAATTCAACGACAACAATTTAGTAAACCAGGAGAGGCATTGCACAATAAACAAATTTCCTTACTAACAATCTTTTCTAAAACAAATTACTTACATAAGAAAGGGGAAAAAAAATTAATAGAAAAAGGAAATGCCAGAAAATTATTCATTTTTCCTATTACTTTCTCCTTTTGCCTTTCCATTTTTTTAATTACAAAAAATAACATTTGAAATTGACACGACTCTCAATTTTAAGATGCCATGAAAAACTTTTTGGTGCATTTGGTAACTTTGTGTTTTTTCTATGGTTAAAACTAAAAACATAAAATATATTTGATAGTCATTTATGTTTGACAAATTATAAAAACAAAAAAGAAACACATTTCGTAACCACTTGAAGTTATAAAATGTAATAGCAACTTTACCAGAAAAACAAACTGAAATTTTAAAAAAAGAGGTAAACCAAACCCATACACAGGCCCAAAACACGTAGACACACCCACACAAACACACACACAGATCCACACTTGCACACACATAAATACACACACACGGATCTATCTATATTATACAATATATATGCAGATCTAGGCATACATATGCATTGCGAGCTACAAATCCACACTTACACACACCAACACGGATATATCTATATTATACAATATATATGAAGATCTAGGCATACATATGCATTTCGAGCTGACCTTCAGGTTCTTCATTTGATACAGAGAGAGAGATAAGAAGGAAATAAGGGGGCTTTTATAGTTCTAACAAAAATCCTTCATTTTGGTGCTAAGGGGGTTCGAAGGATGGACCTCATTAAAATTCTCCCTTGGCATGTGCGCTTGTTTGTGATTTTGGGTGTTTTTGAAAACATCATGGCCGTGTTTAGTTATCATCTAGGAAATAGTTTTTTATTCTCAAAATTTCAAAAACACTTAAAACCTGTTTGTTTAACATTTTTGTTCTCTAAATTTTGGAAAAAAAATGAGATTCGAGTCAAAGAAACAGAAAACAAGTGTAGCTTGTTTCAAAAATTTTAAAAAAAAATTTGGAAACAAGGAGAACAATTTTGAATCTTCAGATGTGGGTATATATATATTTGTTTTTATATATATTTTTTTTGTCGATCTAAAAATAAATTTTTTATATTTTTTTATTAATATTTGAATTACAGTTCAAATATATATTTAGGCTGTCCAAGCAGATTTTACTATTTTCTGTATTATAAAATTATTTTTGAAATCATCTAACCAAACAAGTTTTTTATCTCAAAAAATATCAAAACTAGTTTCTTAAAACTCTTCTCAAAAATTATTTTCGAATACGGTTTTTTGAAACGCAAATCAAATATGCCCCATGTTTTTTGTTTGCATTGTTTTCCAAACAAATTAGCTGGCAAAAAATGGAAACACAACCCAAACGTTCTTTTTCGTTTTTTTTTTTTTTTGGCAAAACTGAAAACAAAAACAGAAAACATAAAACAAAACCTGTTACAAAAGGAGCAGTTTCAGGGCGGAAAAAGGGAGCAAATTTGAAACTTTGACGGTTCACTACATTTTTAGGGACAAAATATTAAGAACAAAGCAAAAGAAACTCCAAATTAAAAGAAAAAAAATGGAATCGCGATTTAATTAATAAAGGTACAGATCGTTAATTGCGCCCAAAATTTTTGACCACATGGTGCAAAATAGCATTCTTCCACCTTGTGACTCTGTCAAAACATTTCTATTAAGGAGGTTAACAATCTAAATATTTGGACAAACAGATACAGAATTTCATCAGATCCAATTATAACAAAAGATTATCTATCAACCTATGATTATCAACAAAATTAGAGCTATCAATTCGATAATTGGCAACAAAAAAAACAATTAAAAAAAAAAATATAACATGAATAATGAGAGCCATTACTATTTACTAAATCAAATCGAAGACATATAGAAGTATTAATCATATAGATGTATGTGTATATATATTACCTGGTTTTGCTTGAGAGAGCATGAGAGAGAGACGAAGGAAGTCGACGATCCGATAACAGTAGCCATTGCAGATCAAATGAAAGAGATCTGAGAGATACTCAGAAGAACCAGAGATAGAGAGGCGGAGAGCACGAAGAGTGTGATGGCTATAGAGAAAGACAGAGTCGTTCGAGAATGTTTTAATATTTATAAACGTGTTTGGTATGTGGTGGTTGGCTTTGTTTGTATCGAATTGGGACTGTTTGGTTTCCAGGATACTGAGAGACTGGTAAGGGTTTAATTACTGGCGGTAACTACCACGTTTAATCGTCAACACGTAAAATTAATAGAGTTCACTGTATCTCCTTGTCAGTTTCTAATTGGACAGTGATATCACGTTGCAGTTGCAGTGATGATGTGATGACACGATGTATTCAATACTTTCTCTAATAAAAAACTGCTAATTTTATTTAAACGTGAAAAATGACATATTTTCTAAGTAGGGTTGTTAAAGCATATGAACTACTTGAGTTTGTTCAAAACAAATTAAACATTATTTATTTTAAAACTTGTTTAATATTTAAGCCAAATTTAAACGATAGTTTGCTCGATTTTGTAGATCTAAGATCTATTTGTTTATAAATGTAATTGATAAATATTTTTATGATTAAGAAATAATAATATATCTTCTGTATAATAAAATAGTTTATAATTCAAATTTTAAAAGATAAACTAAATGACTTTTGCTATTCGCGGTTCAGATCGCTTTAAATTTTATTTTAAAATTAATCTAACGACTAATATTAATACCCTAAATTTAATAAGAAAAATAAATTCATAAGGGTGTGTTTGAATTGACTTCTTAAAAGTACTTATAGAAATTATTTCTTATAAGTAATTTAAAAAAAAATTGTTTTTGAAATTGTCTCACCACTACCTCTATTGCCACCACCATCATCGTCGCCACCCTACCATTGCTATCGTTGCCACCATGGTCATTGCCACCCACCACAACCATCGCTCGTCTACTACCACCACTACTGTCTTCCACCAACTCTCATCCCCACTACAACCGATGCTTAAATTCATTTATCTCTCTGTTATGTTTGTGATTTGATATTGGATATGAATACAAATATACTTATTGTTGACCATTTTTTATTACCGTGTCTTCAGGCACAGACAATAAACTAATTTTAGTATTTAGCGTATTTGATTTCTTATTAGAAGATTGTTGACTTATATCTTTATTTGTTGTGTATTTTTAGACTCACTCAAACTTTATCTCGAATTTGAATTAGGAATATAAAATGTGTCAAACATATGAGGAAGAAATCGAGCATAACTTGATCAAACATCCGAACTTGACAATCAAGTTTGAGCAACATAAATTATCAATTTTAGTCAAGTAGCTCGAGCTTAATTATGCTAAAACTTGAAAAAAAAAAAAATCAAACGGCCAACGTTCTCAACATTACAGTGTTAGAACTGCCTGTGAAATTCAAAAAGAAACGACTTAGAACAAGATTGATTGTTTTTTTTAATATTTTCTATTATTTTTGTTCTAAAATGAAAAATTATTTCAAATAAATAATCTTTGCACTGCTAAATACAAGTTGATACGTATAAAAGGCCTAAGCAGGTTGTTTGGGGAGACAATCTCGAGGAGGAAGCACGTGTCGTGGCATGTGACACTTGTAAAGAAAAAGCTTCGTCACGGAACCAAACGTTTTTAGCGGAGGCGGTGTTTGGATTCATGGGGCCGTTAATCACATGCGTTATTTGAGTTTGACTCTGGTTTAATTTATTTTTTTGCTTGAATTTGAACAATATTTTTTAAATGAGTTTGAAAAATTTGGCCGAACTTGATAGACTCAATTCGTTTATGTTCAATTACTCGAGCTCGGCTTATTTTAACCTCATTCAAGCTTGACTCGTTTAGAAAATAAGTTAAATTTAAATAATTTTTTAGACTCAATTAAGAAAACAAGTTATTTAGACGCTACTTGACTATCAACCTTATATATATAGTCTCGTGTAAAATCAACAGTCGAATTTGTGATAAGTTGTAATTAATAGAACAATCAATAACAATAATGTAAAATATCGGGTCAACACGCAGATATATAGTGGTTCGGTTTGAATGACTTACTCCACTTTTAAAAACGACAACGGTGGCGGGTGAATTTTTTAATGATTAAGTAAGATAAACGAAAGAGAACAATATTTAGCCCCAAGAAAGATACAATAGCTAGGAGAGAGAAAAGCGATGTGTGGGGTGTGTAGAGAAGTGTTATCATGTAGAGAGAACTTATAATTTATAGGCACAGAGTTTTAGTTGAGTCGGTGACGTGAGAGTAAAGGTACTAGATCATCGAGAAGTTATAAAAGGTAAGTACAATTAAAGGTTGTCTTAATTTTCGAGAATGAGTATCCCGATAATTACTTCTCACTTGTTCTAATTCTTCTAAACTCATTGAACTCTGGACCGGGCCGAATCCCTGAGTTGGACTTGACCCGCATTGTAACTGTTTTGGGCTTAACTCATTAATTGGGTTTGACCTTGTTAAATTTAAGTTTGTCAATATATATATATATATATATATATATATATATATAACAATTTATTTATTATTAATAAGTGAATGATGCGATTATACGTAATCAATCCCGATTAAAATTCATGGTAAATATCTATCTCTAATAATTTAAATTTTTAGAGTAAATAATCATTTAACATAATATCAAAATAAGAACTCTAATTATTAAAAAAAATTTCACGAACTATTGTCGTACAACAGACAATAATTTAATTAGATCTAATTACTTTATATTAGAACGGCCAGAGGCAAGCAAATACTTTTGGAAAAAATTGGAATGATGTAGTAGTTGTTTTTTAGTTATTCTTTATCACTTTGTTTATAGTTATGACTTTTTCTTCCTTTTTTTGGGTTGTGTGTTATTCTTAATCACTTTGCTTTTTGAACTTCAGTTTTTTTCTTTATTTTTTGTGGCGAGGGATATACATGTCAGCTTATACGCATATTCATTAATCTATTCTTCTTTTTGATTTGATCAAATACATGTTATTCATACCGAAATCTTCTTTCATTACTCAACTCTAAGGGAGTTGTAAAGTTTTAAATTCAACATATCTGAATTTAAAATTCGTCTCTACCTCTATTAAACTATCTTTTAAGATTAACCTAAATTAGAGGAAAGAGCCTCAAATTTAAAGAAAGAAACAAAAAAAGTTACAATTTGTAACTTATCAATCAATAGATTTTGATATCGAGACATTAAAAGTATTGTGTTAGGAAAATATGAATATTTTCTAAATTATGTTAAAATCTGAGTAAGGCCGCGAAAAAAAAAAGAAAAAAAGAAAGGGGTTAAAACGCAGGACTTTAAAAAGTATGTTTCGAGTTTTTTTTCTATTTTAAAAAAAATAAATCTAGGGCCTAGACAGCTACCTCAGTGGCTTATTTCTCGGGTCGGTCATGTGCTCTATTAACTTATTATTAAAATGAAAATCGAATCTAACAAGCAAACCTCATTTTATTCGTAAAGCCGCCTTCCTTTTTTTTTTTTAGGGCTCATTTGTCTCGACAATTTTACTATTGAAAAGGTAAGGTATGACCTTTATCAACTTGCATTAATTTTGCAAGGAAAGTATGTTGGATCTTATAAGTAGAAATATTTAGACGAGTGGGTCTCATTAAAAAAAAAAAAAAGAGTTAATAATATTTTTAATCTATAAAGTATATTTGTTGGTTCTTATTATATTAATTTTGTCAATTTAGTTTTTAAAATTTTAATTCGTGTAATTATAGTATTTAATTAGACAAATTCGTTAAGTTTTTTTAGAGAAGTGACCACATATCATTCTTTTAAACGGTATTACGTGCTCAACAAGTGATTATTCTATAAAAAACTTAACGGTCCGTCTATGTAGGGATTATTTAAACAAGAATTGAATACTTTAGAGACCAAATTGATAAAATTGATACTTAAAATGACTAAACTTGCAAAATGTACATATTTTAGAAACCCAAAATATTATTAACCGTTACAAAAAATTAACGAGATTTACCAATCTGAAGATTCCTAATTGTTTGTTGTATGATCATGTAACATATACTTCCATGTGATTCCGGTATAACCAAATAAAATTTTTATGAATCGTGTGAAATAATCATTATAAAGTGGTTTAGTAGTTGAATTTGACATTTGATAATTCAGGTTTAATTCATTCTCCCACTCCAAGGGTCATTCTAATTCAACTCAAGCCACGGTGGCAATTGTTGAATTTAAGAGAATATTCGACGTAAATTTAAATATCTTGTAACAAAAAACACAAAAAATAATAATAATAAATTGTGAAATAAAACGGAAGTGACTTTTTCTTCCCAAGATCCCGGTAGTTCATGAATGGACAGCATAACTCTTCTCAAAATCAGAGAATTTGCCACTCAAAGCTAAAGATCATAGAGTTTGGATCGTGTAGAAGTATAGTTCTATTTCAGTCTTAATTTAAAGTCTCTCCTTAATGTCATTCCCAAGGATTTCTATGGACAATTATCCGATGGGTGTATGCTTGGTAATTTTAGACACAATTTGCAAACTCGACACTAATTGACATAAAATTTGTGAATTTGAATTAAACCTTATTAGATTTTAGTAGTAACAGGGTTGACCTTTTAAAAACTGACTTATAAATGACACGAACCCGACACAACAAAAATCCAACTACACACATATATAAATAATTTGAATTTGGTTTGAACAAATTTTTGCATAATATAACTTACACACAACACAAACCGACCAATTGACAGTCCTAGGTGGGGTAGAAAACCAAAGAAAAATAGCATTATACAGTGAGAAGCCTGGAAACCCATATATAGAAGTTGAGATTTATTGACAATGTTTTACAAAATTACACACCGATTTGGTGTTCAAAATTGCTGTCAGGGAGAAAACCTCATGGAATACTCATGTACAAGCTCTTGGGTCGATGACTGACCAACCCAATCAGAAAACTGAGACCACAAAAAACAATGCACAAGACTTACGTCAACCCTATCCCTACTTGTTCGTGACTCGAATCTACGGTACTCAAGTCACAATGAAACAATCTTTCCGTCACACTAAATCCTTCTCTCAATCAAAACCATGTCAAAGAACCCCCATTCAATCTCACACAAAAAACCTCTGTAATATTAACAACAAAACCTCAAAACATAGATCTGATTACACGTCTCACCAAAAGTTAACTGATGCTGTATGGTTCCCTTCTCAGTGCCATTGATGAACACTAAGATCAGTTGGCGAGGCAGGAACATATGGTACAAAACCCCGGCCACCAAAAACCGGACGCATAAATGCATTGTCGAATTTTCTCCAATAATGGTGAACGGTGTGAGTTGGTTTTGACAGAAGCATCCGCAAGCTGGTTGGACGGGGCACGCTGTGACTGCTGAGGTCGGCTTCTGAATCCTGCCCATGGGTAAGAAGTGGCACGGTGAAGGATTTAGGAGTAACTGGTTCGGAGGAAACCATGATGCTCAAGTGTTTTGGCGTGGGCAGCAAGAGCCTCACCAGAGGTTTAGTCATCAATCCAAACACCTACATGTATCACAGGAGAAAGAAACTGTGATCAATGAAAGAAACAAACCTAGAAGGGAATGTGCGACAATATTGTGCTACAAATCAACTGCAGCCACATTGTTGAAGTAGCTATTAAAAACAGGTCATTTAATTTCCAGACTTAATAATCTCAGTAGGCTCAAAACTGTCAAAAATTACAGCAATATACTGGTGCTGAGCTAACCACGAGCAACCAGGTTCGGGGTTGTCAGCACGAATAGGTAGGAAAATTCAGATTTTCACACTACCTTCATGTTTAAAGCTCAACGCTAAGTTACCATGGAAGCTTATGTGCAGATGGGTATATGTAATTTTCTATGAAAACCCATTCTTAGGATAAAATCACGTTCCAACGAGTTCAGAGAAAAAAATCAGGAAATTCTACTGAATCATAAAGGCTAGAAGTTGAGAAGATTCAGAAAACATTTTCAATGGTTCTATTGTCTTTTTGACTTGGCCTATTTTTAAGGTCTGGAACTTAAAACCAGGTAGACGGGCCCACTTATAGATTGCAACCCCATCTGTCAGCAGATGCCTAAGAATTAACATGTCTCACCACTGTGCTGAAGAGAACAACTGTGATGGTACTGGTGACCATCATCGAATTCCCACGTAGTTTGGTATGGCCATACTTTGTAAACTGCATAAATGAAAATTATGAATTCAGTACACAAAAAACACCCAACATCAAATGCTTCTTCAAAACCCCCACCCCTCATCCTCCTCGTTCCCTGCCCTGTGGTGAACAAGTCATAGAAAAGCACAGCCTATAATAAGCACAAGAATAAGGTGGTTCCTATGTTTGTCTTGTGCATAATATAACAAGATCATATCTGTTAACCAAGTTATAAGACTGTATAAACATGTTATTTACCTGATTATAAGCAAGAGCCATAGAAACAGAACCTCGCATTAGACCAGCCCACCATATTGTAACCTGGACAATTAAAATTAATGAAGTGTGCCAAATAATCATAGTACTGGAAACACGAATCCAGAACAGTCAACTCATACTTGCTGCTTCAGATAAATTTTCTCGTGAGGAGACTTCTTCGTCAAGTTGGACAAAAATGACAATGGGAAAACAAAGGCTCCTCTTCCAACCAAAACCAGTCCCAACAGAATTGAGCTCACCCAAACTGATGTTCCAGGGCTGACAAAAGAAAAAAACAACAGAAATTAAGACTGATGTCCCAAAAAAGATAAAAAAAAATTGCAATTTGCCACAGTTCACATAAATGGCACATCTCATCAAAACATGAAACGATGACTTATTTTTTCCAGAACATGACTCATTCTCTTTATGCATGTAAACCATACCTGTCACTAACAACACTCCACTTTTCAATGTCCAAAGCATCCATGCCAACGTAGAGAAAAATAAATATCTCAGCAACAAATGACAATGTCGCAAAAGCATGCCTACAAGAGCATACAAAAGAAACAAAATTTACATGTCAATTTAGCATTCTGGCTAAAGAGAAACAGCACGAACATGGAGTCGTTCCAACTGTTACTGGATGCCACACATACTTAGCAGTGATTCTCGAACTTTCAGTGACATTGTGCCAGGTGTAGTGGGACATCACAATCCCGCAAAAAAACACAGTGAGGATGGCACTTAAATAGAATAGCTGCGAGACAAGTTTAGCATCAACATAAGCATCAAAATGCTGAAATTCAATGGTCCAAAGGTTCCTATCCTATGTAACGTAGAAACAGAGAGCTAAAATATTCCAGGTCTTAGAAACCACAACAATAACATACTTACATCTGCCAGCAAATACGAAAAGTAAGCCATGAGTATCATAATAGCAACCTCACGATCAGTGGAATGCCTGGAGTTCATTAGAAAATCAGGTATAAATAGTAATCCCAGTAAAAGAAGGCAAATTCCTTGTGCTTCTTTCCATCGCATAATCTATCTTCAATGTCAACTTATACTATAGAATTTAAGGCACATCCAGCCAGAAACCAATTATGTTGTACCAATGTCATACCAACATATCTGGTGCAGAAGCAGATGTAAAAAAGCAAATATTAATCACCTACAACTGCACCATCTTCTTGACTCTGACAAATTATACCTGTTCTGAACTTTGATTCACATGGTTTATATGATCAGGGATTTCATTCAATCTTCAAGTATGCAGTGTCAATTCGAGTGAAACATTTACATACCTTCCAAAATATAGCTTTTTTATAATGTACGCGCTAAGCAGTCCGACCTGTAGTTGTAGGAATATGGTGTCACATAACCATATCTATTCAAAATCATGCAGAAACTTATGAGAGAGAGAGAGAGAGAGAGAGAGAGAGAGAGAGAGAGACTCACAGCAACTCCCAGCACAGTGCTTGTGATAAACAAATATAAAAAATTGCCAACTAACTGCAAAGCAATGCTTGAGCTCATATGAGATAGGTCAAAATTTTGAACGGCATTAAAAAGCACCACTGATGTGGCATCATTTACAACGCCTTCACCAAATACTAGACTGTATAGTAAAGGTGTCTCATCCTGATTAAGCACCTGCATCATCAGATCACTCGTCATGAATGTTTCAATTCTACAAGACTACAGCCGAAAATGCTATCTATACCTGCAAGGTGCAAACAGAATCTGTAGCAGAAAAGATTGCTCCAATCGCTGAAAATAATTAAGTTAAGAGAGCAAAAAGATGTGTTATGGTAGTGGAAAATAAAGAGGAAAATAACAGGGAAACAGACAGTTGAGTAGTACCAAGATAATCTCCAATCTCGAGAGAACCGATATTCATTTTCTTTATAAACTTAATAGCCCCTGGCCAAAAATTGAAAGGTATCATTAACAATAGCACAATAATGAAATGCATTCCACACGGACAATCCTAAGAACATCATACAAATAGAAATTAGCATTTGAAATCTTGGTAATTCTGAACAGAGCAGATTTCTTCTTCTCTTCTTCTTGTCTCTATTCTTGAATATGATAGAAGCGGTAAGGAGTTAAACTATTGTAGACATAAGAGCATACCTAATGATATGATGATAAAGGATATCAGGGTACCAACTGCACCAAACAGTGTGATAGTCATGAAGTTGCGAAAGAATTGTTTCTTCTTTACCTGGAACCTGAACATATTTGAGGAAAAAAAAGAAGGAAACTCATAATCATCACTTTGTAATTTGATATACTAGGAACTAAAAGAAAGAGAAAGGCTAATTCTTGTAAAAAATAAGGAGCCATTTTTGAAAAACCAAAAAGGGGCAAAAAATATATACGAATTTCCTTGTTCAGAAGCCCAAGCTCATCCAAGGATTGAGTTTGGAACTTTGGAGCCCAACCAACACATGGGCCACCTGAACACCTAAACAGGGCCTTACAGCCCCCCAATTTTTTTCACTGTTCCTAAATTTCAAACTAACGAATCAGAAGAACCAAATTTACAGACATTAGTTCATATACAATCACCTAATGAATTTGAGCTTCGATTAAGTTTTATTCCCAGATAGCTAATAATCCTCCATTTGGCAGAGCAACGGTAGGGCCTGGTAACCAGCATTCTAGCACCCAAAGTGAAAATGGTAGTTACTGATAAATTATCTCAATGGTGTCAAGGATGGAAAAAAAGAAGGTGATTTAGAAGATTTGACTATCGAACTAATCAGAATTTCCAGTGCCAACGAAGACTCAACTCTAAAGACCAATTTCAGTTTATGAGTTCTTCACTCCTTTTTTAAATTATAGCTAAAAACACTACCTATTTTGGCAATCATAAACCACTGCGTAACCACACAGAATTCGGTGCAGCAATGTATCCAAACCAAAACACTTTGGGAAATACAGAAACCTTTCAGTACTCACACCATCAAATTTAGGATGCGTGTGTGTGTTTGTGTATGGCAGCCCAAAGAATTGAGAAACAAGCTTGTAAATAAGTAGATAAATTATAACATAAAATCCGATTTTATTGAACTCACAATAAGAAGATGATGATGTAAATGCGCAACAACCTTCCAGGGAAAAAACATGAAATGCGCAACATACCCAGCATTGAATATGATTGGCGGAAGGAGATAAATGAAGAAAAGATCTTCACTGAAAAGCAACAGATGTGAGCTCTTCCATCCACTAGTTAATAGAATCGCAATACCAGTGCACAAACCCTGTCATAAACCAATGGAATTCAAATTCCGTCCCCATTGCTTCCCATAATAGTATAATACATAAATAAATACACATTATAGAGAGAGAGAGAGAGAGAGAAGGGGACTACATAGAAGAACTCACAACAGCAAGGGCTGTGATGGACTCATTCATCCACCGATTCTCCTCCAAAAGATGACCGATCACAATACATGCGCAAAGAAGCGCCACAAATAAGTTAATTGACACCACGGAAGTGTTATAGGAAGCTGATAATGTACTCATCTTTGTCAGTACAACCCCTAAGTCAAACGCCATATTTACCAGCTCAATTGACCTCCCAGAAACACCAAACAATTCACTGTTCACAGCACCACAAAACACTAGATTACCCCCCTAAATCTCAGCTTTCAATCTCTCAACTTCAAATCAGCGAATTCCCAAGCTCAAACTCTGCAAAACAAAGTTAAAAAATGTGATACTTCTCGGATCAATCAACCAAATAACCCTCAAACTTTCTCCCAAATTCACGCATGAAGACACACACACATACACATACATTCTTTTGTGTGTGTGTGTGTGTGTGTGTGGAGAAGGAAAGAAGATGATTGACTTACCACAGGACTTGGAGCATGAATAAAATGAAGATTGTAACTATGACCAGGCCTGTGATCCACTGAGATCTCAAAAATAGAAGAGTAAAATCGAAGTAAAACACTGATTATGAAGTGTTTTTGCTTTCAAAAAACACTTCGAAACCTACTGAATTTGCGTAATCGAAACACTGTCGAGCAATGCTTCGAAAACAAACTATATCGCAGGTTCTACAGTATTTCAGCTTTGAAAAAGCACTTTTTTTGCTCTTAATGTGCAGAAAATAGAATTTGTGTTGAAATTTGCAATCGAAAGAGAGAATGTACTGGTAGAAATTCGACAGAGAGAGAGAGAGAGAGAGAGAGAGAGAGAGAGAGGAATGGACGATAGAGATGGAGGGAATCTGAGGAATTTATACAGTTTGGAACTTTCGTGGGGCTTTGGACAGGTAGTTTGAACTTTGAAGGATGAAGACAGTTGGAGAGATCGTGACCGTTGATTGGAATTGTGATTTGTCACGGTTGATTTCGCTGTGGGGAGCATAGGTGGACCCAACGCCATTTTGGTAGAGATTTAGATGGAAACGGAGGGAGAGCGAAATAAAGGAAACGAGGTCCCACCACAACTATTATGGTGTCTCCCATGGAAATATTTGTGTGTGTGTGTGTTTGGGGGGAGAGTGGGTGTGAGGTGGGTTTGTGGTATGTGGGGAAAGGGGAGGAGGAAGAATGGTGGGGGTGGAGGTGGGGGTCCGGCTCCTCTGTCGTTTGTTAATTTTTAAAAGTGGAGGTGTTATTAATGAAAACAGAACGGTACCATTTTGATAAACAACATTTTTGTTGCTAATTTTTTAACACAAGATGATCCTCACCTGGATAAGGGTGGAGGTGAAAATGTGAAAGAAAGAGAAAAAGAGTTTTGTTATCGAGAAATTCAAAATTTTATAATACTTTATTTTTTTAAAAAAAAATTGAATGATAGAGCATCAATGGAACATTAGTAAGAAAAATCATTTGTATACAATATATCTCACTTGAAATCATTTTTAGTTATTTGTCAATGAGAAAAATCGAGAACAATTGTATTACTGGTGAACCAAACCCTTCGAGAACAATTGTATTACTGGTGAACCAAACCCTTGATCGGTTATTTGTTTAAACTAGTGAATTTCATTCAAATTGATGTCTGTGTGATTTAGGAATGAGAAAATTAAACAAAGCTAGAAATGAAGAGGGTCTAAATCCTAATGGTGGAGTATTTAACCTTTTGTTAATGCACTTTTATAGCTAAATAGCTCATGAAATAAATACTTATTGTGATGATGATGAAACTCAAAAAATATTGACCCTTTTTTTTTTACTTTCTTTATTTGGGTACACTTTAGAGTTGAAATGAGCTTACATAGAGAAACTTAGAATCTTTGTTATTAGTAAATTGACAAGGATGGATTTATGTTGGTATAGAGGTTGGAATCAACTCTATAAACTTTAGTATTTTTGTTACTCTAACTCAAGTTTATGTCAATGCTTGATCAAGCACCTTTAGGTAGAGCCAAACTTAGCTTTAGATAGAGCCAAACTTAGATTGGATAAGTAGATGCTCACTTTTGAGTGCAAAAATTCATTAAATTATGAGTAATATTGTTAAGACAGAATTTATTGATCTAATGTGTTGACCTTGACCTTAATTGTGGATCCTATCAAATATTAGAACTAGATGTTAATTAAATGAATTTAATGAAAATATATTACTAGGTCAGCAAATTATATCGAAATTTTAAGTCTAAATAACATTATTTTTAAAATGTATTGTATTTGTTCGTGGAAAGATTAGATAATTTTTACCAAAAATAAAGATAATTTAAGTATAATTGGCAAAATCAATTCGCCAACAACTAATAAAAAGGGGGGAAGTTAGCAGTTATCCCAATAACCCCTGCTCTCGTTGTTGAATCTTAAGATCACATGCTCGAATTTTTTCGTTTTCCTCCTCTAAAATAGTGTCTATAAAAAATAGAAAATAAGGAAATAACATTATCATCCAATAGTATCAATAAAAGTTTGCCAAAAAAAAGTAGTGTGGCAGTATGTTGGATCTCCGGGGGGTCATGCCACCTTATTTTAAAGTTTCTGGTTCCAACAGTAAAAAAGAGTAAACCGCACACACAAAAAAAAAAGGGGACTAATTTCACTTTGCATCCTGAAATATACTTTGATATTTAATTTGTACCCTCAAAAATTAAAAAATTTAATTTGCATCCGCAATATTATAAATTAATACTAACGGTCTTAAACCACACTGTCGTTCAGTTTTTATCATAAATTAAAACACATGAGATGCAAGTGATTCGTACATGAGGATGAGGTATGTTAATTGTTGTAGATCTTCGTTTCCTATCAATTTGGAACCGTTTTGTATATTAAAAATAAGATTTCATTAATCAGATAGAGGATAACCTTATCATATGCAACTCATACGAGGCACCAATTGTTTGTAAATTTACACATAAGTTCATATCCAAAATATTTATAATTCACGTGTTTCAATTTATAATAAGAAATCGAACAGCAATCTAGGCAAAATTCATATTACTATCAATTTATAAACTTGAGGGTATAAATTAAAATTTTTAATATTTAAAGATTTAAATTGAGAATCGAAATACTTTTCGGGACATAAAATGAAATTAGCCCCCCCAAAAAAAAAACAAAAATGTAACACTATCTTCTAAACACAATCTTAGTCCACTAATCTAATAAACAATAATAAATTGCCTAGCTCAAACTATTCATTGATGGCCCTATTAAACGCTGCCCAAAATGGGGTTCTTCTTGAATTTTTTATAGTCGAAGGTTCTCCTTGTTTTATGGATTGAATTCCACCCTTTTCCTTTGATGCAATACTTTGGATCACACATGGTATACTAAACGAATAACAACCCTTAGATGAACTCTCCTATTACTTTTTTAAGACGGAATCCATTGATCCAATGATTTATATTGATTTAAAAATTGTAATATGTCGATGATAGATTCGGACTGTTATATCAACGGGATCAAGACTAGTCCGAAGAATCGGCGAATGGTGTGGCAAATAAAATCTTATGTAGTATTGTGAATTGATCAATTTGGCGGGCCATAGTTCACTTGGGTCGGGTCAGGGCTGTCCGAACCCAAGCCTAGGCAGAAAGTGCCCTGCATACAAGCATAATGGCAAAACACACAAAGAGCATACACAACATGACAATGGGCAACATGAAATTCTTCCTCACTTTACACCTCATAACCAATTTGTTTTAAGTGAATAACGTATAAGCTGAATTAGGATCCAATACTTGAATTGTATTGTAGGTGATTTGCTAACAATTTTTTTTTTATTAAAAAATGCATTATAGTAATTCTCACTCCACAAGTTACTATCAGCAATGGTTTGTCTAAAAGGGCGATTCAATGTATAATATTTTTCGTTACTGTATATAGTTTTAAAGAAAATTAAAATGTACATGATCTTATTTTAGCATGAAAAAAAGACTTGTTTCAGGAGTGTATAT
>CAUOFW020001833.1:0-68390 GCA_963454935.2 Ilex paraguariensis | reverse complement strand
TCGCAGTTTCCTTGCAGTGGTGATCAGGGATAGAGCCAGTTTCTCTAGGGGTAGATATTTTGTCTCTGCGTCCAGGAGCGCCTTGCTTATATAGTAAATCGGCTTCTGGCGGTGCTCATGCTCACGGATAAGTACCCGCTTACCGCGAACTCAGATACTGTCAGGTACAGGAACAGCATCTCCCCCTGGATGGGGACGGACAGGGTTGGAAGAGTCCTTAGGTATTCTTTGATTCCAGTCAGGGCGTCCTCGCACCCCTAGCTCCACATATTCTTCCCAGCACTCTTGATTGCTCCAAAAAGGGGTTTGCATTTATCCGAGGAGCGTGAGACGAAATGATTAAGTGCAGCCAGCATCCCTGTGAGTTTCTGGACTTCTCGGACAGTGCGAGGGCTCCGGATGTCCAGGATTGCTTTAATCTGATCCGGGTTGGCTTCGATTCCTCGTTGACTAACCAGATATCCGAGGAATTTACCTGACTCCATTCCGAAAACGCACTTCGCCGCATTCAGCTTCAACCCATACTCCCTGAGGGTGGAGAAGGTATCCGTCAAATCTGTCAAATGATCACAACTCCATTTGCTCTTCACCAGCATATCATCTATGCAGACCTCCATGGTGTTGCCGATCTGCTTTTTGAACATCCAATTCATCAGCCTTTGGTATGTAGCCCCGGCGTTCTTCAGTCCAAACGGCATCACTTTGTAACAATAAACTCCCTTCGGAGTGATAAACGCCGTCTTTTCTTGATCCGGGGCATAGAGAGGGATCTGATGATATCCTGCTCGGGCATCCAGGAAGTCCATTCGTTCATATCCAGCTGTGGCATCTACCAGCTGGTCAACCTTTGGCAGGGGGTAGTCATCCTTGGGACATGCCTTGTTCAGATCTGTAAAGTCTACGCAGACACGTCATTTCCCCCCTTTCTTCTTTGCGCATACTGTATTGGACAGCCATTCTGGGAACTGTATTTCTTGAATTGCATCGGCCTTCAGGAGTTTGTCGATTTCCTCGTTGATCGCGTTGGTGTGATGCGGGGCCATGCGTCGTGGCCTCTGTTTGACTGGCTTGTGCGACGGGTCAACATGCAGCCTGTGTGTGATTATCTCAGGGTCTACCCCCGTCATTTACATTTCGTTCCAGGCGAACACGTCTGTATTTCCCCTTAGGAACTCGATCATCTCCTCCTGTTCGGCTGTGGGCATCGAGGTCCCAACTAAGAAATACCTCTCTTCTTCTCCCTCTACCAAGGGCACCTTCCGGAGGTCTTCTACCGACCGCTCAGTTGGGTCTATCCAGGGGTCATCCATTCCTGGACGCCCGGACTGTAATTGCTATTTTTCCATAATCTCTTCCGGTGCTCGCCCCTTCTCCTGGCTGGACGCCCCGGCTCGAACGGCTGAATAAAAACAATTCTTCGCGGACGCTTGGTCCCCCCGGATCTCCATGATACCCTCTGGCGTGGCGAATTTTAACTTCTGGTGGAAAGTGGAGTGCACCGCTCCCAACGCATGCAGCCATGTTCGCCCCATAATCACGTTGTAGGGAGAGTCCGTACGTATCGATCACAACAAACTCGGTGTCGATGATAAAGGGACCAGTGGCAACTGACAATGTGATTTTCCCCACGGGCAAGGTGAATGAGTCGTTGAACCCGATGAGGGGTGTCTTGACTTTGGTGAGGTCTTTGGGGCCAAGACCCATCCATTTCAAAGTTTCGAAGTACATCACCTCCGAGGAGCTTCCAGAGTCTATCAAAATTCTTTTGACATCGAATTTCCCTATCCTTAGGGTCAAGACAAGGGCGTCGTTATGAGGGAGTCACCACGCCTGTCAATCCGCGTCGGAGAATGTAATGCCAAGCTCACCCGTCCTGGCCCTTTTACTTGGTGGCCCTACATCACCCTCGGCTACCTTCCACGTGTAAAAGCTACCCTCTTGAGGTCGGACTAGAGTTCCTTGGACGTGGGGCGATCCAGGGGACATATATGGATGACATCTATAATGTTGTCCGGTTCCTCAGTCGGGGGCTCTTCTGGCCTGGGCTCTATGTACTCTTTCAAATGTCCGTCTCGGACCAAGCTTTCCAAGAACGATTTGAACACCCTGCAGCTTTCGGTGCGATGCCCGAAATCCCGATGATAGGAGGGGTTGCTCTGCATCCTGGGCGGTCCATTTGAAGAACGGCTCGTGCTTGATTTTATGAGCAACTTGAAGATGGGTTCCTTGAAAACAGTGTGAACTCCTCTGGACGAACCCCCTGGAAGGGGTAGCAATCCCTTTCGGGAATATCTTCCCGCTCCTTCTCTTTTCTGTTAGATTGGAGGGCTCGGCCTTTGCTGCTTCCCATCTCGTCCTCAACCCTCGAGTACTTGTTTATCCGGGTCATTAGTTCCCCATGTCCGAGGAATCTTCTTGATCAGGGATCGGTACAGGTCCGTGTCCCTTGCCAAGCCGAGCCGAAAGATGCTGCTGTCATGACCTCCGAGCAGCCTTCTATCTCATTAACCTCTTCCCAGTATCGGATGGCGTACTGGCGAAGAGTCTCGGATTCCCTCCGTCTAAGGGTCAGCAATGATCCAATGTCTTTGGGGCGCTTACTCCCCGTAATGAATCGAGCCAGGAACTGCCTAGTCAATTCCTTCCAGGACCCAATACTGTTTGGGGGAAGCGCCTCAAACCATTTCATCGCAGAGTCCCCCAAGCTCATAGAAAACACTCGGTAGAGAAACCGTTGGTCCGAATGATAGAGGGACATCATCTGCTTGTATTGTCTGACATGGGCTTCGGGGTCGGACCGCCCGTCATAAATTTTGAACCGCGGCACGACAAACTTTCTTGAGACCTCCATCTCACTGATCTCCCTCGTAAAGAGTGTTTGTATGACTTCGTCCTCGGCCTCATCCTGGACAGTCTTACCCTCTCTCCTGGAGTCTAACCGGGCTCTGAGGTCAATTTCTTCCCTGACGGGGATGCCTTCTGAAGTACTTGAGTCTATCGGTAAACCCCTCATTCCCTGGGCGTCGGGTGGATTGGGTCGAGTCCTCCTCGGATTCATCTCCCTTCCTCCGCCTAGACAAACCTCACCGGAGGTCGTCCAGGGCCAATGGTCTTGCTTTCCTTGAATGGTTGTCATGATGATGCTCGCCGGCTCTGGGTCGCTTTGGGGCCCTAGAGCTTTCTGCTTTGTTGTTTAGGTGGTTTCTTAGATCCTTTGTTTCCGCCTCCCGGGCGGGAAGCCCACGGGAAAGGAATGAATCCCTCGACCCTCCGCCAGAGGCGGCAAACTCGTCGAGCCGGCTTAGGACGTTTACATTGTCCTTTTTCAGCTGACGTAATCTATCGCCAAATTTTTCTTCAATCACCTCCGCCAGCTGACGAGCCAAGGGGACTGATTCCCCTGACCTGATTCCCATACTGGTATGAGGGGTAATCCCTCTTGACCGAGTAGAGGCACTTTGATTCGTATTGATCCCTCCCTCCGTGATGACAGGGAGCTTGTAACTCGAGACTCCTTTGGTGGGGGCCTTTCCCTTTCTGTCGAGTGTTCACCATGGTCACTGTTCTTTATAGAGAAAAAACTAGGAAAACTAGTCGTTTCCCACAGACGACGTCAGATTGTGCGTGCAAGATCCTGCACAATATAAAAAATGAGAACAGATCTCTCCCTTGGTGAACTTCGAGTGAGCCAGTTGAGTGACCAACCGCTTGGAACAGCCTGCGAGGTCCGGTGGTAACCTGGAACGAAAACAGGAGACCCTGGGGGAGCGGAAGAACGATCCAGTAAGGCTGAAAGAGGATCCTGGAACAAAGAAGAACAAGTTAGAAGGTCGCCGGAGTGTTTTCCAGCGTATCCCCTCCGACGATCTAGTCAGTCTTTGAGTGAGAGAGAGAGAGAGAGGAAGGAAAAAACACTGAGTGTGTATTGTAGTAAAGAGTTTGTAGTTGCATACCCGTCTTGCCTTTTGCAAGGAGTATTTATACCTCAAAAGCTCATGATTGCTGTCAGTGTGGTCAGTAGGTGATCATTAGGTACAGGCAGTGTGCGCACTGATTCTGATGAGGAATGTCTTCTCTTCTTAAATGCTCGGGGTCCCGAGCAATCAATGCTTTATCATCGGGATGCCGATGGTACAATGTGCTCCTCTCGGGGAGGATGCAATAAATGCTCCGTAACGGCATGCGTTTTGTCTGTCTTCGATGTGATATCATTGCCACGCGTCCATCTCTTATTGGCTGTGACCCCTGCATTCCAGTACGTTCTGACACTAATTGTGTAAGACGAGGTTATGATGAATAGCCTAGACTAGCCAAGGCTAATGACCTGTACGTCAATAGCTTATCCTGGAGTAGAGGAAGCGTCCAAGACGAGGTACCTCTCGGCACCGAGGAAAGGTCATCTCGGGAACCGAGGGAGGTATGCTGACCGAGGTACCATATCAGACCGAGGCCATGTGTCGGTTGTAAAACATACTGAATGCATGATCCTATATGGCGAGTACCTCGGGGGCGAGGGATTTTGCGTGCCGATGGTGCTTGATCTTATCAACAGTGTTTTTGGTAATACCGAGGACACGTGTCTTCATCATGGAGTATTTCAGAAAAGTTCCATCACAACCATAACAACGAACCACCGCAGCCACAATCAAACAGCTCACAAACCTCTTCAATCACCACCGCAACCAACACTCAACCATCTAGTCACAAACCACTACATCCACAAGCCATCGAAGAAATTATAGGGGGATATTTGGGTTTCGATTTCAGTGAAAGGGGAGGAATTAGGGAGTTAGGGAAGGGTAAAGGTGGGTTTCGGTTTTAGTGGAGGGGGAGGGAATAGGGAGTTGAGGGAAGGGGAATCTATTACCAATATACCCCATTTATCAAATTTATTTATCGATCTACTGCCGTTTTTAACTTATTTATCAAACTACCGTTGTTTTAAAAGCGAATTTGACAAATTCGACTTCATAGAAAAAGTAAATTTGATAAATTCGACTTCATTTGGAAAGTGAATTTGGTAAATCGGACTTCATTTGGAAAGTGGATTTGACAAATCCGACTTCAATTGAAAAGCGAATTTGTAAATCCGACTTCATAGGGAAAGCAGACATACCAAATCCGTCTTTATATGAAAAGCGGACATACCAAATCCCCTTTATATGGAAAGCAGACTTACCAAGGTGCAAGCCTTTATATGTATAATTGTGTTGATCGCCAAAAGAGTATTTTGCTATTTATTGAATACGTTTGATCTCTCTGATTCTATATTTTTTGTGAATAAATTACTCACATTTATTAGTCGTTAAAAATTCACTAATAGATTCTATCTAAATTTATAAGTTATAACCCGTGCCTGAAGGCACGATAAAATATAAAATTCGAGTATCCAAAAAATCGATCCCACTATATTAAATTTTTTCAAAATATATTAATTATAAATTAATCAAATATTAAATAATTAAATATATGATAAAAATGAGTGATTTATTTTTTAGAGAGAAAATATATAAAGTCAAGAATTTCGTCGAGTAATTTCCCAGTAAAAAAATTAGATGAAATATTAAAAATTACTAGTTTAGACAAAAAAACATATTTGGTTTGTATGTTTTCTAAATGAAGTCAGATTTGGTATGTTCACTTTCCCTATAAAGTCGGATTTGTCAAATCCACTTTCCAAACGAAGTCGGATTTGTCAAATCCGCTTTTCCCATAAAGTTAGATTTGCCAAATCTACTTTTAAAACAACGGTAATTTGATAAATAAGTTGAAAACGACAGTATATTGATAAATGGGGTAGATTGGTAATACATTCGAGGGAAGAGTGGGGGTTTCGGTTTCCGTGTTGGGGGGGGAATTTGGGTTTTTCACCAGAGAAATTGTTGATTTTATTTTATTTTTTAATTTTTTTTGCACAAAATATTAAGACAAGGGTAGTCGTAGACTTTTGATTAATTTAAGTCATTTGTCAATTAACGGTAAAAGTTAATTAAAAATTATTTAAATATTAAGGGTGTAAATTGTTCAATTTTTAAACTAAGGACCTAATTGAAACAAGACCCAAAATTTAAGGGAGCATTTTATAATTAACCCAATAATTTATCTCCACACAGATTAAGACGGTTTACAGAAAACTTTATAGATTATAATCAAGATATTCAGCAAACAATGTGTGCAAACAACATTAATTTTTATGAACACGAAAAGAGTACACATGAAGCAAGAGCTAACCAGCATACATCCATATACATAAACTTTAGGCTTCCAACAAAATAGAAGACATGCTTACAAGTAAACAAGTCATATAGTGCAAATATAAAAATTAAACTGAGAATGCGACTGCGTACACAAACAGGAAATTCAAATTATTTTTGGCCTGCTGTTTGTTCGTCTTAATGTTGATTGTTTGTCTTTCTTTTGAATTCACCTTATTTTTGGCCTGCTGTTTGTTCGTCTTAATGTTGATTGTTTGTCTTTCTTTTGAATTCACCTTATCATAGGCCACACAATGACAAAAGTACAAGACTCTCGACATGTTGAAGTTACAAAAAATGCAAGTCCTCTGATCCAATTATTGCCCAAAATGTCAGATTCAATCTATAATTTCGACACAATAAGAAAGAGTAAAGAACTACAAAGCAAGAGAAAGAACTGTAACAGAGAGTGAACAAATGTAACAATTTTGATTGGATAGAGCAACCAAAATAATAGATTTAACAGAGACTGAATAAATATAGAAATTTAAGAAAAAAGATAAATATTCGACACAATAAGAAAGTGATTTAAAGGGAGAGTACCTGATATGGAGATTAAGGTTCCAATTTCGAAGCCACCCCGGAGATCTCGTGTACAAATTCTTCACACATGAGAACGATACAAAAAAAAAAGGAATCAAGCTTGCACCAAGGCTTTCTACAACGGACAGGATAAAATGGCAAGAGCCAGAGATAGATAGAGATAGTTGTATATGACTCTCTGGATGCACTGAATCGCGATGGATGGGAAGTTCCGCACGAACTCGGTTTATGTGCCCAGACTAAAGAAAGACGCAGACGAGAAAGGGAGAGGGATGGAGGGAGAGAGAAACAAAGCTATAAAAAAGATTGACAGATTCATGACCAATTCATCTAAATCCCTCGCTGAGTCAGGTTCCGAGTTCGACGAAAGGAGTTTCTGGAGGCAGATTCGCGATGACAGCGAACTCGGTGTTGTCTGTTCTTTGTCATTGTTCATTGGCAAAGAGATACACAGACGAAGACGAGATTGAGGGAGAGAGCCCATACCTGCGACCAGTTGACGTTGGAGGGAACAATTTACCAGCCCATACCACTGATACAACCTGGATGTTACCGTGTCTCCATCTTCACAGGCAAAGAGACGTGGAGTAGGGAGAAGCAGATATTGAAGGAGAGATGTGGAGTCTGAAGAGGGAGAGAAAGAGATGATCGGAGGTCTAAATGGGTTTTGAATTTTGAAATTTGATAGAACTTAGAAAGACATCCTCCGGGTTAAATATTAAATGCAACGTTTATAGCGTGTGAGCTTAACGGTCATAACTCGTGATTTTTTTTATATATATATATTTTCTTTTGGCCGTATTATAACTCGTGATCGAAGACACGATAAAATATAAAATTTTAGTGTTTAAAAAATTAATTTTATTATATCAAATTTAAAATTAATTTCTTTATTTACATCATTTAAAATTAATTTTTACTTATTATTTTCTTAAAAATATAGTCAAAATTTTTTCAAAAAACATAATTCAATAAAAAAATTTCAACATGTATATATTATTATGTACGAATAATATATAAAATAAAAGTTATGTTAAATTACAAATTAACTAAATATTAAATAATTAAACATGTGATGTGATAGAATTTGGTTATGTAAAATTTTTTGGGAGAAAAAATGTATAGGTGATAAAAATTTAATTTACTAGCTAATTTATTATATAAATTACTAACTAATAATAAAATAATTAAATAAGTAAGGTGAATCTCACTTAGATAATTATTTATTTACATGAAATATTAGTTATTAATTTTAGTGGGATCTATTTCTTTATTTATTTTAATATTATTGATTGATGATACCACGTCAATATTGTTACGTGATATCACTGTTTGTAATGAATATTTTCTCTTAAGCCTATTAATTTAGACTATTTATAAATCTTATCAGTTGATGTTGTAATGATGACAATGACGATGGTGGTGGTCACGACAACAGTGTTGGCGATGGGCACAATAGTGGTATAGCGGTGTGGTGGTAATGGTGGGATGATGGTGATGTGATTTTAAACAAGTATAAGTTATTTTATTTATTTATTTAAATAGTAAAATTGTTTTTGACTTAATAGAAAATAATTAAAATAAGTAATTCTAAACATTATTTTTATTTTTTTTAAAGTGCTTATGAAAAATCATAAATCATAAATTTTTATTTTACATCACCCAACGTTTATGCCCATCACAATTTTATGATCCAAATCTCGGATTCATGGGCCCCAACTTAATTCAATCTCACTCCATTATTCACCTTTATCTACTGAAATAAACACACAAGGGTGTCATTTTCTCTTTCCTCTCCTTCGAGGGCGAATCTTTGGTAGGCATTTTAAGAAGCTTTAGTTTTTTTTTTTTTTTTTGGTCAAGTAGGATGATACATTTATATTTTTAAAAATTATTTTTGACACAAACTAAAACCATTTAACATAAAAGGGCCAAAAATTGGAATACATAGTGCATAAAAGCCACACACAAAAAAAAGCGAATTTTGATATTTTAAAAAAAAAAAAAAAAAAAAAGGAAATTAATCTGCAACATCACACAGGAATAGTAAGAATAATCTCACACAACTTCCCCGAACACAAAATATTACAAACATCCCCTATATCAGACATGGTTCCTAATGCAAACTGTTCCATAACTAGTCCAAGTTCAGTTTTGCTAAAAAAAGCTAAAAAAAAATTAGTAATGCTTCACAAATGTGCATCAAACAGATGAAGCTGTCCTCGAAACTTGATGAGACATAGCATCTTCAAACTGCTCATCATCATCGGCCTTCTCAGCACTCAAGCTTGGTGGAATGAAAGATCTGAAGACAAGTTCCATGTTGGGAATTTCCTTCAATTCCTGACAAGCGACCTCAAGGGCTGTTGATTGGAAAAATCGATAGAATTTATTTCTACAAATGAAGGCAAAGATCAAGGAAAGTATCGGAAGTGGAATTAGAACTGGAGCGTAGTAAAACTCCTTCACACCAAAGTAACCGAACATGGTGACTTGGAACAGAAGCAATGAAGCTAAGATACGCGTATGCATGTGGGGCCACATCCTTCCGTAGCTCTCATATGCTGGAACATACACTTTGAGTACCTGTTTAAAGGAAGGAGCAAATATTAGAAGAGAAAAGAAAAATGCAAAACTAAGGTAGGGGGAAGTCAAATCAAAAGGCCAATATTTGTTTTTCCTAAGCTTAAGTTCTTAGATGCATTTAATGAGTTTAACAAGCATTCGTTTTTCGTAAACTTAAGTTGTTAGATGCATGTACTAAGTTTTGATCCGAAACTTCAGAGTTATCGTGTCATCTCATGTTAAAACAAATGTCAGGCATTGCTAACATGCTATCTTCTTTCAACACCAACTTTAAGGGCATTCTTTAAAACGAAGAATGAGCTACTTTACATGATAGTTTATAGAAATTGGGATTGTTACTTTGGAAGCACAAGAAAATAAGTTACTAGGCATCACCTGATTCCGGAGAACGAGCCAGCCCAGGCCAAAGTATGCAACACCAAATGGAATAATTATCGGAGCTATTACAGAATAGCAGAAGACGATTGTGACTATCAGCATGTCGCCAGGAACCCTAGTTCCATATCCAAGATCTCCAGGAGCCCAAGCTTCTTTCACCTCAGCCTCAGTTTTGCAAAGACACTTCCTCTTGAGATGAAATATAATTAAAGGAACTAACCGGGACAGCTCAAGACCATAGCCAACAAAGAACCTAAGACCCATAAAATCATGAAAATCAATTAACTTGTCCTACGTTTATGAGAAAGGCCAACACATTTAGGTCAGTTTGTGTCTAGAAGGGGCAAAATGCAAACACAACCCTGAAATACTAAATCGACGAAGAAATAAGAGCAAAATAAAAAGGCAAAAAAACCAAAATTACAGAACACGTAAACAAAAAGAAAGGAATCTATTGCCTTGGAAGGCACATGAACCAAGCGCCTCTGAGGCTGAAGCATGTAAATATGTACCATGTCTTGCTTCAAACAAAATGACTACATCAAGCTACTATATATGATTTCATGAATTCCACAATGAATAGTTTCTCTTTTTTTTCATTGTCCCATTTTAGGGTCGATAACTTCACTATCCTTATTTATATTTTTTTTATTAGCAAACAAAGAAACTTTATTATGGCATAAAGAATAGTTGGGGGGGTTGGGGGTGAGAAGTCCACAAATAAGAAGGAAACAAAATATGTAAATAAGGGGGTAAAATCAAATTACGAGTCACATATAGCTTTCCAAATCACCCTAATCAATAAAAAACAGAGTACCCCAAACTCGGGAATCCCTGCCACCAAGTGGTGAATTCAACTGTTATAGATGGGACTTTTCTTTTCTAACTCAAAAAAGGAATCCATAGATCCAGTAAATACTTTCCAAAGCTTTGCCATAAACTAGTATGTGACACAATGAACTTGACCTTCCCCTGATGTAACTTGAGTGGATGTAAAAAAGATCCTAACATACAAGAAGACCATGAGTAAACTTTGTAACCAGCAAAATAAATAAAAAAACACCAAACAACTCTTGTGCTATTTACAAGTACCTCAAGGTGGAATGAAATTCCTGCACAATTTCAGTCAGTACGGGGATGCAAAAGGAAAGGATGCCATGTTAATGAAAAATAAAGAGAACTGCAATCTTACTTCAGAGCCACATAGGTCAAGAAGAAAGTTGCATTGGCTGGGAGGCTGCTCGCCAGTAAGGGGACAATAGAGTTTGGATTCTTCTCAATGGTCTTGAATGTACTGAAAAGGGTTCCACCCACTGTAACACCGATAAATACATTTAACACAGTGAAATAGAAGTATTTCCCTGATGCAGCCCTTATTGCATGGCTCTCTGAAGGAATTCCCTCAGCCTTTGATAGAAACAAAAGAAACTTCGGCAACAAAGTCAGAAATATAATAAGAGCAAGTTGAGGGAGGTAAGCTTCCAACAATGTCCTTATCACATTCTGGTTAATGACTGCCTTTAGAAATGGGAGGAGCTTCTTCAGATTTTCCAGAGTTGTAAACGCAGAAATAAAACCAATTGGGATCATGAAGAAAACTATTGTCAAAAAGACAATGACATACACAACATACTGTCGTATTTGCCTATCATAAAAATTTTTGGGAAGATTAGGCCATATTATCTGGCGGGGTTCAGGAGAATCCATGACTGTCCATGTGTCCACCATTCGGGCATGTAGACTCTGCACAGCAGAAGCTGCAGTTACCCTGTTGGTAAAGAAGACCAGCGCCGAAGCTGTCTGCTTCTCTCTGAGAGTGACTTTTTGTTCAGCTTCCAACTTTGGGTTCAGCTCATTAATCTTTTCATTGTAGTATTCTATCGAATCTACCTTACTACCAATGAGACCAAGAAAGCCAGTTCTGTTTGTGGGTCTCATTCCTTCGGGTATGCCTGTTGTCTTTGACCCTGCATATATGGCTTCAGCTCGTGCAAGCTTCTTTTTGTACCCATCCAACTCTTCGTATAATTTATTGACCTGATAGAATCAAACACTATGTATAATGAAGCCAAATATAAACTTCAAATCAATAGGAAACAAGTATAGCACAGATTAGCAGGTGAAAGCAATCACCTCTTGTGCTTGATTCCTCGCATGTTATATTTTATGCTACAAATTGTTTGGTCAGACTAAAAATAGTTTCACATTAAAAAACTTTTGATTGGACACAAATAATAAAATGAGAACTGTATGTAACAACTGGAAGAAAAGTTGGATACATGATCATGCGCAAATACTATATATCCATAAAAGAAAGGTCTATCAATGGTGATGAGTTACCTCCTTGTTGTTCGTGACCACCATTGATCTGTAAAATGTCTCTGGATAGATTGTTTTGAAAAATGAGTCAACCTGTTCCTTTCTAGTTTGACCTTCAGAGGGAGGAATGTCCCTGACAAGAACAGCAAACTGTTCACCTCTCACTTCAGGAGACATTAGAGCCGTGGCTCTCAGATCGGAGACATGTTTGTATGCCTTCCACAATAAACAATATGCAACAACAGAAACCCAATAGGTGGCAATCACGAATGCCCACAGACGTGGACTCTTTTCCTGCAACCCAAGTTAAGAACAATGAAATAAGCGTTTAAATTGGGAGAAAAAGTTAGAACACCACGAGGACTGCAACTTTGGTCCTGGACATCTAAGGGACGTTTTGGCATGTATTGAAATTTCGAAATCTGCTCAATCAAGGATTTTATTATCACTTGAAAGTAGAAAACAGTCAATATCAAATGCTGAAATGCTGATGCAACTTACTTCAACATGTCCCATAGATAGACTGTCAAGGTCATTGAAAGTCCCATTGCTGATGGTGGTATTGTCTGCCTTCACCCCCTTATCTGTGGCAGCTACTGGCAGAAGTACTGGTAACAGCACAAGGCCGGCCAGGACGAATATTCCCAACACTGAATGGAAAAATGGAAAGGGAAAAAATGAAAATTTGGCACAATTATAGGCATTCATGATCTAAGAGTATCTCCAACCTTGACTCAAATTTAAGTCGATATTTGAGTAAAAAACTTGAATTGATACAAAAAAAGGCTCCAGTGGACAAACTCAAATTCAATGGACTGCAAACTCAAATTAAAGGAGAGTGAAATGTGGCCATTGGTGATTTGAGTAAAAGTTTGAGTCTCCCTTGATTAGACCAGCTGGTATGCATCATAACATCCAATAAAAGAAAACGTTATTTGGCCTTTGGGCTATTCATAATCTGCTCATGCACCCAAAAAATAATAAGTGAAAATATGCATGTACTATATACTCCATCCAAACATGACAGCAGTCCCAAAGCTCTGCAAAGACAACAAATATAACTAACAAAAGGAATATCACTTCATTCATGTTATTTGGTTTCCTTAAACAGAAAAAAGGTACAAGTCCCTTTTTTAGTTCATAAAATTAGGGTCATGCACATAAGGTACCCGTGTGCAAATACAAACAGAAAGAAACTAGAATAGATATATTTAGGGGGTTAAATGTGAGCTAGTGAAGTTACATGTGGTAAAATGACTAATAGACACTACTAAAGGGAGAGGACACCACAACCCATCTCTCCCTTTAATAGTAGTATATATTATGAACAGCATTGATCATATGATGAAATGTAGTGCCTTGGAGCTATCAATGATAAATTCCCTTATGCTGAAACCAAAATTCACTTCTATGTGGAAATTGAACCACGCATGAGACTGTGTCCTATACATTAGCTACAGAGGCATAAACTACAAAATAAATTGAGTAAAGTAAATGGCAACAATGTATTAACTTTTTTTCAAGTAGCAGAAATTCATGCCTCACTTAAAATGTGACTCAAGAGGCTTTTAATTCTGGGAAAATCTTTCTCAAGATTCTGTGGTACCTTTTCTAGATTATATACTAAGAATTTTAACAAAGTTCCCAGGTAAATATGAAAATTCAAAATATTCTCATTAAATAAGGCCTAACATGGTACTCAGTATAAAGAAGAGAAGAATAATTAACACAAATTGAAACAATACTTTCCTCTGCAACCTAATTTAGAGATTCTATCCCTGTTTTGATTTATTCTCTCCATAAGTTTCCATTATCTGTGACAAATATAGTGACCCTGTAATAGTCCCAGAATTACTACAACTGAAATATTATGCATTTGCGCTATGCTGCCTTCCATGATGTAGCAGCATTTAAAGCAAGATGCCTATCCAGATAAACTTATTGGTAATCACAAAAGCACAAAAGCAAGTGTTTTAAATCCAACTGGAAACTGAACTATTCTGCAGTTTTAATAAAATATCATGTCTGACTTGAGAACATTTTAAGTTGTAAAGCCAAAATGAAGGGATATCTCTCCACTTTGAAAGGCTGAACTGTGTCAATTTTCAAGTTGTATCAGCGGTTTGATGAGGAGATGAAGATGGCTTGCAACTTCAGGAATGTTAACATGTTGGAATGACTATCAATTTGTGGTAGCCATTCCAGAACGTTTTCTTCATGCTTGGCAAAGGGACATCCAAATACCGAAATACCCAAATATGGCAATTCACTCAAGTCATTAAAGCTTGGCAAATGAAAATTACAGTGTATATATGTAATCCAACAGACCATAGAATATCAAGCTTGGTGTGGCCAAATGGGGTAAGCATATCTGTATTTGAATAACATAGAGCTGTGATCTATAACAAAACTTCAAATTCGCAAAGAAAGAAACAAAGATCTATCTCAAAACAAGAAATTAACCATGACTAATGATTTTCTTCTTTCCTCCTCCCTCGAAAATTGTTGCTCAAAAGAAATTAATGCTGAAGCAAATAACTTGCAACAAAATTTTGTTCAACATACCCCACTTGGGTGCCCACCTTTTGTGGACTGTCACTAGTTTTTTTTTTTTCTTTTCTTTGATAAGAAACACAACTTTCATTTCATTGAAAGATGAAAAAGTACAAAAATGGTGAATAATAAATCCACTTAAAATGACAAAAAATACAAAATCTGAAGTAATCCAAAATAGACTTTCAAGTACAACCAGCTTTCGAAGTACATTGGAACACTCATAGAGGAGTGTCACAAAACTCATGTGAAGCCGCCCAAAAAGATACCAAAAAAATCACTCTATCTCATAACAACACCTCCTCCTTCCCTTAAAAAATCGTAGTTCAAGCATTAATGCAAAATACAATATGCAATACATGCAATTTAGAGTATGCCAAAACCTTTTTGGGTGATCATTTAGCTCCCTATCAAACCACTCCAAGAGTTTTGGCTAGAGCAATCAACTAAGGAATTAATCCACAATCCTACATAATTGTAGAGTTTCAACTTGCAATCTTCAGCTCTAGACAAATTTCAAATCAAAACCAACAACTTTATGCATCAAATCAAACCCATAGAAAAGAAAACATTAAAATTTCCCTCAATCAAAATAAAATCAAGGGCATAAAATTTGACATTTGGTACCAAAAAAAAAGGCAAAAAGATCTTGGTGAATGAAAGAACAAATAATAATGAATTTAAGAAAATTAATCACTCAAAAAGGAATCCAATGTTTCAAAATATACCACTAAAACCATCTATATTCCCCAACGAATCCAAAAGCCAAAAAGGAAAAAGTAGCAGACCTTGTAAAGTTGATAAAAATGGCATCCATTCAAAGCAAAAAAACTAACTTCTTGGGTGATCATGTAGCTCCCTACCAATAAAGAAATCGACTATCGGTTACAGTAGTACCATTGGATTATATCACTGTCACATCAAATCAGGTTAGTTTCTTTAAGTACAATTAGCATTACCCTTTCGCCAGAGCAATCAACTAAGGCCTTAATCGACAATTTTATACAATTGTAGAATTTCAACTAGCAATCTTAAGCTATAGACAAATTTCAAATCAAAACCAGCAACTTTATGCATCAAAACAAACCCACAGAAAAGAAAACACTAAAATTTCTCTCAATCAAAACATCTAGGACAGAAAATATGACTTTTGATATCCAAAAAAAAAAAGCGAAAAACCATTAGGGTGAAAGTGAATAAAAGAGCGAATTCTCTAATAATGAACTTAAAATAATTAATCACTCAAAAAGAATGAGGAATCCACTGTTTCAAAATATACTACTAAACCCATCTATTTTCCCCTACGAATCCAAAAGCCAAAAAGGAAAAGAAAAAAGTAGCAGATCTTGTAAAGTTGGTCAAAATGGCGTCCATTAAATGCAAACGAACACGAACGAAAATACCCAACAAATTCAACCAAACCCAACAAAATATAGCCAAAAACAACTATGTATAATCAAAATAGGAAAAACGTTAACATTTGCAAATTAGTCACACAAAAAATACCCAAAAACTACTACGTATGAACAAACAATAAAAATATTAATCTTATCAAATTAATCACCCACACAGTGGCATATTCCTGAATATATTTACAAAGAGAAATGAAAAAGAGAGCAAGGACAAACCAGTGCTCAAGAAGACAAAGTACACAGCAGAATCAACACCCGACATGGAAATAACATCTTCTTCGGTTGAAGACATAGCCTCTCGGATCCAAGAAAAAGGGTTCCTGCTCCTGGACAAACCCTCATACGGATCCAAACCTTTCAAGATCCGATTTGGATAGTACACCCCGTTGTTCCCTGGCTTTCTCGAAAGCCATGTAAACAAACACATCAAAATGAAGAAAATCACAAAGGATGTCCCAAGAGACGTCAAGAAAGAACTGAAATCCATCTGGGTTTCTCTCTCTCTCTCTCTCCAGCAAACACTATCCTTGTCTTTATATGATTTTGACTATTGGGTGTTCAGAGAACATGGAAACTAGCCGTTAATGGGCATTCACAGCGAGGAAGTAACCGTTGAGATGGCTAATAAAGAAAGGGGTACTCAAAAGATCGGGGGTTGATATGATGGAAAATTGCAAACATGTCTTGCTTTGCAAGGGAAAATTTTATATCTACTCCGTCAATCTCTGCCACCACTACCTCACTGATGCAATGCGGGGTTACACTGATATTGATGTTACGTACAATATTATTCATCTCTCTCCTTCTCTCAACTTTTAATGCATAAAGAGAAAAGCGGTAGTTTGGGAGAAGGAAATACGCGTGAAATGAAAGCAAAGCGGATATGATGGGAGAGAAATATCAGACACATTGGGAGGGAAGAGAGCGATGGAGAGTGAGAAAACTGGAATGACCAAAATGCCCCTGTGTGTACACTGTCAAGTTGTAACCGCTAAAGGTCGTTAATTTGGCAGTATTGTCCATACACATTTAAGGTTGGGGTCAGTTCGGTATGGACCCATTAAATACACCGTGGTTCAGTTGGGCCCATCCCATTTTCCGAAGGCATAATATAGCGTGAATAATTTTAAAAAATATATTGTTAATCGTTAGATGAGTTTATTTAAGATTATCGAATGAATTTATTAAAATATATTATATTTTATATTATAGAATATTAATTTTTTGTATTATTTTTTTATTTTTTATCTAATAGAAATACATCACATATAAAAAATTTTATTTTCTTTTCTCAACAAAGAAATTACAAATCATTCAAATTGGAATTAACAATTCAAATTAAATTTTAACATAATACCTCTGTAAAAACGTAGTCGTGTGTCTACCATGTAAGGGTTTGGATTCAGATTCTCCTTGAAGTTAATTAGACAAAATTTCTAGAATTTTAATTTGAGAAGATCTAAATTTTTTAATTTTCTATACAAAAAAGTGCAACATGTACACAATTTCACTGTTCATATTTACTTACCCCAAAAAAAAAATTATTCTTATTCTTGTCGGAAAAATTATTGTCATGATTAAATATTGAAATAACCTCTAAAGAAAGAAAAGAGGTCATAGCTATAAAACTTATCGTTGACAATCAACAACATGGTTAGCATTGTTTTCCAAATTGGTTGTTTGGGTTAGGTGGTTCGAAATATGGATCGAACTAGATTCTATAACCTAAACTTGTTCAGTAATATTCGAAACTAAGTATGCACGGTCAATACCATAGCCCAATCACTTGGAAGCCAAGTTTTTCCCAATCAATATGATTTGAGATTAATCGTATGCATCAGTAATTTATTTTGTAAATATGAATTTAAATAACGTATGATTGAAACTTTATGTATTAACTAAAAAAAAATGCAAATGGGCCCTTTGCCAATGAGGGAAACATGTGAGATAAAGCATATATACCCTACCCTAGATGGATTGATTAAAGATAAGAATACTATAATTACTTAAGTGCCCCACATTTTTTAAAGAAACATTACCAAAACGACAAAGATTCTCACCTTGTATTTGTAAACCGTAATGTTATCTGCGTCAAATTTATGCACTAAATAATTGTTAGTCATTGGATGACAGTGGACCCTATTAATCCAACGGCTCATAATCATTTTGTGCACAATTTTGGTGCTCGTGGCATTACTTATTACTAAATCCTGCATGCAGGAATTCTATTGGCCATTTGATAAGAATGTCTAATTGATCAGCTAATTTATCCTTCCTTCATATTAAAACCTCTTTAGACAGGCATCAAACATTTTGGAATTATCAATGTCGCACTAACTATTGTGTATTGTTACAAAGTGTTGGGGCTATATTTTTATGAGTCCATGAATGACAATATCTGACGAACCCAAATTTAATTGGGTCAGACCTAATAAATCAAACAAATTCAAGTCAACTAAAAGATAGGTCGAGCCCAGTTCGCAAATTCGACCCAGTCCATAATTCAAGGAGCCCAAGAAGATAAGAGCACGTGGGAGAAAGATTATCGGGATACCTACTCTCGAATATCAAGACTGTCTTAATTGTACTTACCTTTTATAACTATTCTCCCCGAAGAATTAGTACTCTCACACTCATGTCACCGCCTCACCACTAGGGCTGTCAAAATTCGACACGACAAGAATTAAACGGATTTGGGTGAGATCTTAACGGGTTTGGGTGATAAACTAGTTGACACGGCAAACACGTTTAATAAACAGGTCGTGTTTGGGTGAGACATGTCAAACTATTTATCACACATTTATCTGTTTAAATATTATTAATATAATAATAAATTAATAATTATTTTAAAAAATTAGCAAGAAATAAAGAAATCAATAAGAAAAAATAAATAAAGTAGTAGTTCAAAGACAAAAGAGATGAGATGTGGAGCACTTCAAAAACAAAGGCAAACCAATGCCTTTTATTTTTGTCCCACATTGAAAAATGAGGGGAGATGTGGAGGGTTGAATTGCCTATAAAAAGCAATGACCTCTTGCTTTTCTTTTTAATCTTTCAAGTCTTATTTTTATGAGATATGAGATTTGACTAAAAATTTCTCTTTTTTGAGGTAAGTGCAATTGGCAATAAAAAAAGTGAAATATTAAAATTTTTTAAAATAATTTTTTTTAAATTAAACGGGTTAAACGAGTTGTGTCGTGTTATCCGTTTATTAAACGGGTCGTGTTCGTGTTGAGATTTTTCACTCGTTTATTAAACGTGTCGTGTACGGGTTTATACATTTTACACTCGTAACCTATTTAACTCGACACATAACCTTTTAATCCGACACGTTTGATACTCCTACACACACTTTTCTATCTCCTAACTATTGTATCTCTCTCAGAGCTAACTATTACTCTCTCTCTTGTTCATCTTGTCTAATCAATAAAAACCCCCCACCACCGTTGCCGTTTTCCAGAGTGAAGTATATCACTCAGACTGAACCACACTATATATGTGTATTGACTCAATATGTACATTATTGTCATTAATTGTTTTATTTATTATTGTCATTAATTGTTTTACTTATTATCTATTAATTACTCCTTATTACACACTCGACTGTTGATCTTACACGAGATTGTTTTGTGCATCATCAGTATCTTGACTCCTAGTGTGATTAATCCCTAACCTTTTTTTTTTTGGACTAAACATCTTGTAATCTTTAAAATATGGGTTTCGTTTTATTTTGAAAGCAAACATTTCACTTCCAAAACACAACCTGTAAAATCAACACAGGGTTAGAGGGTTTTGTTATAATCTTTTTATTATAGAGTGTTTAGACTTGTACTGACTACTCTTTTGAGTTCAGTGACTGGTCATTGTAACTTAAATTGAGTTAAAAAATATCCAAAAAGAGATAAGGGTAACTAGCCCTTAGAGATTATTGAAAAGAATTTAACTCAAAACTTCTAAGTTATCAAAATTCAAACTCAACTACTAAACCACTCCTAAAAGTTGAGTTTATTTATACCCGTACTAAGTTCGAATGGTAATAAAAAAAATACATACTAGACTCATAAAATAAATAAATCGACCAAGCCTGATTAAATATGAAAATAATATAGTGAGATCAATATTTGTAAGAAAATAATTGATAAAAATAAATTTTAAATGATGTAATCAAATAAATGAAGAAAATAGAATTATTATTTAATATAATGAGATCAAATTTTTAAGAGTTCGAATTTTATGTCCTATCGTGCCTTATATCTAGTTAAATAATATTACTCATTGACTGCCATAATTGAAAGTCTATGCTGATCAACAGGTTCACACCTCTTGAATATCACACTAAATTTTAATGGTTCCATACATCCCTTGAAGCTTATTAAAGTAGTACTACCTTTGTAGAGCCAAACCTTCTCCTAACTTTTGGAAGAAAAAAAAAATGTCTTGTCATACTGTTTTAAAAAGCCACTGTGCCGACAGATTCGTTTGACTTAAATTAGGGATAAAACGGAGACAAAAGGCATTCATCTCAAATTTCATTGAAATATTTATTTTTTATTTTTTTTTTCTGTTACCATAATATAACTTTCAGAATACACGAATTAAGAATTTGCTTGAAATATAATTTTTTTTATACTTAAAATAGATGTGTAGATTTTTTTTTTTTGATCAAAAAATAGATGTGTAGATAAATCACTTTACATATTTATCAGAAAATATTATTTTTTAGCACCACACAAATATCTGCAAAAGACCTTGTTGAACTTACGTCAAACCCGAAACTTAGAACCACCGAACTGCTATAACTATGGACCCTCATACATAAATATTAAGCCAAAAAACCTTAATTCCTACCCACCAAATCAACCACTCGATGGTGAAATACAAATGAGGCAGATAGAAAACAATATAATTAACTAATTGTGTTAAGATTTCAAGTATTGGTATGATCGGTTTATTTCTTGAATGACAAGACATATTTTGTATAATTTGTTTAATAAATAAGTTGCATCGACCGTCAAGTAGGGTAGTCGAGTGAGGTACTAGTCTTATTCCTTACCTTGAGGTTGGGAGTTCGAGTCTTAGAGTTTCCATTGAGACTTGGTGGTTGGTCGTTATACTAACCTAGTTAACTCTGGTTCTAAGAGGTGTTTCAGGCCCTATCAGGGGTCTTATGATCCATCCGATGAGAATTTATCGGGGTGATCGTTGGACACTCTTTCTTACCCTCACCCTTTTTTTAACCAGAAAAAAAAATCGTATCGGATTAGACATGTTTTTTGTGTCAAAGGAAAATATGGGTATTTTCTTTTGTTAAAAAAATTAAAAATTAATACTAAATAAAAAACAAGTTAGATTAATCTCTAGATTATATTGGTGTTAGGATTAACGTAGAGTATCCAAAAACTAAAATTATCACCCCGACTTCATCAAAGAAGAGAAATGGCTAAAAACATCAAAATATAAAACGATCTATTAACACGACACAAAAATAAAAGATTTAGATTTTTTTAAAATTATTGATTTTATAAATAAACTCAATACGTCACGATTAATATGAATCAAATATATATAAAATTAATCAAAAAAAATGCTATATTATTTATTTATATATTAGTTGTACAAAATTAATATGTGATACGAGCCAAAATAAGATAATTTGTTAGACAGAAATAAATAAATCAATCAAATATAAAAAATATATATTTTTTTTTAACCCGATCTGATCTTTTTAAGACCTGACACGAAACCCTCTAACTGTACACGGTTGACAGCACTAGAATAAATGAATAATGACAGGCCTCAGACTTTTGGTCCACCCGAAGGCTACTTTCGTCATTTCCCACATAAAAGGATACGGGAGTTGTGTGATCGTGTCGTGAGACAAGCCTGTGTCAATGTTTCAGGGTGTCTTTATTTCTTAGGATTTCATTCGACTACGGTATCGATCAAAGAGAAGTCGGTATCATACTATAAAATTAAATAGGTGTCGGCAATGTCAAGAGTCGGCAATGCTAGGAGTCGCGTTAGCTAGAGATTAAGACTTAACTTAAACTTGAGAGTGAACTTGCGTCAAAATTTTCAGTAAGATTTGACTACTTGATCAAAAAAAGCCGGTATCATACTTTTAAAATTTATTATACTTATAAAATTTAATAGGTGTTAGCAATGCCAAAAATCCTGTTAACTAGAGATTAAGACTTAACTTAAGTTTGAGGCTGAACTTGTGTAAGAACTTTTAGTAGGATTTGACTACGATATCGATCAAAAAAAGTTGATATTGATGATGCACAAATTAATTTTTGTGCATGATCAAAAATCAAGTATACGAACGAGTGTAATTAGTGAGCAATAATAGATAATCAATGACAATTAATGATTAAAACAGTAAATAAGGAGAAAATATAGAGGTTTATAGTGGTTCAGTCCGGATGACCTACTCCACTCCTGGGAACGGCTACAGTGGTCTGAAGTGTTTTATTAATGAACAGTATCACCGGGACTTTTCTTTGGACTTTCTCGATTTATTTTTATTAGACTTGACTCAGTAAAATTCAAGCTCATCAGATGTCATATTTTTAAAATTTATTATAATTATAAAATTTAATAGGTGTCAGAAATGCCAAGAGCCGGCAATGCCAAGAATCATGGTAGCTAGAGATTAACACTTAACTTAAGCTTGAGAGTGAATTTGCGTGAGAATTTTTAGTGCATAAAATTCAAAATTGGTACCTTAACTAGACATTTCAAATAAATCATAAATTTATATCCCAAATTAATTAATATGGACAAATTAATGAGTTTTATTGGAAAAAAAATTAGTAAAATTTAGTAGAATTTTGAAATTGCAGAATTGTTATAGCAAATAAGTAGTCACACGTACTCTTGAAGTTTGTGTAGTATTCAAATTCTCCCCCTCTCCTATAATATTACAACCTAAAAAAAAAACCAATATTTTTATTAAAAAATATAGTTACCATCTACGTTTTTTTTCATACGAGTTATTGTATTTTGATAAATAAATTTTAGAAAATGGTGTTTTTGAAAAAAATTAGAATGGCAAGTGTGATCAATTGATTACGTAAAAAGAAACGGATGAGTACCCACGTGGCACATTAGCCGGAGACTGCTTTTGCTATATGGCGCAAATTACGCTGCCGACAGATTATGAGGGGGGGGGGCGTTGTTGGTGTGGTTTGCGGAAAATGCTATGAATGGGACCCACCTTTATCTCGGCTGACAAGTCAGCATTGATTATTAAATTTGTTTTTGTCCTTTTTGGGGCAAATGGAGGCTGGTGTGGGGTCCCAATTGGCTGGAGCCGACATGTGTGGGATAAGAAAAATGGATCAGATTGGATGGCTTGGTAGGTTGGATTGAAAGAGAAAGACTCCAATCATACCATTGAATGGGGTGATCGAAACTCGTTTACTTCGTATTAGGTGGTGTCGATTAATTATGTTTGGTCGAATTTTAATAAATTTAATTAAAATATTGATCGAATTTCTTATTTAAAGTTAAACATTCAAGTCTTATAATTTACATTAAAATTTCGTAATTGTTTATTATACTAGCTTAATTAAGTTCATTCTCAAAAGATATAAATATAACGGGTGTAATTAAGAGTCTCATGATCCCAATAGTAGAATCTATCGAAATGGTCTCTGAACACTCTCTTTTACCCTCACTCCTTACCAATATTTTTGGATTCAATTATCAGAGTGTGACATTTTGCAAACATATTTATCAATAAATTATATTTTTAAATTTATTTATAAAATTACGATATATTTTTAAAAAACAGAGTTATTAAGTCTGCTTGCTAAAAACCAAAATTATTGACCTCACTTTAGTTAAAAAATAGGGTTAACATTTAACAACCCCCCCCCCCCCCCCCCCCCCGCGTTTATTAAATGTTCCAACAAACCTATAGAAACAGTCTCCAAATTATATCAAATTATATGAAGTACACAATTTGAAGTTAAAAATGAAATTGTTGATCCCGTTTCTTTAACAAAAAAAGCGTCAATAATCTTATTTTTTTAAAATATCATAATTTAATAAATAAGTTAAAAATTACGTAAACTAATAAATATGTTCATAAAATATCGCACTCTGATAATTGATTTAGTTTTCTGGGGCATTTGGATTCTCACTTTCAATTCTTTTTTTTTTTTGCTTAATTTGGTGAGCATATATAGTTAAATTATCGGATTATGAAATTTGGGTAATCTACAACGCTAAAAAAAATTGGTACTGTATCAAAAAATTATTACTTTTTAAGTTCAAGTTGAATCTTTTAAAGGTAAAATTATAATTGTTTAAAGTAATTCATGATGGGATCAACCAAAAATAATCCCTATCAGGTATGTTACAGTTATAACTCAGAAAATTATAATTCAACATTAAAATTGAAAGGTATTTATAACTCAATAGTATGATCTATTGTCAATCTAATGACAGTAAGTGATTATATCAACATATAAAATTTAAATAGTATTACTATGTATGTATACCCCTCTCGTAATAGTGAAATATAATTTATATAGTTGAATCCAAAAATATTAGAATAATATTTTGTTGAAGTGAGTAAAGTACTTATACTCTAGAAAAAACAATCGAATCAATCCCAATGAGTAGTTTAAATAATAACAAGCACGAGCTGTAAATTTTGACGTCTTGAGTTTAAATTTTATCAATCTTTTGAGTCAGACTATGAATAATTTATTCATCATAAATACACTAGTCCCAACGTGAATGACCTATCTTTAACTGGACCAAAGGGGGAATTAGTCAAAATGTGCATAAATTGGTCCAAATATCTCCTATAGTTAAACTTTAAAAAAAAAAAAAAAAAAAAAAGAGGGAAAGAAAACAATCGAATTTATTCACAAATGCTACAGCAATGTGGGGACTCAAAGGCCTCCATTTCACCATTTTGAAGGTCAATGTTCGTCAAAGTTTTTCCACTGCTTCATAATTACTAATTTTCAATTAATAACATTTTTTGCCAGTGGGTTTCATGAAATTACCCTTTAGCCTTGAATAAATTTACACACTTTGTTTTTCATCGTTTTTCCGACCGAATGGATTGGGTCGTTTCTGCCAATGAAATGAACGCGGAGCCTGTTCCGAATGCTTCTCCGACCGATCTTCCATGTACACCGCATGAGATATTGCTGGTTTTTTAAAAAATAATATGTAACAAATCATAAGAGATCTCACTCCAATTTAACTTAAGCATGACTTTTATTATTGGTTGGTCATATAAGATATCAACGATGACATAGCACTATAAAATTTTATTAGAAGAGTATTTCTTATGTAGAAAACTCAATTTCACATCAACTAAATTTTTAAAATTATTTGGGTATATATATGTGTGTGTGTGCGCGCGCGCGCGCGCTATAACTATTGAGTTAAGACATTGAGACTTTCACATGTACAAGAGTGAGACCAACGAATGAGATACTTGTTTCTAAAATTTTTGAAACACTCGTCTTAAGAGAAAGACCTAATCCGCGTCTCCCCCTACTGTAAGTAAACTTTATCTTCACAATGACAATCAAATTGTATTGATTCATATCTGCCACTAAAAATACGTCTTAAGAAAGAGATCTAATTTACATCTTAACCCACCATTCACTTTACTTTTACAATGAGAATCATTTTAAATGATTAATATTATATGGATTTAAAAATTAAACTTAAAAACTAGACTTGATAATTACAATTATTGATTTCACTGTAAATTACAGCATTTATTGGGATCTGCTACTTATTCAATAATTTTGATTATCAAGTCTAATTTTTAAGTTCATGTAACATTACTCGAATCAAATCGTATATGCACAGCGCGGGTCGCACTTTATTCATATCTACTACTGAATTTTATTTTATTTTTTAGAGAAAATAGAGAGAGGAGAAGTTCCCAAACCAGAGAAATTGGGAGCAATAACCTGTTTGAGTACAAACAGACATGAAAGATCAGCTCTTGAAATAAGGGAAGTAGGGAATTCTAATCAGCAAAGTGATCTCAAAAGAAACTTATTTCGCTTGAAAAACTGTTACAAAGGCAATTGCATATACTGTGAAGTCTGCCCCGATTACAAAAACTGGAGTTGATTTCATAGTACAAAGCTGATGAATACTATACAATTAACTTCTACAATGTTGCTGGATTTCGGGTCATTAAAATAAACGCCTCGAATCCCAACCTCAATATCCGAAAAATGCATGAAATTCAAACAGCCATATCTAGAGCCCTTTTACATGGATGAGACTGGCAACTAGATGAAACTTCTAACAATAGCTAAAACATGAAGGAAACTAGTTTCACCCATGTCCAACCTCGAACTGCTTGCATCTAAAAGTTGCAGCAGCGAGCCCGACCCCCCAACAAATTGTCCCACAGGCACAACATCTGTCTTGGGGATTGATAATGTGCAGTGTAGTAGTTCTCCATGCACCCATATTGACAAAACTTCCAGTTGTGGGAGTACTGGACCAATTGGGAGCTGTTGAATTGCTCAACCCACATTCCCATGCTCACATCCTCCATCTTGAATAGCTGCCAAAAAAACATTAGGTACTTTAAATAACCAAAACTTCACATCCTCCATGAAAAGATGAAAATAGGTGGTTTCTGGATTACAGACCCTCAGGCTTTGACTGACATGTTGAGAGACTATGTATTTGGCAATATCACTGGAAATTATATATCCCGGCCCATTGGCGTATGGAGGATATATGTCTTCTGGCCACTCCTGTTACGTTAGACAACATCCTTCAGATATATAAGGCGAGGAAACTCAGAACATGTATACAATTTTCGGTGTTAATTTTCCCTATCTAGTCACACAAGGGTGGAAACACGTGTTGCAGTAAGTATTCCAGCATACCAAAATAATTTACATCGAATTTTTCTACCTCATAAGTGACTGCCCATTTCCCACTTCTGAGAGGTCGATGCAAGATGTTGAGATTGCCCATATACAAGGAACTCGTAGTAGAGACGCCTTCAATTTCTTTCAAAATGGTATCCACCCTTATGAAAGTGTCATCATCACCTTTCATGATGTATGCAGCTGTTACATTTTGAACCTGCATAGAAAATGTTTAGGCTGCGTGACAGATAGAATCCAACTCATCCTAGGAGCCAATTTAATGGTTGGCCAGATAATTAACATTATTGAATTGAACCTACCCCAAACTCACAGATGGCAATAGTTTTAAGAACCACTAGCTCATAGCGATCCATAAATGACAAAATTACAATATCACCAAAGTAAGCAGCCTCCTCCTTCAAAACTGCATTCACCTCCTTTCTTGGATTCTGCATGTAGATCTTTTCAGATTAGTAGAAACCCCAGGTAGTAGAACATAGTAACATCAAAATCAAATATTAAGAAAATGACAGCAATAAGGAAGATCGAAAAAAATAAAACGCAATTATACACACTGCTGCTGCAGATGAGTTACATATACTACACACCACAATCAATGGGGTCTCTACATCGGTACATCCAAATAAATATAAGCACAATAAGTCAATCTGTTTTTCTAGGCCAGAAATGCATGCACACACAAGTTTCTATGCTTACATATAATATCATCAAAATATATACAGGAAGCTTCAAGAAAACTTTGGGTTCTGACACCAGAACCACTTGTGGTACGCCTTAGTTATAAAACACTTAGGATTGGGGTCCTGCAGAGTAGAAGAGAGGTATTTCAGGTTTGTAGATAGAAGAGGGATTAAATCGTTGATTAATAAAACATTTTGTGACATGCACTGGTGCACAACAGTATAGCAGAGTGCGTGGGTGGTTTCTGGATAGCAACAACGTTAGGATTTTGGTCTTGCATTAAAGACCAAAATGCCGGCAATGGATTTGAAAATGAACTGATACGGAAGAGTGTTGGTGCTAAAAGAGGCTATGATCAAGGGCTTTGAACAGTGCCTGAGAATAGTAATTGGTATCTTTCTTGATGGTTTTGTGTTCGTAGGTTAGGATATTGATGGAGAAAGTGAGCTAGGGGAAAGCAAGTGAAGCAATATGTGATACTTAGTGCAGTCTTGCTCTAGGAGGGTGCCTGTACCAAGTACTAAGGACCAAAATTTCGTTTCGAAAAGTCTGAAGCGTTTTCATTTTCGTGTCTAAGAAGACCAAAACGAATCAATAATTGAATTAAAATTCCCATATTTCGAGGTGTTTCATAATATTTTGAGGTGATTTAAGATGTTTCGGTATATTTCAACCAATATTTATAGATGTTGTGGAAATAAATTCTCAAAATTTTTTATCCGTTTCTATCCTATTTAAGAAACGTAACCGAAATATTTTCGAAACGTTTTCATCTCTTAGGTGATCGAAACAATGCAATAAAATAAAATTTTGATCCTTGACTAAATAGAAGGTGAAATTCCTAGTTTCTTTTATTCCTCTCATTTGTACACATCCAGGGTATGATGCACCTTGATAACCACCTGAAATTACATAATAATTACGGGTTGCATTCTCCTACTTCTAATAGGTACATAACTCCGAATAAGGAAACTTTGTCTGACTCTTGCATGTATGCTAGACATATTAAGTCCACATAATATGATAAATCAACTTAACCCAAAACCGCGACAAGTTATAACCTGCGAATTAAAACCCATAACCAGTAATTATTAGAACAATCAAAGTAATGGTAAGGGGCCCAGGAGCGCCCTGGCCCACCCTCAGATTTTCTAGAATTTTTTCATATATGTATTAGATATATATATTATACATTACTCAGATATATTCTATTGTGCCCACCCTATTACTTACATACTTCAATAGTATTGTTCTAATAATTGAGTTGCGATATGTACATGTTTGATCATCTTCATAGAATTAGAGCTTTCTTTACTTAGCCTTGATTTGCATATTTCCGATTTTTTTGTTTTATGTTCTCAAATTGATAGTGAAATTGTATGTATTTGGCAATTAATTGACCAAATAAATTAAAAGCCGGAGATTGGGAAAAATGGGTGAATGAATGAAATCGATGACTAGTAGCTTTTGATTGTATATATAAAGAGAATTTCTTCTCTATAGCATTGGCAATGAAGTTATAATGCAATGTTTTCAAATGTCCAAACTCAACAGGGTTAAGTGCAAAAGTTGTAATTAACTGCAGAGTTTTATAAAAAGTTATATTCAGTCCATTTTTCTATTTGTTTGTGTATTATCCATTTTAGACTTTTTGGGTTTATTGAATTTTTATGTATCAAATATGATGTAATAAACGAAAATGTAAAAAATATACGTAAACACTTTTTAGAAAAGGTGCTCACCCATAAGTAAGTTTTTGGCTCCACCCCTCAACCAAAGGACCATTGACCGAAAAAAGCTTATCAATGCAGAAGTACCTAATATTGAGAGCTCACTTCGACCCTAAACATTAGATAGTTCAAAATATGCTCTAAGAGAAATTCCTAAGCAGTCCTTTCTCTTGTTTGCATACTCCACAACAGAAATTCAAACATATCAACATCAGAATACATAGGAGGTTTACGACCCCAAAAGTGTTGGGACAAGACTGAATTGAGTTTAGGAGTTTTGGTCTATCCCTGGCATCCATCCATGTAAAAATTCCATATTTCAAGATTCAAGAACTTAGATATCTACACAACTTGTACTTTGGATTGTGCTACTAATGGGACGAATCATTATCTATTAAATACCCACAGAATACACACTTCATTTTTTTATTTTTTTTTCGGGGGGGAGGGGGCAGTAAGAGACAAAAGCCAAATAAGAGCTCAAAAAAGTTTGGGAAAATGGACACATTCAATTCCATTGCCTGAAATTAACTTTCTAAACAGATGATTGTTTTCAGAACACACTTCTTTCTGTATGTTGGTCACCGTAACTACATAAATAAAATGCAGGAAGCAGCGAAGACCATTACAATCATTAGAAGAGAAAACCAATTTTCTACTTTTTGGAAAACCTTTTCCTACAAAAGAACACTTCAACAAAAAAACTCTTGGCCAAATTACAGCAAAAGAAGAAAACCTTGTAAGATCCTTGACCTAGTTACAGCAAAAACAGAAAACTGATCAAGATTCAAGACATGAACTAAAGATACCCCCCCCCCCCACCCCTCTCTTCCTTCTTTCTTTCAAAATATGGGTATTTAGTTTGGAGGTGAGTAAGAACTAATTAACTACCTTCTTATGGAAGCAAAGCTGCAAAGGGTACAGTTCTTTTTACTGAAGCGAGCTTCTGGCCTCTATGATGTGCATGAATCATATCTACACTAATAGTTCAAGTAAAGCTCTCAAATGCCAAATTCGAAGCGTCTTACACCAGGAATTGCAGTGTTTACAACTCAAATTTTTATTTGCTTTGAACCACTAGCTCACGGGGAGGATACATATAGCATATCTTAACTTCTATCAGAATGCAATATTGAGAACTTCAATCATCATTTGACTGCCTCACAGAAACAAGACAGATGGCATGTCCTTAAACCCCAACCTAACCTAACAGCGAAAAATAGGTCTTACGAAATACCTTCCTAACGCAAACTCATCAGATTCCAGTATGTAATCACTGTGGCTTCTCAAAGGCTGCTGGTAACTCATCCAAAAGTGATGCATCCCAACAAATTTGATGCCACTGATCCATCCAACCACTTCAGCATCAAAGAATTCCCATAATCATCTAAGATTTTTAAAATGTTCTAATCTATTTCATGTCCTCTTTGCCATTCCTCTCTTTCTTTTATTAACTTCAATCCACATTAGACTCTGAAATTATTGCCTAATGTCGAGTATTTGTCTGTTTTATTTCTTTATGATTTGATTGAAATGCTAGAGCCACATAACAATCAATACACAAAATATAGGCTTTACCCAACTAGCATTATTCAACAGCCAACTACCCCCCCCCCAAAAAAAAAAAAAACAAACGAAACTAAATCAACTTACCCAAAATTGCTAGAACTAGAAAATAAATGGGAACAGCTCTGAAAATGTGCCATTAATCTTAACCTTTTTCTGGTCTTACTAAAGGTTGGTCCCATGCAATATCTTCTGTGTCATTCTAAAAGTACAGTCCAAGGCATCCACTTAAATGGTAGTTCCATATATAACCCCCTGAGTGCCATCCACTAATGCCGCATCACCTGCAAACAGCACATCAAAGACATCTCTATTGCATAGGAGCAACCAAAAAAAGCAAACAGGTCTGCTAGGATTATTAAATGAATGACTTCTCCAACTGAAACTCACAAACCATAGAGAAACTCCATCCTATACCAGAATTTCATCATTTCTTCAATATCCTCAGCACAAAGATATGATTTATGGTTAATCAATAAGTTGCCAAGTAGGGGGCCATTGGTAGGTGAACAATAAATTGTTGGGCTAACCACTGTGAAGGTGTGTATTCTAGTCTGAGGGCAACCATTTTGTACAACTAGTGCCAAAGATGAGGTATGTACACAGCCCACACGCTAAGACATCGTTGATTAACAGGACCAAACTAGGTAGTGACCCCTTAAGAAGTTACCAAGTCCCTTCCTAGTTTTATCTTTATATCATCACCCTCATAAAAACACAACAGTAGCCTATAGCCAGCAATTCCAAGTATTTCCTGCAATATGATTTTATCATAAATTGAACCAAGAACCTACTCTGCCTCCATCTTTGCCAAAACATTCATTCAGTCAAACAAAAAAACAATCAATCATTTACCCAAAGAAATAACAATCAACATAAAATGATATTTACTTTATTTGTATTCAAACCACCAACGCAATCTTCATAAGCCTTTTTGTTCCATCTTGCCTCAACTTTTCGGCCCTCATTCATGTCCCCCGAGGTCAACCCTCGGCTCAGATCTCAACAATCTCTCCCTAAGTTGGCTATTTTGAAGCACGCTCGAATTGTAGTTTCGCAATTAGATCATAGAACAAGGGCTCTACGGTTCTATCACAGAACCTATGATGTACGATGAACAAGAGATGCATCTCTTTACATAGAACAAGAGATGTCTGCATTTCATATGCTGGTACAGGGGTTTTGAACACTACCCAAGAAAAGCATTTTGGGTTGGGTTGAGTGCTTCAGGTGGGCTCTCAAAACAATAAGTGGAAGGGTGGTAACTTGTTGCTTGGCTGGGTTTTTAAGAGCTAAATATGGTAATTCAGTTAAAGTTTGGGAATTCAAAGGACTTAGGAAGATGAGAAGAAAGGAAAGTAAATAAGAAAGCCTAGGAGTCACGCCTAGATTCTTAGGCCTCACACCAAAGAGGAAGGGGGAAACCTAAGCCTCACGCTTATGGTGCTTGAACAACATACCCAACAGACAACTCCCCCACTCTACCCAAACACACTTACTCAAAATTGCTAGAACTTGGAAACAAATAGCAATAGCTCCAACAAATGCCAGTCGTTAGTCTTAACCTATATGGTCTCACTAAAGTTCAATACCATCCTATAGTTTCTGCATCATCTTTAAAAACTACAATCCATGTCATCCGCTTCTATTGTTGCACCATTTGGCAGGTGCAACAATAGAAGTGTTGAGCTAACAAGTGTGGAGTTGTGCATTCCAATCTCAGGGAACCATTTTTGTACCAAAAAACAAAGATGAGGTATGTAGGCAGCCCACAATGGGTAATGACCCTTTAATAAGTTACCAAGTTCCTTCGTTGTCTACTTGTCTTTGTCTTTTCATCACCCTTGTTAAAATACCTGAGTTGACTTCAATTGAATAATAAGTCTGAGACTTCATTTTCTTTAAAAAAGAAGTCCTGAGAAGCATAGCCAGGTCGTAATGGCCATATTTCTGGTTGAACAACTCTCTGGAATATAACCAGTCATTTCAAGCATGTCTTCATTATGATTTCACCATAAATTGATTATTGAGCTAAGAAGCTTTTATCTTCATTTTTGTCAAAGCTACTTTCACCCAAAAGGGCCAAAACAATGCATTATAATAGAGAAGACCGTAATTTGTGTCCAAAAGTATTATGTGATCAAGTTTGATTAAGACATCAATAACTCTTTTGACAATTGACCTTACTAAACCTGCTAAATGCCTACAACACCCCCCCCCCCTCTCCCACACCCCCAACCCCACCCCGACACACAAAAGAAAAAGGAAGGAAGATACAGAACCCATACAGAGATTCCACTCTGCAGCACAAAATAACCTCAACATAAAACTAAACTAAAAAAGATTCTAGCTAGTAATATGCACTTTAAGATATAACAAAACTTCAGGAAATCAGCTCAGTCAAAGTTCTATTTCCTATGAAGTTCGTCTTCCTTGAATGTTCTATGACATGGTCAAACTGGAACCAAGAACTTCTCTTAACGAAATTAATATCCATGTTTTGAAGAATTAGAAAATTATTAGTCTTGCCTTCTATTGCATACATCCGTCTCTCTCCGAGTTACACTATAAAAGTATAAAAATTACTATTTTAAAGAAAATAATGCAGAACCATACCAGTGCAACAAAGAAACGGACTACTACATTTGAGGACTTGATTGCTGCAGACTGCATCCATGTTTTTCTAACTGCCATGCGTTCCGCAAAGTGATTGGTAGCAGAGAGAACCCCGATAAAAAGTTGAATAGGACTTGTTGGCAAAGGACAAGATTTCCACTCCTCAGACATCTCTAACACTCTCTGAGGTGAAAAACTTCGATGAGAGGTTGGCAAAGAGGTAGCATAAATGGAATGGACATCCACATCACCTTTAACTGCCAATCCTGTTGCATCTTCAAGACTAAATCCCTGTAGCAATGCTAAAAATTTGTTCAAAGGAGCATTTTCATGCTTATAGCAGCAAATAATATATAACAGATAATGATGAACCATACATTTCTTTACAACTGCACCCCAAAGTATGTAACTCAGAAGAACTGAGAAGGCCATGCAGAAATGAAAAATGGGATAAAATAACTACAAAGGAAAGAAACTAAATAGAATCCCTCAAAAAGTCACATTAGAAGGACGTTCTTCTTTGTTGCCAAAAAAGACATCAAGAACATCATCAAAAAGTACAAAAGGTTTTTCTTTTCTTTTTTTTCTCACACCTACATTAAGCACCTGGCCTTAGCAATGTGATCTATGAAAGTACATAAAATTAGATGGTCAGATCATTTGATGGTTTTTATGCATTGGATGGTCACAAAGGCACTACACAGACTCCTAGATACGACTATCAATAGAGCTGTCAAAAAGGAAAAACCACACAATGTTTCCAATTTGCAAGTAACATACCATTCTATATGGGAATGAAGTCACATGCCGACCCCCAACATTTAGATGGTATCCATCAATACCAGCACGAAGAGTTAGAACAAACATTCTGTCCTCCACAAAAGGAAACGGCCATGTGACTTCAGGTTTCTTTGCACGCCCTATGAATCGCTCAAACCACGAAGTTGTCTTGGACTCTCTTGAATCCACTATATCATTCCGCATCCACTTTTCACATCTCAAATATCCATCAACTGCTGAAGACAATGTGTTAGATATCTGATAAAAGTCAGTTGGTGTAAAGTAGTGCCAAGAGGAAAAAAGAAAATCTAAGTTCAACAAAGTACATCATAAACAACACATGGAAAAAAAGAATCAGCATTTCTAACTAGGCACAAAATTGACCATCCTTCCTGAACACAACATAAACATAATAAACCATAAAATAATCCGACCAATTCAGATAAGGCATCATATCTATGAGCAACGAACCGATAATACACGAAATCAACAAAATTTGGCAAAATCCAAGGGAAGACTAACCTTTGATGAATGTTATATATTTCAAGTTTATACTATTTTACAATCGGCACACAAACCGATCTAGGTAAATTGCCATTGGTATATAAATAAGTTTGGGGTATTACAAGGGGTATCCCAAGGTCTATGAGCTAAGAAGGGCGAACATAGGACACAGATTTGAAACGACACAAACATACAGGCATGACATTTCTCAAAAAATTATAACACAGACACATTGGGGCAGCACTACAGATAATTGTGTTTTATGTATAAAATTATATTATTTATTGCAAAAAACACGATAATGATATATTATTCATAAAAAATTTAGTATTTTATGATAAGTTATGTTACATCTAGTCGTCTAGTTAGACTAATATCATCATAGTCAATAATCATCAATTCTTTCGTACAAGCGTACTGATCATATTTAATTTAAATGATTTTTCTCATCTTCTTAATTCCTCTTTTCTGAATCTTTTACATATCTTTTGTTCTTTTTTTTTCCTTTTATTCTGAGTACAAATTTAACATGGCTTGTCTTGGTAATTATATATTCTCTCATAGTATAAGATAATTTTTAATCAAATTTTTAAGCTTTGTTATTTACATATCAACACATGTTTATTGTTTAGTAATAGACACGATCTAAAAATATGTCAAAAATGTCACTAAAGAAGTGTCAGACACATGTCTGAAATTAAAATTTTATCATTTAATTATTTACACGGATAAAAAAGTATTGAACATGTGTCTGAGAGTGTCCAAGGAGGTCAGTGTCTGACACGTGTCCGACACGAATACAATACAGTGTTCGTGTTTCTTAGTCTATGAGACAAGCAAACAAATAGACAAAACATAACCCCATTTAATCCATGCTATGGTCAAAGTCCATGAGATAGACATGCATCCGATTCCGACTCCAAACTACTATAATTCCGCCTTGTCGGACGTGAAGAGAGGCAAAGAGGTGTTTCAGAAATAAACGCAATTCAAAAAAATAAAAAAAAAATACCATCAGAAATTTGTCAAATGTTTATCACAACAAATATATATATATATATATATATATATATATATATATATTTATTTATTTATATATTTGATTGAGTGGACACACATATAATATAATAGAGAGTTCCTGTCTAAGACCATCACAGGTGAGAACTTCAATCAGAGTTCTCAATCACGGGTGAGTACTTCAATTTGAGACCTCAATCGCACGTGAGAGCTTCAATTCAAGTTTTTAGGGTACAAAAATTTGCTCATCGAAATTTGGGATTTGGTTCGTTGAGATCTAAGATCTGCTCGTCGAGAGAGAGGGGGGGGGCAAGTCATCGTCGACTGAGATAAAGATAGACGAATGGGATGCTCGTCATCAATTGTAATAGAGAGAGATGAAATGAAATGTGGAGTGGGCTTAGGGTTTAGCTGGAGTAGATAAGATAGGGTCTTTAGACTAGTATAATATAATATATAATTTGTATAAACTTATTAATTAATAAAAGTCGGAGTCAGAGTTTTTCAGAAGGACTTCAAACTCCAAATCGGAGTTTGAGTTTCCCTCCGACTCCAGAGGCAGAGCTAGACCAAAGCCGGATTTTTGAATTCTTGCACACACCCAGGCCCATCATTTTCCACTAAAAGTCTGCATGCTACTTGCCCACATTTCAAGCCTAGAACACTGATCTTTTCATGTGGTGGCATGCAGGGCACAATTGGGATTTTGGGGAACAATTTAGGTTAGGGAACTCAAATTATAAGTATTTCTGTTTTTTCTCGGCATTTTCTTTAATATTATTATTATTAGCTAGAGGCGTTTTATAAGATCTGAGCCTGTTTTGAACCTTTGGGCGCTTAAGGCCTGTTAGTATGCATTAAGAGAGACTACACTTAAAGAAATGAGTTTCAAGAAAAATGAGCCTCCTTGTTGTGCAGCATTGCAATTCTACCCATACATTCTTCAAAGCAAGCCAGAAGGCCCAAAACTCACAAAACTCACATCACGCCATGAAATTAGGTCTATGACTTGACTACCCTAAGGGAAGTCCCCTCTCTAGAATCAAATCCTAAAAATCTCTAGAAAAAATCTTAATTTGAGAATTTCTTCCCACAATATTTTACATCCTTTTTCACCCCCACCCCCACCCCCTGACACACACACCATACAACTGTAGCTAGATTTCACAACTAAATAGAACTTTGAATTGGTAATCATAGCTACATTATAGGGAGAGAATCCATGTATTAGATTACTTCGTTATTTGTTGAGCAATGCAAACCAAAAAGCTAGGCAACATAGTGCCCTTTTTAGTGCCAAAAAAAAAAAGTTGAAATACAAGGAAAAATAAAACCAAAAGTAAAATTAGAACCTTACCAAGCGTGTCATCATCATTCTTAGATGGTGAACCATCACACCTTTGAGCTGCCCCCCATTGCATCCTATAGCAGGTATTATGCTCAATTACAGGTCGATGGCTCCAATCTCCTCTCAATCGAGGATTCAGATGCAGAATCTTTGGTGGATCCTCCCCAACCACAGACTTCAACCCTTGCAATTCAACCATAAACTGCGACACTAAAACCAAGGGATCACCTTTCCTCAATTTGGCAAGCTGAGGCACATACTCCTGATGAGCATGATGGGGTGTTCCCACCACCGTAATTGAAGAACCTGCAGCAAGTCCACAAGGAAGGAACATAAGATGGTCTGCCCTATCCAATTCTTCTCCATCCATTGATACCCATGAAGGACATGACTCGGGCTTCCCCTCAAAAATGGAACTCATTGTAATCTCCTTTTCATCATATTTATTCACGTCTTCCCACGCCTTCAAGCCTAATGTCCAAGCCTCGTCCGCCATTCTCTCCATTACTGACAAGTCACTAGTCTTATTCCTTCTCCTCATAATCTCACCCGTTATCCGACCATAATGATGCTGAAGAGGTTTGATGGACCGCAACCCTCCTTTTTTCTCTTCTAATGCTTCTTCTCGGGGCATCAATGGCGCATTTTGGTTTTCACTATCCAAAGATCTCCTGGGATATGTATCCTTATAAAAAGAACCTAAAATTGTTTTGCTTAATTCTCCATCTTCGTCATCCCCAACTGAGGATTCGTCCATCCTCACATTTGTATCATCGCCAGTTAAAGCAGTTGCAATCTCAAAAAATTCGGGGAACTTGACGCAAATAAAGATCAAGTAAAATGCAGCTAAACCCAACAAAACATGTGACAATTTGAACCTCCTTACACCAGGAAGTTCACTTTTCACCCTCTTCATCTCTAAAAACCCAACAGACAAACAAAAAATTTTAAAAAGTTACAGAAACCACTTCAACCCATTCCTCACAAAGACCATAATTATCGCATAAAAACAGAACCCAACAAAATAATAACTGTATGACCCTACCTCAAGTCTTCAAACAAAACCGCCTTTATATATCAACATAAATCAATGTTCAACAACATTCTTAAAAATAACCCAAATGCTATATCATCCAAAAATGTGTTTCTTACTAAGCATAAAAGAGAGTACTCAAACTTTCTTGTGGCCAAAAAGAACAGCTTACCGATATCAACCAAAACTGCCACAGTTCAACAACACATTCTACTCAAAATCATCTTATACCCACAAATCAAGATCGTATTTTGGTGAAAAATCATTCCCCAAAACCTAATTCACCGGCATTGCACCAGTATCATCAGCATTTTCCAGAAACACAATCACAGCATGAACAAACCCTACCTTTTTTTAATATATCCGAACACAAACAAAATCAAAGAAAAATCAAAAGACAACACAAGTCTATACTGGAGATCAAACAGAAGATCTTTAGGCAGAGACCCAATTCCGAAAACCACTAGGTTTTGATGAAGAAAATGTCAAAAATATATTGATTTCCACGTGAGTACCTGGCTTCAAAGAAAAATAACTGAAAATTTTGGTACTCAAACGTGAAAGAAAAGTTGTACATTATTGGTCGAAGACGAAGTAGAATTAAATACAATACTGGACAAACGGATGTTCCTTTTTTGGATAATTTCATCTACGCCCCCTGTAAATTGCCCTATCTTCAAGTAACCCCTTATATATTATCTGAAACTTCACTGCACTCCCCCTTAATTTATATGTTCATGCCAGTCACATCCCGGGCGTGAATCAACGTTATTACCTATAGTACCCTTACACAAGACCGTGACACACGCACCCATAAGAAACCTCACCAATGACTCACTTATAATATACACCCAATTCCCACTAAGAATATACCACCTTCACCACGACCTTCATCCATTCAACTGTTATATCACTATATTGTTACCAAAATGCTGCAGTACTTCTCTATGTCTATTTATATAAAAACAAGTAAAGTCAAATCTATAATCTATTATTATTATAATATAGTTGTCAGATTAGATTTTATTGTCAAATATATGTAATATTTAATTTTTTTAGCATGTAATAACATTAATATAAACATTTTTTTTTAATTTAATCAATCGCTTTGATAAAAAATAAAATATATTTAGACGTATAATACTCAATAATAAAAATCTTACAATAAAACTCCAATATGAATAAAAGAGAAAATGCCTAAAAAAGTTAGAGATATATCTAAAAACGACATATTAGGTACTCAAAGAAGAGTAAAGCAAATTGCTAATTAGGTTGGTCAAATATATAATATATAGGTAAATATTTTAGTTTTGCAAGGATAAATTAGTAAAAGAATCACTTCCGTTACTTTTATTTGGAGACAAACTCTGGTAAGGGATGTCAATAAAGTTTCAGATAATATAAAAAATCTCTATAAAAAATATAATATTTTAGAGGGGTGCGATTAAAATTTTTCCTCCTTTTTTTCCGCGTTTTCTTCTTGGTGAGAAGTGACAACTCTAGATCTATGTTGGTGAACTTAGACGTCAACTTTGTAACTGTAGTACCACCAAAGGGCTAAACTTACCCCTTCAATACTCATATCACATGATAGTACTTTAGTTTCGGTCCTGCGGTGAAATTGTATAATGAAACTTGATTTTTGTTTTTTGTTTTTTGTTTTATGCGAATCCGACATTAAGATTTATTGGAACGTGATTGTTTTTAAGATCATTTTCGATTCTAAACTTTTTTTTTAGTTAATCTCGATAAAAATTTTAAGCGCCATAATAATTTTTTTCAAAGCGAGATCATTGCTAACGTGACATATAGATTATTTATTCTTATTTATATTATTCTTTTGTATTTTCTCTAATAATTTTGGGGCTAAATTACACTCATTGTCACTACGGTTTAACACTACTTAAACTTTAGACCCTGAACTTTTAATTTTATTAATTTAATCCTCAAAATTTCAATATTAAATAAAATTAATTCCTTGCACCAAGTGTCATTAAAATTAATGGCGGAAAATCGTCGCTTGCGAAGCATGTGACCATTAATAAGGGCAATCAAGTCATTGTCTACTCTAAAAAGAAAATAAATTATCATTTAATATAATACGTGTACAATTTTATTATTATATGTATTAAAATACCTTTCTCTCCACATTCTCTTTGAATCTAATTAGTCTAAATATCTATATCTATATTTATATTTATATCTTCACTATTTCTAAATGTCAAGAAGTACAAAAAAAATTTGATTTTCTTTTATACCGTTAAATAATGCAACTATGACATTTTTATCATTCGTCTAACTACTACTTCGACTGATGTAATTTTGTATTTGATGGTTTTAATGGATTGTGAAAAAAATATTGAAATTTTAACAACCAAGAACCTCTAACCGCTCTCATTTAGAAGATGAAGGGGACCTTTATGGAATTGTTGAATAGTATCTTTCATTTGAATGACCCTCCACCCCTAGAGAGCAACATTTACAATCATGGTATTCCTTTTTCTTCCTTGGGAATGGTGAGTTTGTAATTTTCTTCTGGGTGCAATTGCAAGATCCTCATAATTATTATTAGATATTGAAATGGACATACCTCTAATCGGGGATTTGGAGCTATTTCCGTCTGGTTTGCGGGCCCGGTGATGTTTTGGGGCTTAAAGCGGAAATGATAAATGAGGTCTTTAAATTTTAATATTTATAATGAATTTAATTTTTATTTTTTTTAAATATAAAAAATATTAATTAAATTTTTATTTTCAAATTTTTGTTATCATATTTGAACTAGATGGTAAGTGATTAAAAAAATTATTAAAAAATTATGATAGTAAATTTAACTTGATTTTTTTGGGGTTCAAATTAGATTCTTTAATAGTTTTTGTTTTACCGTTAGTTTTTTTTTAAATAAATTTTATGCCCTTTTAATTTCACAGCTGAATTAATAGATTCAATCTACTTAAGGTGAAATTTTTTGTTTGGACATGAATTTAAATTTTTTGTTAGACTATTACTACACATTACAAATAATGGGGGCTTCCTTTAAGTGAGGTCTTAAGCTTTTTTTGATTGGGTTTGTGTTTTTATAGAGTCTTTTTGTAGGGCTTAAAGTATTTATGAATTTCATTTTAGAAAATTTAGAGGTCAATCCCTTTTTGTGGACTTATTTAGTGATAAGTCCATCGAGGAAACTTGTTTAATATTAAATTCATTTTGATCTTCATTGTCTAAAATATCCCAGTAGTTATATTTAACTAAAACAAATTTAAAAACTAACAACTCTTAAATTTTAAGAGTTTAAATAACATTAAAATTATTTCTCTCATATCTATCTATATTTGAATAATAAAGTAGAGCTGACTTTGAATTTTAGAGACAAATAACAATTGAGATCGTTTTGTGATAAAAAAGGCATCATTCAATAGACGACGATATCTCAAATTATCTTAAGCTATTGACGTTTCAGATCATTTCGATCCGACGCACCACATTAACTCTTAAAATATTTTTACCGTTCAAAATTTTTAGTTTCCAAAATTAACACCAATAGATTGAATTCGTCTTTCAATCTCGCCCAAAATCAATATCATCTAAATCTAAAATTTTGTCTAAATTTAAAATTCTAAAATTATTGTCCATATTTAAATTTTGACCCCCTCTCACGCTGCTCTAAAAAATATCCTTTCCATACCAAATAAATCACTTTTCCATAACAATTTCAATTTTTGAATCCCTCGTCTTCCCATCACAGCGTGAGAATATCTCTTTATATGATGATGATATTATATCATCTATCTCCGCTTTATTTTGCCACTTGCATCTATCTTGATATTTTCATCCAATTATTTATGATATCTCCTTTCTCCCTCGCCTTCCCCTTTTCTCCCCTTTCTGATATCTTGATATTTTCATCCAATTGTTTCTCTTCTCTTTTTTTTCTCTCTTCACTGCGATTCTATAGAGGCACCAACAGAGACGCAATGATCCACCATTGATGATCTTGAAAAGCTCACCCAAGTATCCCTCATCTCTCTCTATGCGTATGTCTCCCCCCTACCGCAACCACCCCTTCCTTCCCTCCTTCCTCTGCCACCGAAACTCATACTAGTCCACCGAACACCCTATATTTCCAAAGTCAAACTCTTACCTGCAACCAACCAACACCTTTACCCCCTTTTCTCCCCGCCAATGCCACCAAAACCTCCCCTACCAACCAACGCCTTCCCAAACCCCACACGCACACACACATTACTAGCGAAACCCACCACAGTCATTGAAATACAAAGTTTTTGTATTATTGCTTCAATAAGCTGGCCAACGTTACCCTTCAATTTTTTTAGTGAAATTAATTTGTATGATGCCAATCTTTATATTTTTTGATTGAATTTTACGACGTGCACCGACCATCTATAGTATGACGGTGCAACTTCAGCGATTATCAATAACACAACTCTAGCGGGATGATGATCTTCTAAAAAAGTGATTTGTTGGTTTGAGTTTGATATTTTTTGAGTTTTATATATTTTTAGGTTATTTACAATATTTTTCTGTACGTTTTAGAATATGAGGACCTGAAATTGGTTCAGGCTAAGTGGTCATCTATAAACAAAGATGAGTTCATCTATTTTTGATGTTTGTTTTGTCTAAAAGTTACAAATAATTCTAAAAGAACCAAGGAGCCCTTTTGATCAAGAGCTAAGTTTTTTGTTTTTTCAGCACATTTTTTGAATGGTTTGCATCAAAAGAAAACAAAAATGACAAGAACCGCTGCGAGGCATATGCACGATGTTTAATGAATTCTTCATACTTCTATTCAAGGTTCTTTAGGTCGGTATACAAAATCGAATAAGAAAAAAAAAAAGCATCGATGCAAAACCTTAATAAGATAAAAAAGAACAAATAATCTAAAAGCATATATATATATATACACACATATATAAATTATAAATAAAAAAATTATTAAACTTGACAAGGAAATAAAAACATACCTAAAAAAATAAAAATTCATATAATAGATATGAAATCAAACATAGAATTAAATTGAGAAATAATACAAACATATATTTCACTAAAAAAATTCATATTGAAAAAATATTTTTGTGAGTACATGAGATAAGATAAAAAATAAAATTCTACTTATGACAAAATATAAATTGGGTTTACTTATTAAAAGGAGTGTATGTAGCATGAAGTGTGTTTAATTACTAATAGGGTGGGTTTAGAAGGAGTGAGCTTAATGGTTTAATAATGAGAATTTAAATGTGATGAGAATAAATATGTGTGGGGTGGGGGTAGCCCCATCCAATAATTTTAGATATATCAAAAGTAATGGACAATAATTAATGAATAGAAAATTCTTGTAAATGCTAAGATATTTGAATTTTGTTTGACTCAATTACACATATAATTTGTCTAATTTTCATTGAGCAATACTATTAAAACCTAATTCAATGACTTAATATATTTTTATTATTAAATTAGCAATAGGTCCTAGCATTAATCAAAGTTTAGTAGCAACTTAAAAATTATATATTAAATCATAGAGTCAAATTTCTTTAATATAATTTCTCTCAATTTTCATTATTAGTGAATCAATAATACATTCAAGTGAGACTCATTATATATAAATTAATTTTTTATTTATTTATGGTCGATGATCTACAAAAACAAATATTAGATGAAATGCTAATTCTTAAATCACATATGTAATTGAATATAAGGTTAATATCACTTTTAGTCCTTAAAAGTATGCATATTTTGTTAATTTATTTTACAAAGTATTAATTTTAATAATTCGATCTATAAAGTATTCGATTCATGTTTAAATGGTTCCTATAGACAAACCGTTAAATTTTTAACAAAATGATCACGTGTTGGGTATGTGACACCGTTTGAAAGAATGACACGTGGTCATTTCTGAAAAAGAAATTTAACGAATTGTCTGATTAAGGACAAAAGTGATAATAATTAAAATTTTAGAGATCAAATCAATAAAATTAATAATTTAGAGACAAAACTGATAAAATATGCATACTTTAAGGATTAAAATGCTATTAACCCTAAATATAAATAGCCTAAATTTGCGCTCATGTACACTACTGTGGGTGGTAAATAGATGACCCGCAGCGACTCGAGTCATAATTGGACCCGTATCGGCTTTATCTTCTTTGCCCAACCTTCTTTTCCGAACTGGTTCTTGTCCCATCCTTAAACCCTGAAACTTCCATTTCACGTTCATTCTCCCCTTATCCGATTTTGGTACCAATAGTTCTCACACCCATATGGATTATCCGCAAAATCTTTAGTGGGTCATCAGAGTTTTTGTCAGAAATGGCTACTGTGCGACCTACTTGGTTTTATCAAGGTTATATGAGTCTATGTATGTGTGGGTGTGTGTTAATGTATACTAGTGTTTTCGTTATAAGTTTAAATTTCATTTTGTGTTGCAGATTGTGCATTTAAAAGGGTGGTTCCTAGAGATGGATTGATAGCTAAGAAATTATGCGGCCACCATTTGCAGGTTTGTTTCAAACTTTCAATTGTTTATGCATTCATAATTTCATATATGCTAGTCTGTTTGTGTTTTACTTGTAGAGTCATTTTGTGGATTGCAAGAATTTTTTGTATGCCTATCTGTAGTTTCTGAGTTATTGCTTCGGTTATGTACTTGTTTTTCATTCTCTGGTGATTTTACTGCCCTTTTGTGAAAATTTAGATCAAGATTAGTGGAAGGAATTGTGGGTTGCCACCGGTATGAATTTTAAAATATGAGGTAGCTTATGATTGGGTTTCACTGATCACAATGCAATATAAGAATGGTAGACAACACCACAAGAGGTGGAGAGAATGGAGGAAAGCTTGGAATTAATTTGGAAGAAACCATGTTTGAGGTGGAGTCCCTCTTTGCACTTTCGAGAAACAGAGGTTAATACACATCCGGTGTGGGATACCATGACACTGCTGATGAAACTACCCAAGACTTTCCCCTTTTCCCTTTTGTTAATGTTGCCTCTTGTGGAGAGTTGGTTTGCTGTAAAGGAGAGCATGCAATCAAGCATACTCATCATTCATCGACTCTTTCCATTTAAGTCACTACATCCACAGTTTCTTAATGGTTGCCTTGTATATTGATTATTGAGACTCCTGCATCAAGGGACCTGATTATTACTTGCTGGGTTTTACTTAAATAAGAAACAGTTGAAGATCTTAATGAATCTTTTGTTGTCATTGGACTTGTATCGTTGCCTACACTGGTTTGGTGGTGTATCTGTTAAACATCTCAAGTGGTTCAAATGCTTTCAATATTTAGAATCCATGCCACATGAACAAGATTATCACCATCTTTTTTTCTGTTGAAACATGTTATGATCAGAGTGAACAACAACTTTTGGATGACTCCTGCTGAATCTAGGATAGGATGAAACGAGTTATAAGGATGTTCCTATAACAAGTGAGAACATTTTGGGAAGCAATAGAGAAGTAAGCCCATGCTATCAAAAGAACAGAGGACTAACCCATGCTCGAATTGCAGTCATGTTTGGACTATTATCCTCGTACATTAAATTATTTGTCTGCTCAAGCCTCAAAGGCCTTGAACAAAGAACTTGGCTGTAAATTTTTTGTTAGTTGTAGCATTCATAATAGTCTTTCATTTGTTCTTTCTTTCCATTTCCCCCTAGAGGCTATTAAATCATTCACAATGTTGTATATCGAACTCTTTGTTTCCAAACCATCTAGTGTATTGTATATGTAACATTTTAATTTACTGAAACTCATATGGTAGAACACATAATGCTTGCAGAAAATATTTTTGCCAAAACTGCTACAACACAATTGTTAACTGCTGGCATCCAAAATTTCTTTGGAGGTTTTTGTTGCTGAATATATATAACTCAGGCATATACTAATAAGATTTTCAAAAATTTGAAATTATAGTGTTTGAATTTATGTTGATTATACTTTTCTTTTTTGCTGAATTTTGTTGAAAAATTGGTCATTTTAGGATTAATTTCTAAGTTTTTAGGTTCTTGCTTGTGCAATTTTTTGCTGAGAAAATGAGATCGACTTTGGCTTGAATGATTGCAGCATTTTGTTGAGCCAAGCTTCAGCAAGAATCTGAGGTTGAGAGTCGAGCTTGGCCAATCACGACTAAGTTTAATTTGAGCATAGTCAAAGTGGACAAACTTAACTCGATTAACACCCCTCCCTACTATAAAATTGTTGAAGGCCCGTAAGTGCTGGAAACTTGGTTTTTCTATTGCTAAAACTAGCACACAACCTTTATTTTGAAAAAAAACTTTTCGTACATGTTTTAGTTGATGCCCAAGATTAGCAACAGGTCTAGTGTTACATGATTAAGGCATTTATCAACAACTTGTAGGCAATATAAAATTCTAAGTACCACGTTGGAATGGGGATATTGTAGGTAAGTAGGAATGCCTGTTTATCGTAACCTTCATATTTATTTAATAATTTGCCACTTCCCATTGAGAAGAAAGGTCTATGCCAACCAAAGAATTGTGTAGCTTACTGGATCCATTTTTAACGCGATCTAACTTTTGCGTTTTTTGGCAGAAAGTAGCTGCACTTTTGGATTCAAATAGGGTTCTCATGCTTGACTTCCCGACCTTTTTACCATTTGACTAATGACACTTTAGAGGAAGAATTCTCCTAATTTAGTTTTTTAACTCGACATGTGCCATATAAGTCAAAGCCAAAAGGCACCTTTGGATTCAACCACTGTGGCATGGTTACCACCTCCATCATGAAGCTTATATTCACGTGACAAAATTTTTTTACTTTTGAATGAAGACACAATTTATGCATTTTTTGGGCAATAATGTTTTTTATTTTTTATGCTACGTTTCCAAGAGACAATATATCCTTTCGAGGCTTTGGTGTCGGAATGCCGGTGTTTCTATATTTGGATGCCTTTGGGAATGTGTGGAAAGTTGAGAAATTGGGATATGACTATATTAACAGACTTTTGCTTTAGATTTTGTAGGATTTAACCTTATTAGTTAAATAAACCAAGAACTCGTGGCAGAGATAATATAGAGGCTTATCATCAATTTTTCAGTTGGAACTCATCTAAAAGGTTAGTAAATTAAAAATGGTGTAACTTAAATATTTATACTTCAACACGCGCCCCTCACGTGCACGATAGATTTTGAGCCTTGAAAATCTTTTAATTATCAAGGTGGCACAAGATTTGAACCCAGGACCTTATGCTTTGATACCATTTTAAACCACCAGCTACTCCAAAAGTTTAAACTATTAGAGAGGAAGTAATTTAAGTATCTATACTTCAACAACTTCTTAATCCTTCATCCAGTTGATTGCACAGATTTTGGAAATTTTTTTTAACCGAACCCAAAACGAAAAGAAAGGAAAGGGACACATTTTTTTGGAGTGTGTGTGCAAGTAAATGCATTTCTATGTACCATTTCTAGTTTGTATATTTTTTCATTTTGATTTCTGTCTTTGCGCGTGAACGTATATCATGAATCATCACGCATGCATTTTTTTCTGTTTTGTTTATTGGGGATTTCTTTGTCTAACTGCATAAAGTTTTGAAACATCTTTGTGCTTGGAGTCATCTTAGGTTAACGTGCGATGGTTTGGGGAATCCATTATGTGTAATGAAGAAAAGCTACGTGGTTTATAGTCATCTGAAACCTCTTTAAGTATTCTGCTTATAATTTTTTTTTTTTAAAACAGATTCTGCGTATAATTCAATGCTGCTAATGTGCACCGTTATACTTTTCTGGGAACCACCCAGACATCATTTGCAGGTTCATTTCCAACACCAATATGGCAGGTTGGAGTTGGCTTGATTAGTCCTTCCAAAAGGGCTTCTTCACTTCCTTGTATAAGGTGTGAGAAAAAGGAGAAGAATGAGGGTTCTATTGAGCATGTATCTGTTGAGCGTCCTCCATATTACAGTTATATGGACTCTACGTCTGGGCAGCTTGAACCAGCCTCTGGTGCTCGTGCAAGTATTCCAGGGCAAGAGTACTGGCCAGAGGGGACAGCTAGTCGAGTTAGGGCTGCCAGGGCTCCTGAACCCATTGGCGAGTCAGCCGGAGTTCCATCTTATGGCAAAAGTCCAGGGAGTAGGAGAAAAAAGTTTAAGGCATCTGTCGCTGCTTCTGAATCTTCAGAAATGAGTGTCGTATCAAATGATTTAGTAGAAGCTGAAACTTCGGATGATGAATTTGAAGACCCTAAAGATATGTCTTCCGAATATGTTGTCTATCAGACAGAGCCTGAGGAAGAGGAGCTAACAGGCTATAAATTGGACAAGAAACTTGGGCGCCCTCACCCCTTTATTGATCCGGAAGTGAAGAAGCAGATAGAGGAGCCACTTACAAGTGAAGAACTTTGGTGGAACTGGAGAAAGCCAGACAAGGAACAATGGTCTAGGTGGCAGAGGCGGCGACCTGATGTTGAAACGGTTAGTGCAAACAAAAACAAAAAAAAAGAGAAAATAAAAAAGGAATAAAAAGAGAAAGATGTATCTAATTGAGAGATAGATTCTGATTGCATTATGCAGACTTTTGGAAGTGCAAAAGTGATGCCTTCTGCCCCATGATTCTTCCTAGAACTTGACCCAAATTAGACTTGGCAACATAGACTGTTGCTTGGGTTTGTTATTTGTTTGCAAGTGTCCAATTCCTTGTAGGTGCCATGCATATAGTCTGTTTCTGTTGATGTATGCATGCACATCGCGTACAAAGGATTTGTGTTGAATTGTGTTGTTAATGTGGGAGTAAGGACCCATCGATGATGGCCCCACTTAGAGGGTCTGTTGGAAAAAAAGTTGGATGTTATCATGCTCTTTTGAGTTTTTGGTATAATTTTGTTCTGCATTTGATGTGTATAAGAAGTCTATGAGTTGTATGGTAGGTTATATGTGATCATGTTGGGTGCTTGTGTTGTCAATTACCTCTTTGATAACCACTTTATGGTTGATTCTTCGTCTGCACATTTACAACGTGGTTTGTTTGGGGTTCTCTGATAAATGCATTAACAATAATTCTTTGGTAGGAATGCACAAGCACACCGTAATTATGTTTTCATGAGGAAACGTATTTTCCTTGTCCTGACTTAAAGTTTGCCTTCTCAATTTGGAATTTCTCATCCCCCCCCTTTTTACTTTCATCAGGTGTTTCTTAAAGCTATGGCAGAGACGGGGCAGATCAAACTTTATGGTGAGCATCCAACGTTGACCGAGACCTCACTTTACAGAGCTAGACGACATATTTTTAAAGAGGAGAGGTATCATTAATTTTCTGATTTGGATGGATTGTCACTTCATGCTTAACACATTATGAATGTAGTTTTCTGATTCTTGCTCAATGTCTTTTCATCTTTCTATTTCGAGAATGCGCATAGATTAATGAATCAGGTTGAAGCCATGGATTAGGGTTTCTAGTGCTTAGGTTTTGCTCATCTCAACATGGCATTCAGTAGGAGCGTATTTGATCTCTGCCCCTGCCCAAGTTAAGGATTTGTGAAGTTAAGTCTGATTGTTCAGAAGCCAAACATAGATGTGAAAGCTCAACTGCTCAAGGTTGTGACAGATATTAGCAGGCCTAGTGCAGTTTTTGGTGGAAGAAAGTAAGTCACAACAGGACTTGGAATAAGTGATACAGGTGGAAGATGATTTAGATGAAGCTTTGGGAACAGTCAAGATAGAGGTTTACCCTTTAGGATTGTGAGGGCCATAAGATGGACACTAATTTCCTTGCCACTTTGATCTGCTAATGTAGAACTTATTAAGAGCATGAATCAGCATATGCTTGACCATGCGAAGACCTCCATAACTAGAACACCTTTAATATAGTTGGAACAATACTAAAAGCTAAACTGGCTTCCCTAGATGCTAGATTATCCTTCTAAGGGTCTTAGAGCTTTTGCAATGTTGCTGATTCTAAAGCATCCAACCTAAAACCAAATGACAACAAGTGGAGAAGTCAATCAATGATATAAATCAAGGTATTCCTGTCAATGCCCGGATCAACTACATCGAAAAGTGGCAGCAATTCTGAAATACACCCTCCATGGGACTCGTGGTTACACATGAGGCTGCCAAACAAACATACAACAAGCATTGCGAAATTCAAATGCATAAGAGAATTGGCCTAATCACCATCCAAGGTCAACATAAACTAACCGTGTCTGATCCTAATATTTCAATGTGGATATCTTTACTGTCACTAAAAGGAGATCTAGTAGGGGAGTTCTCAAAATAATCATGAGAATTGAAGTATTCTTGTTGGTTCACAGTGCTTGGATTCCATGGCAAGTTTAAATAAATGGATTGAAGGACAAAAGTTAAACCCACCAGATTGAGATCGATGCTGGAATGTCGGAGGTGTGTGTAAGAGTCTGATATGAGATGTGGTTTGTCATCAAACATTTTTAATTGGATTAGTACTACTATGAACCAAAAAGGCTCAAAAAATAAACAGGTTCCCCATCTATATTATTGGTATCTTCTCAGCAGCTTTGATAGGACACAACTTTATAATTTCTCAAACTGAAGGCAGTACACTAATGCAATCCACAGCAGGGCAGTGTAATCCAACTTGAACTAAAAGAGGCTTGTAAATTATAAGTGAATAAGTTAATACTCGAAAGTGGTGACATTGTCTTCTTGAAAACTGTGATAATGGAGGTCATTCTATTTTGTCAAACCAAGGTGCTGGCCTCTTTAATCCAAACGACAAGATAGGTCCGTGGAGTGTACTTAAATCAATATAGAGTATTTACAGCAATGGAACTTTGTTGTGCTTTCAGTAGGTTATCAAAACAATTAACCTTACATGTTTAACTTTGAGGTTATGGTGAGCCCATCACATATGAAGATTGAACAAAACAGTTGTTCCTAGTCATGTTCAAATTCAAAGAATCTGGACTTTTCAGATACTGGTGCTTAATTCATTACCATACCACACAACGGAAATCCACAAATTTATTTCTATTCCTTGGCATATTAGATGCATGAAGCCTGAATTGCATACAGTATGAGGGATATTCACCCAGTGACCGTTAGACTATTGTTGCTGGAACTTGTTGCTTAGCTTCTTAGACCATATGGGAATTTATTAAGCTCCTTTCAAAAGATTTGCCAAAAATTATGATGTTTAACATGATGTGTGTTACAAGCGCTTGTATCCCTTATCAAATGATCAGGATCACCTTGGGTTGGTTTGTATAGTGAAAATGGTTCCTCCAGTCATTGTCAATTGGTTTTGAGTTGGATGCTCTAATATAGTGTCAAAGCTGGGTGTTGGGTGGTCAGTAGAGCAAGTCTCTTACTGATAGGAATTGGATTATATTTCGTTATAGTAGGCGTAGGCGTAAGGATTAGCAGTTATTTGTCATTATGCTTTTCTGGGGTTTAGTTGTCATTATGACTATTTATTTCTTTTAGAGTTCTTTTAGGATTTGTGGTCTCCCTATATATATATCTAGGAGGTATATTATTTGTTTTTGGTAGACTTTGATTATTGATTATTGATATTGAATCTTCTTTCTAAAATTCTCTCTATTCTCATCTCCTTCTTCTTCTTTTCTCATCCCTTTCTTCTTCCCTTCTCATCCCTAATTCTTTCCTAATACGATCTACATCAATTTGGTATCAGAGCCTAATTTCGATTCGTATAAATCACAAAAAATCTCAACAATGCTGTTCATCGAAAAAAAAAACTGTTCGCGCGAAATTACTGTTCACCTGCTGTCCAGGTAAAAAAAAAAAAAAAAAAACTTTGGCAGATTCTTACTGTTCATCGTTCCTGTTTTAGAAAAAAAATTAAAAAAAAAAATAAATTTCATTGTGCGCACTGTTCATCGCGAACTGTTCTGGTCTTGTTCCATAAAAAAAAAAAATAATTGTGCACTGTTCATCGCTGTTACTGTTCATTGCACCTGTTTTCGTCATTGACCTGTGCTGCTTCGACTTCATCGCTGCCCATCTTCTTCCTCGTTCCATCGTGTTAAGGAAGAAGACATTTATTTTAACCCTTTCACCCCCATAAAGCTCCAAAATTACAGGAACCTCTCCAGAAGTTTTCGAAAATTACAAAATCACCCTAGAAGTTCTAGTAAATTACAGAAATATCATCCAGAAATTTCAGTATTGCAGAAACGTTCCAACAGGTTTAGAAAATTACAGAAATATCACCCCAAAAGTTTCAGAAATTACAAAAATACCCCAGAAAGTTCTACACTTTGTAGGATCATCCCCTAACTTGTCAAGCATCCTCTTGGAGTTGCATCTAACACCAGGTACGAGTTCTTTTCGTTGAGAATTGGTGACTAGTATTTATATTTGTCGGTAAGTCAAACAAAAAAAAAATAAAAATCTAAACTTTCTTTGTTTGTTGTTCTCGCATACCACCTTCATAACCTTCTTTATTTGTTGTTCCCACACACCACCTTCATAACTTAGCTTATCCAATTTCTTGTTAAATCCATTGTTGCTTGTCTCTCGTTTATTTGAGCCTCTTTACAATAAGTTTGTTCTTATGTGTGACCAGTTGCATTGATTTATAATTTTTATTACTTGGTTTAATTTTTAGTCTAGTCGGCCATTTACATTAACCCAAATTTTACATTACATTCACTATGACCCTTCGTGAACTTTCAGAATCCCATACTACATTAGAACAAAAATTTGAGACCCTTACCATTGATATGACTGATACCAAACAATCAGTCGACTTGTTACGTGAGGAAGTTAAAGGAATGGGGCAACAACTTTCTCAAGTTAATACTCAACTAGCCCAATTGACTAAGTTTATGGAAAAACGACCAATAGACTATGACCAGAGTGAGTCACAAGTTTCACCTAAGTCTAACCAAGTACCCACTGTTCGGCACCTGCCTCTTCCGATAGATCCTACTGACTTATGTCAAGGTGTCCTACCCACTCTGCAAGTAACTCAGGAGAGCCGAATACAGCGTCCAGATAGGAAGACACCTCCTAATACCGTTTTTGGACGAAACGTAGGTCGTAGGAATGTTCAGGAGGATCCCGTTGAGGTAGTCATGTCTGACTATTCAGCAGAGGGTGATATGGATGGTTATCGTGAGCCCTTTCGCCCACGTGCTAGATACCATAGGTCTCCCCCTCCGCGTTACTATAATCCTCGACATAGGCATGTCCACGAAGAATCTAGGGATATCACACAAAGAGTCAAAGTGGACGCTCCTAGCTTTGATGGTAGGTTAGATCCTATTGCTTTCTTAGATTGGTTGGATGACTATTTTGATTGGTATGATATGTCCAACAACCATCGAGTTCGTTTTGCCAAAATGAAACTTGTTGTTTTGGCTAAGAGATATTGACAGGGAGTCCAACGAGACCAAGAGCGCCTAGAGGGACAACCTATTACTTTATGGGCTGAGATGAAACAAAGATTGCGAGATAAATATCTCCCTAGTTACTATAAGCGCCAACTCTTAGACAAGTGGATGAACTTGCGTCAATTGACCTCGAGTGTGACTGATTACCTAGCTCGATTTGAAGAGCTCTTTTTGAGATGTGACATAAAGGAAGAGCTTTGGGTAATAGTTACAAAATTCATTAATGGCTTACGACCTGAGATTAAGAGAGAACTTAACTTACACTCTCCTGAAACGGTTGAGGAAGCATATTATAAAGCCTTAGAGATTGAACAATACCTTAGGCCACCCTTTCAGCGTCGAATGCCTTCTCAAACCGGAGAATCTCAACTATCAAGGTTAATCCCATTTGATCGGTCTCGAGGCATCACCCAGTCAGGCCCTGTCACATCCAGGGGTAACAATTACCCCAACTTGAGAGGTAATACCACTAGGGGTCAAGATTCTACACTCACAAGTTCTCGCCAGGACAGTTCTTCCCTAGAGTGTCACCGTTGTCATTGTAAGGGTCATATTGCTTCACAGTGCCCTCAGCGTACCTTGACCATTGACCAGGGATTAGAGAATTCACTTGACAGAGAGGATGTTGACCAAGAAGTTGATCCTTTGTATGAGGGTGAGGAAAAGTGGCAAACTGATGACACCCGTGTCAGTGTGATGCGATGTATCTTATCCACCCCTTCAGACACAGCAGCATGGAAACACACCAGCATTTTTCATACTCTAGTCCGATGTAGGGGTCAAGTTTGCAAGGTCGTCATTGATGGGGGAAGTTCATTGAATGTCATCTCTAAATCAGCTGTAGTTCAGTTGCAGCTTAAGTCAGAGACACACCCACAACCTTACAAAGTCGCATGGGTTGACAAGACCTCCTTACTAGTCTCACATAGATGTTTGGTCCCTATTCAGATGGGTGATTATTCAGATTATATATGGTGTGATGTCTTACCTATGGATGTCGTTCATGTCTTGTTGGGTCGCTTGTGGCTTTTTGATCTAGATGTGACAAACTATGGGAGAGAAAATACCTATGTTTTTAAGCATAAGGGAAAAACCATTAAGTTAAAACCTACGAAACCTTCAGAAAGTAATACTTCAAAGCATAGGTCATCTTCCCTAGTAATTCACAAGAAAGACCTTCATATCTTGACCCATAGAGAATTTGAGAAAGAGAGAAAAGAGTCTGGTATAATGGTAGCTCTAGTTGTCAAAAAAGTTGTTCAAAGTCCTCTGGAATCTAAAGACAATATTTTGCCTGAGGTTGATAGTCTATTGAGAAAGTTCTATGATGTGATTCCTGAGGAACTACCCAATGAGTTGCTACCAATGGGAGATGTTCAACATGCTATTGACTTAGTTCCAGGATCTCAGTTGCCTAATCTTCCCCATTATCGTATGAATGCTACTGAGCGTGCTGAACTCCAAAGGCAAGTAGATGGATTGTTGCAAAAAGGATCTGTTCGTTATAGTCTTAGTCCATGTGCTGTCCCTGCTTTGTTGACCCCTAAGAAAGATGGCTCTTGGAGAATGTGTGTTGATAGCCGTGTCATTAACAAAATTACAGTCAAGTATTGATTTCCTATACTGAGACTTGAAGATATGCTTGACCTTTTGGCCGGTACACTTTGGTTCTCCAAAATTGATTTGCGCAATGGTTATCATCAAATCCGAATTAGATCAGAAGATGAATGAAAAACCGCATTTAAAACCCAGGATGGACTTTATGAGTGGTTGGTCATGCCTTTTGGATTGTCTAATGCACCTAGCACATTTATGAGGGTTATGACTCAGATACTGCGTCCTTTCCTAGGAAAATTTGTGGTTGTTTACTTTGATGACATCTTGATCTATAGTAAGTCTAAAGAAGAGCATTTGGATCATCTTCGACAGATCTTGCAGACATTACGTATGGAAAAATTCTATGCGAACCTTAAGAAGTGCTCCTTTATGCAAACTCAATGCTTTCCTTAGATTTGTTATTTCTGCACATGGTATTGCAGCTGACCCAGAGAAAATTCGTGCTATTAGGGATTGGCCAGTGCCAAGAACAATTTCTGAGGTTCAAAATTTTCATGGTTTGGCCACTTTCTATAGATGATTTATTAAAGGGTTTAGTTCCATTATGGCTCCCATCACAGAGTGCATGAAAAAAGGGGAGTTTCAATGGATACTTGCTGCAACTAGAGCCTTTCAAGAAATTAAGCACAGGATGACAAAGGCACCCGTTCTTCGACACCCAGATTTTTCTAAGGTGTTTGAAGTTGCCTGTGATGCATCTGGTGTAGGGATAGGTGGAGTTTTAAGTCAAGAGGGTCATCCTATTGCTTACTTCAGCGAAAAACTCAATGAAGCTAAACAACGATACTCTACATATGACAAAGAGTTCTATGCTGTGGTACAAGCTCTTCGCAATTGGAGGTATTATCTATTGCCATATGAGTTTGTGTTATATTCTGATCATCAGGCATTAAAATACCTTCATTCCCAGAAAAAATTGAGTGTTAGGCACGTTAGGTGGGTTGAGTTCCTTCAGGAGTATACTTTTGTTCTTCACCACCGAGCGGGTATTGAAAACAAGCTTGCGCATGCTCTTAGCCGTGTAGTTACTGTTTTACAGACTATGAGTGTCCATGTGATTGGCTTTGACAGGATTAGAAATGAGTATGCCTCTTGTCCTGACTTTGGTATCATTTTTCAGGAGGTTCAGTCTAGTAATCGTCATGAGTACATTGACTTCCTCCTTAGAGATGGTTACTTGTTTAGAGGGTCACGCTTATGTATTCCTCGTACTTCACTTAGGGATTTTCTGATTTGGGAATTACATGCGGGAGATTTGGCAGGCCACTTTGGTAGGGATAAGACATTTGCACTTGTTGAGGATAGGTTTTATTGGCCCACTTTGAGGCATGACATTATTAGGATAGTGGCACAGTGTCGCACTTATCAATTAGCAAAGGCTAGGAAACAAAACACAGGGTTGTACACACCATTACCAGTTCCACACACAGCATGGAGAGACCTTAGTATGGACTTTGTCTTAGGATTGCCTAAAACAACCCGTAATCATGATTCCATTCTAGTTGTCATGGATAGGTTTTCTAAGATGGCCCATTTCATTTCTTGTACTAAGTCTACTGATGCCTCATATGTAGCAAAGTTATTTTTTAGAGAGCTCGTCCGACTACATGGGTTGCCTATTTCTATTGTGTCTGATAGGGATGTCAAGTTTACGAGTTATTTTTGGAATACACTTTGGAAACTCTTTGGAAGTAGTCTTAAGTTTTCCTCTGCCTTTCATCCTCAAACTGAGGTAGTCAATCGTAGCTTAGGAGATTTGCTTAGGTGTCTAATGGGTGAGAAGATGGGAAATTGGGATTTGTTGTTGCCTACTGCTGAATTTGCCTATAATAATTCCGTTAACAGGTCGACTGGTCTATTCCCTTTTGAGATTGTTTATGGCCATTTTCCTAGATAGCCCATTGATTTATTACCTTTACCTCCTGATTCCTACCCCTCACACTCAGTCGAAGCTTTTGTCCAGCATATTCATGACTTGCATGCCTACATAAGACAGAAAGTTACATTAAGTAATGAGAATTATAAATTGGCTACAGATGTTCATCGTAGGAATAAAGAATTTATTGTGGGAGACTATGTCATGATTTGTGTGCGTCCTGAACGTTACCCTAAAAATTCTTTCAAAAAGTTACATACTCGAGCCACTGGCCCTTTTCGTATTCTTCGTAAACTTGGACCTAATGCATATCACCTTGACTTACCTTCGAATATGAGTATTAGTCCTATTTTTAATGTGGAGGACTTGTTTCCTTATCATGGTACTTTTGAGCCTCCTATGTTTCCAGCAGGTGTTCCTACCGGTGGACTTGCTTCGTCATCAGCATCAACTACAATTCGTATTCTTCCACTGTTTCCACCACAGTTGTATGACCAGATCGCAGATGTACTTGATGATCAGATTGTGGGCTCCTCGGATGGAGGATATCGTCGTTATCTTATTTGGTGGAGAGATCGTCCAGAGACTGATGATTCATGGATTACTGAGGAGGAGTTTCGTCGGCTTGACCATGATCTTCTAGAGCATTATCATGATCGTATCTCTCCGGAGGCGAGTTCTTTTCAGCCGGGGGGAAATGATAGGAATCGGATTATATTTCGTTATAGTAGGCGTATGCGTAAGGATTATGAGTTATTTGTCATTATGCTTTTCAGGGGTTTAGTTGTCATTTTGACTATTTATTTCTTTTAGAGTTCTTTTAAGATTTGTGGTCTCCCTATATATATATATATAGGCGATATTTTATTTGTTTTGGTAGACTTTGATTATTGATTATTGATATTGAAGCTTCTTTTTAAATATTCTCTATTCTCATCTCCTTCTTCTTCTTTCCATCTCATCCCTAATACGATCTACATCACTTACCCATTTGAATTTCGCAATAAATTTGTTTGATTGTTCGTTTGTTAGTCCCACGTGTGAGCCTGGTTTTCACCTGAGGGAGAGTATAAAGAGAGATTGTATCCCATATTGAATGATTAGGATCATCCAAGGTGAGTTTGTATAGTGAGAGGGCCTCTCCTCTTGTGACCAATTGGATTTGAGTTGGATGATTTATGATTAAAAGCATACGAGATCATTTGTGCTTTTACCTTTCTCTCTTTCATTTTGTTGCATCTTGAATTGAATAGAGTATGAGGGATCTACACTCCGTGGATGTGAGATTCTTGTTGCATAGTTAGCTTCTTAGACCACTTTGGAATTTGTTAAGCTCCTTTTAAAAGATCTGCCAAAAACTGTGATACTTAACATAATATGTGATTAAAAGCATAAGGGATTGTTTGTGCTTTTACCTTTTTTCCTGTCATTTTTTAGTAACATCTTTACTTGGACTCTGAGCTGTTAAGCCAATAATAAGAGATTTGCTGGTGTATTTTGATATTCAAAATGAAAATTGCAGGCTAATTGTTAGTTTTCATAGGCTACAGGCTGAACAAGAAAGACTAGAAAGAATAGGTCCAATAGCATACTACTCGGAATGGGTAAAAGCATGGAAGAGAGACACTTCACGTGAAGCTGTTCAAAAACATTTTGAAGAGACTGGGGAAGATGAGAACACCCAACTCATTGAAATGTTCACACATCAAACTGATCGGGAGTACCGCATAATGATGGGGACTGATATTCGTATCCGCAGGGATCCATTGGCAATGCGAATGCGGGAGGATCAAATAAAGCAAAGTATTTACTTCAAAGTCGATAAGTTTGCAGATTACAGACATCTTTCTTTTGGTTTTCCTTCATACTGAAAATCATTCTAATTTAGTCATGAAGCATTTTAAATTAAGTTAATGTTCTATTGCTTCTCTTTTCTTTTGTTGATTTCTACTCTGGCTATTCTATGTAACTTGTTAATAATGACAATCTTTGTGCACCAGATAAATCAGCTGGGGTGGTATGAGTTATTCACTCTATTGATATCATTACCTGCTGCCCTCCTCCCTCTTCCTTCTGTCTTTATTTTTCTATTTGTATGTATATATGTCATTTCTTCTCTTTTAATAGTTTTTTGGGATCAGTAAGCATAGCTTCATCTTGAGAGATTTAGTGGGTTTTTTCTTGTGCCTTCATACCACATTACACTGTCCTCTACCCTTGCTGTGCGAGTTACACGTTTCCACTTTATCCTCTCCTTATTTTCATTATGGTAGACTATTAGTTAATAAAACTAATATTTCATTTTGTTGTACTTGTGATACTTCCAGTTCTATTTATTAGTAGATGCAAAAAGATGTTGAATTTGCGTCATGTTTCCCCGTTTGCTTGACCTTTTTTACTGTGGTTGGCACTTCAATAACCTGTTGGCCTCTTGCAGTATGGGGTGGAGATCCAGTTTACCCAACTATTAACTACATTCAAGATCCAAATGAGGTGATTGATTTCCGGGGTCCAGATTTTCACGAACCCACACCAAATATGCTGGCTTATCTTAAAGAGGTTAATGCTAAAAACTCTAAATGTTCAATTCTCAAGTCATTTATCCATCATCTAATGTTTTTTTAGAATTTTTTATTAAGTTTATTTTAGGCAATAAGTTGCTTTATGCTTTAATGTTCTGAGGCCCTTCATGTTTGGTGTGTATATGATCCGTATGTACCATTGAGTAGTTGTACCTATACATCAAGAGCCCTTATGTCTCGATTCCATGATTTTAAGGACTTGAAACAACACCTTTCTCCGAAGAACATAATCTATTTATTTGGGGCCACAACATTTGTCAAGATTCCAATGAAACATTATGGTGCGCAAGTTGACATTTAAGAACTGTATTTCCAAAGTATATAAAAACTGACTTGACAGGCACGCCAAGCACTAATAATAGATTTTGTTTTAGATTTAGTGCGTTTGAGAGCATGACTTTTATCTGATCCAAATTAATTAATGTGAACTGTGAAGTTTAGATTGTCAATCAGTTTCATCATTTGATAGGCCCAAAATATTCAACTACAAGTATTTCTGAAATCAGACCTCTTCTGCTTTATTACCTAATGTTATAACTGAATGACAGATTCACATGGTTGCCAAATGGTGGCTGTTGTTGAATGCGTTCAGCTTCTGCAGCTTTGCTGTTATGCTCTTCAACTTTGCCTTCACTGGATACTTCTGATTAGATAGCGTGAAAGATAACTTCATTAGGAGTGACCTTGGGAATGCCAGGACAAAAAAGCTTCATTATTCTGTATTTCATCATGTTTGCTGTAGTGCCGCTCATAAAGTGCACTGTGTTTGGTGTATTGTCCTTATGCTTGTCAGAATGGTCTCTGTACTCTTCTCCACGTCCACCACCTCTCTCTCTCTCTCTCTCTCTCTCCCTCCCCCCCCCTCCACACCCCCATATATAAACACGACTTATTTTAATCCTGACTCCTAACATGAATTACTAAACAAATATGATTGTTAGCTGCAGTATTTGTATTCAAGTAAAGTCTCAATAAGTTAACATACTGAATTATTCCCTCATATTGGGTGTATAACAATTCTGTTCAGCATGGCAAATTAATATCAAGAGATGAGCTTGAGAAAATCCTGGCCAAAGAGAAGACGGAAGAACTTGAGGTGACGACTTACACCTATGCACTCTGCATCATATTTAGTTTTTGGTATGATTGATATTCTTATATCATTTACTATATATATATATATTTATTTATCTTTCCCTACAAACTTTCTCCTATCATGGGAGATTTATGCTTACAGATCCCTTTATTCTTCCTGTTTTCGTCTTATTGTAATGGAAAAAGCTCAAGCAGCCATTGAATATGTCTTGATTGTCCAGCAGTGGCAAGGTGCTGTGTTCATGTCCCACTTAGATGGTCCCATTGCCCATTAGTTTAATCACTATACAAATTCCAAATTTGTGTCATGAGCTTCGCTGTGTATCTTATGACAAACTTTGGAGTGGACTCTGAGGTATACTGTGAGTTAGAGTCCCAAGAAGTCTATAAATCAGCTCATCTTAATAGGTGATGCAAGACGAGAACAAGAATATCAATTAGCTGGAGAATGCTCCAAAAAAGAGAGAGAAACTCAGGACGAAGTGAAAAAATCACCTTACTTAGTACTAAGAAAAAAAAGGATTGAAACACCTCCCATGCAATTCGTAATCCCATTCTATATCAAGGCTTCTTTAGATCATACATATTTGCCCTTTTTATTCCAAACCCCAAAAACCTAGTTAACACACACCAAAAATAGAACATAACAATATATAAAATCCAAATTTATGAAATGAACCCATAGATCCTAAATTTCACAATAATACAAAAATAAATTATAAACTGTAATCCTAAATTTCACAATACTAGAATAAATTCTAAACTGTAATCTTCAGTTTCTAGCTTTATCTAACTTATTTTTGATCCCCATCAATAGGCTGTTCTTCAGTTAAGGATCAAATTTCGTTTCGGTAAATAGTTTTAATCGGTTCAGAAAAGGACATGTTTCAAAAAAAAAAAAAAATGAACATACAAGAAATTCAAAAACTCTGTTTTTGAAGCATTCCAAAACATGTGCCAAAATATAGCAAAACACCTTAGAACTTTCTGAAACACTTTGAAACATTCAATTGCCATTTTTATTTGATTTCCATGGAAATTCAAACATTTTGGTCATTTCAATTAATTAAATTTAGATTCTTGTTTTCAGTTGATATGCTGGACAAGGAAAGAGCTTCCAAATGAGTTAAAAAACTTCTTATGTAGCCTAAGCTTACGATCTGTCCAGTTGATGGATACCTTGGATTTTGTCAATCGTGCTAATCATTCCTCGTGTTTGAACATAATTCTATGGAAGTGAAATATTTTGCTTCACAAATGAATCAAGTTTTTTAAAATTGGGATCCTACCTTGGATTGATTAGGGAGGCTAAAGGATTGAGGTCGGAGGATCAGATTGAGAATCATAAGATCCTATTAATTGAAAAAATGAGACGAGAAATATATGCAAGGATAAGAATGGTTAAAGATAAGAATTAAACAAACCTAGTATATATGCAAATAGAAATATTATGGCAAATATGAAACTTAGAGATATGATTTTAATTAAAGAGGGTTAAAACTTAAAGGTGTATTGTTTATCTTGTAAAAGGGAATAGTAAGATTGAAGTATTGTGATCTTAACTTTCAGAGAGAGATGGATAGAGGAGAGAGGAAAGTTGAGAGGCATTTGAATGAACAACTTTGACTGTTTGATACTTACTCAAAAATAAAATTTGAGTGGTTGACATTCAAACAGGAAAAAAAAATGGAAGAAAATGAAAAAGAAGACTATATGACTATGATCCCTCGCTGAAAGAGTAGATCAAGTGTAGCCGTTGTTTTTAACTTTACAATGAGAGAGACCACGGATGAATGGAGCTTTCTATAACGAAGAGAACTTTCTGTAGCTTTTCTCATTGTCAAACTTCCCAATAGACTGAAAATTATATAAGATGGTCACATTTGGATTCAATCTTTTATATTGAAACATCAACTATGAATTGGGTTAGCTCAATAACTAAATGTGCCTAGAAAAAAAACCTACAACTTGGATTGGTGAACTTGCACTTTGGATCGGGTTCTTATGATCTATAAGATTATGATCACGATTCATTAGGATTCTATGCATTAGGGAGTTCGTTAGAGACTCTTATCGACTGGTTTTGTACCGAATCGTAAGATCCTACAATCTAGATCTGGATTTTAATAATCATGAAATGAGTTTTACTGATGTCTTAAGTTATAACCTCCCTAAAAACTTATATTTTTAGAGTAATTGATGATTAACATGATATTAGAGCAGCATAACCTCTTTTTGAATATCAAGTACAGTTTGTAATTTTTTTATATTTCAGATGACTTATCCATTGAAATACTTGAATAATGAAGTTTACATGATCTTTTGGGCAACTAAGATTTATTGATTTGTTTAGGTATTTCGTACTATCTATTTAATTGTAATTTACAATAGGTTTGTTTATGTGATTATTTTTTATTTTTAAATATATCTATGTCATCTCAATTTTATCTTATCGCATCTTAAAATATAAAGTATATTTATTCACGTATCTTACTGTATTTGTATCCTACTCTTTTAGATTTTGTTGTATTGCCTTGTACATATGGTGTTGTACTTCCATATATGTATTCATGCTTCCTAGGCCATCACCTGGATCTTGCATGTGTTCGGCCCAAAATCTAACGGGTACATGAAGCGTGGTGTTGAATTAATAAATACTTATGTAATTGGTGATTAACAATTTCTTGTGACCTCAAACTCTGGCGATTTCCCGAGGGGAACCCTCTAATTTTTTATGGCCTTTCTCTTTACTTTTAATTTTTCCTTTTGTTCCATCATCTCCCAAGTTGCGTCTCTTCTACAACAGGTAACAGATATGGATGAAGCTATGGCACGAGCTGTTGATATTGGCGAAAATGATGTGAGTTTTATCATCTCATTAGTTTGTCTGGATATTATTTTCCCCTTCAAATTATTATGTTTATGCTTCGTGAATATGGTTGTGTGGGATAGTGTTTTACGCGGATTAGGTTGGTTGCATAGGACACTATCTTTTTATGCTTACTTTGCAATAGGATGAAGGAGAGGACAGTGAGGTTGATGGTGATGATGAAGATGAGAAAATCACCCGGAACTGGAGTGTTCTAAAAAGTACTCCTGAGCTTCGGAAGTCAAAGGTAAATGGTTTCTGATGAATCCTATATTGCTACATGCTTTTATTGTATATATGTTTTTGTATGGATGATTGTGAATTATCCTATTTTTCACATACACTTGGGAAAAGATCAAATAAGAGAGTGTATAATAGCAATGACAACATTAGGAAACATCCCTGATGTACACCTCTATGAAATTAGTTTTTATGTTAATCATTCAACGTCTCTGAACTCTGATAGGAGGGCTAAATGAAACATTTGAATGCTCTGAATTTTGCTAGTCTTGTTGAGAATATTATCCAAGCATTAATGTGTTAAAAAAAAACTCCCTTGTTTCCTACTAGTGAGCTGCAGAATATTGCCTCTCTAATCTATCATTCATACTCTTCTACTTGCAGGGACAACCTAAGAAGGATGACATGTCTCTAGGAGAAGCAGTAGATGACTCCGAGAATTTAACTGATTTTCTTTTGGACTTTGAGGAAAATGAGTGATGTATCTCGCCTTGTGAACTTTTTGAGGTACGTTTGGAGTTAATAAAGAGAAAAAGAAAGCCAAGAAAATGATCCAGAATATATGGAAGGAATCACAAGCTGAGACATTCAGCAAACACACAAGTTCACAATGTAAACTCATCTGGTATACAAAAGGAGGCTTTAATTAATCCTGTAATAGATCTCCTGCTTATCAAATTTTGATGCAAGAACATGAGACAATATTACTAATGCGTTCCAAAAGAAGCTTGAGAAGGAGCAAATTTGAAAAGGGGAAATTTTTAAAAATTGGCTTGGTTAATGGTCAAACCCTTCCCCTTCCCCTTCCCTTTCCCCTTTTTTTTTTAAAAAAAATAAAAATAAAATAAAAAAAGGTCAAACCCACTTGGGACCTACTAGGATTAAGTTGTTCGTTTGAGTCTAGTCCCGTCTTATGGTGCTCTTTGGACAAATTTTTTGTTAATTTAGCGTATTTGGTAAATTTAGAGGTTAGGATAAAAGGCTAAACCACGGGTTTTCTGTATAGTTCTGAAATCAAGTTTCATATTGTGAATATTATTGTTGCATTTTTCTTGGATCGAGGATCACATCGAATTGGAAATTGTAAGATTGTGTAAGGAATTCAAAAGTCGATAGTATAACAATAAAAATATAACTAAATTCAAAATGGAGGATATTACAGTATATTTCACAATAATTATAAATATGGGCATAAGTGTTGATTACCAATCCTATTTTTTATGGCTATATCTATGTACCTGTGTTCGGGCTTATTTATTTGTCAGGTGTTTATTATTTTCTGAAATGATTCGAGGTCTTTTAGGTGAATTCGTTTGCCTCAAATAAGTGTCTCTCTCTTTCACAATGACCCTCTCTCCTCTTCTCCTCCTCTTCTGTGCATTGATCAAAGCTAAGAAATTGAACAACAATTTGTTGAGATTAAACTAGGGTCAAATACAGAGTGAATGAATTATTCATTGTCACCCAGGAAAAATAAAGTTTCAGGCAGGTTCTTTATATGGTGGAATTAAATGGTTCAACACACTTGTAGAGTTGTTGATAGTTTTATGAAGGATTCAACTTTGCCTTCGATTTTAAAATGGTCTCTAAACTTTCAATTGTCTCAATTTAGTCCATAAATTTTGTGTCAATAAAATCCTTTCCATCATTTCATTCGTTGGAACTAATGGTCCATTACTCTCGGTAGAAGTAATGACTTGGATGTACTGATGACAAACACATAAGTTTGTCTCAGTAAGTTCTAACGAGTGAAATAGAGTAAAGGATTTTATTGACATGAAATTGATAGTTCAGGGACTAAATTGAGACAATTGAAAGTGCAGAGATCATTTTAAAACCTAAGACAAAGTTTAAGGACTGATTATCATATTTACTCTTTTATGAAACATTGCATACAATAGGGCTCCAATTGTTTTGTTTGACACTGTTCAGAAATTTTGCCCATTTTATTTAGGGTAATTTACAATTTATACCCTTAAAGTATGCACATAATTTCTATTTGGTCGATGAAGTTTCAATAAATACAATTACATTCTTCAAGTTTTTATTGAGTTTCAATGAAGTCTTGCCATTCAGGTCTATTAATTTGTTTCGACAAAAAGATGTTAGAGAACTTGCCCATAAAGGTATATTTGTCTAGTAAAAAATATATCTCTCAAATACATCAATATTTCTCTCTTTGACTCACAATATTTCTCAAATTCTCACTCTGCATTTTTTTTGGGTTTGTTATTCTTTTTTTCCCCTCAAAATCAGATAAATAAAGTAAAGTTTTCTAGCGTACATGTAACAAAATTTTCACCGTACAAATATATCATTTTATTCAAATCATGTGTTGTTCATGGAAGACAATTCTCTCATTATAAATTGGTGAATCTTGATGTAAGGACTAAATTGAAACTCAATTAAAACTCTACGGACTTCATTGCAATTGGAACTTCAAGAACCAAATAGGAATTAGGTGCATACTTTAAGGCTGTAAATTGTAGTTTACTTTTTTTTTTAAATTCAATATGAGGAGCATGTTGCTTGATATTCGTGTTTTTCTGCAGTCATTCACACATGTATCTGTTTCTAATGTATGACTGGTATATGAAGTGCATGCACCATTTCCCTTTTTTCTGTTGTAAGAATTAAGATGTGCAGTAACAAATATATAACTTTTGTGGTGGCATGAGGATAACAATATAGAGTCAAGGTGATCTCCTGTTACGGTCTTTTTTTTTTTAAGATCGGATATAAGACCAAAAGATTGCATATGTTCAAAATGTTGTATTGTATTTATCGTGAGATTTCTTTTCTCTATAGACTTTCTAGCCCTCATTTTGGCAACAAAGTGAGACAAACATACAATGGGAGTGACTGAGGCCTGCCTATATAAGAAAGAAACTCATACCTTAGTTTTTTAGTCGCACAAATCTGTTCATGCCACTTATTTGTTTCCCATAAATTATTGTATGGTTGCAGAATAGGAATATGGGTCCATTCCGATGGCTGAAGGTGTACAGCTGCAAATTGGTTCTTGCTTCTATGGGAAAGGTACTCTGTTTATATGTGGGATTCTTGAGAACTATAACTGTTTTTTCAATTGGTTTGACGAGATAATTGCGAGTTTAGTCGTGCTTTGCCTCTGCTGCATGTGCCAATTGCACCTGGAAAGAATTGTTACTGGGAGGGAGGCTCATGATTTGTTGGAACTTCAAGAGAATTTTATTTTCTTCACTCTCCCCTCAGAATGTTTCTGGGAAAGTTTAACCCCTGTTGTAGTAACTGAACAGTGAACAGTGAACAGCGAACAGCTACTCTTAAGAATACAATTGCTAGAGGTTTTCATTGCTTGATGGAAGTTGGTTTTCTTGTGGTAGAAACAGTTTATATTATTGTGGTAATAATTTAAAAATGAATGTATGTACAGTGCAACTGTACATACTTAAATTGCCACTTTGAGCCTGTACTTCGATAAACTACTTGGCTGAGTTTTTTTTTTTTTTTGGGGGGGGGGGGGGGTTGTGGAATTGAATATCTTGCTACTTCATGGGTTTCTTTTGGTTGGAAAGAAAGAACGAGTCATTTCTAGTGTGTTGAATCTGCTGCTTGTGGACAAACAAGGGTAATGAAGAAATATTTATTCTATAAAATAATCAATGGTCAAAGTTTCATTTCGGTGACCGAAAGCGGAAGCAATTCGAATATGTTTTGAAACCATTTTGAAATAGAATTAAAATAGAAAGAAAATTTAAAATTTTGTTGTCGAAATCCCTTGGAAATTCTTCGATATTCAATTATTGGTTTGTTTTGGTTTTCATAGAAACAAAATATTTGGGCTGTTTCAAAATGAAATTTTAGTCCTTGTGAAAGGCTTCCCAGACTTGGTCTACTTCTGTATTTCCACTACAAGCTGATATATTCATGACTGCCATTTGCTTCTTTGGTGCTTTTCTGGCCCAAAGGAAACAAGTAATAAACAAGAGAATAACAACACTCCTCTCATCTCAAATGTTTGGTTTCTTGAAAAACCCTAGAGGACTGGAGTTCGATTCTGCTCATAAGGTCGTCCATAGGAATTTATCTTGGTAATTGTCCATTATATTACATGTCGAATTGTGTATAAGAGGATTACTTGCAGTGCTCGTAAAGACCCAAATCTATCTCAAGTAGTCAAGTTTTTCAACCAGCAGCCTCTCCTATAATATTTTTGTTAGCGATTCCTTTCTTAGGAATAGGTGGTTGTTACTAGTTGATAGTTTTGCTTTCATCTTCATTATTTTATCTTTTTTTAATTGATATTGTAAAATAGGTCTAGTTACGCGTCGTGATTGCAATGCAAACTTCATAAGTATGCAATTACCAATAAAACATGAGCATTGAACAAACTGTGGCAAAAAGTCAAACTTAGATGTATAGTAATACATAAATGCACAAGTATACTTGCAACCCAACTTAAATTGTAACAAGATGAATTATAAATTTAGACATCCTGAATTTAAATTTTAACAAACTTTTGGGATCAGTTCACAAGGAATT
>CAUOFW020001832.1:0-68601 GCA_963454935.2 Ilex paraguariensis | reverse complement strand
GAATGCCATAGAGAAAAATGATGTAGCAGGGAGAGATGCCTTCCCAACAACAACGTCAGACGACAACAAGAAGGATATTCAGGCAAAGGCTCATAGTGTGTCATATTGAGCCTTAACAATAAGGTGTTGTGGAAACTTTAGTTGTAGGTTTGTGGCTAAAGTTGGAGAACCTATACACGACAAAGTCTATCACGAACCATTTGTATTTGTTAAAACAGTTATTCACTCTCTAGATGTAAGAAGGTACACCTGTCAATGACCAGCTTAACGAGTATAATAAAATCATGTTAGATCTAAAGAACATTGATTATACATTCGATGATGAAATTCAAGTCATGATTCTCATGTGTTTTTTTACCACCATCACATGCGCACTTTGTCAATACCATGATGTATGGTAGAAAGTCTCTTTTTATGGAGGATGTAAAGGCAACCTTGAACTCGAAAGAGTTAAAGAGTAGGGTGTTTGAAAATAGAGATGGAAGCTTAGGCAAAGGCTTGGTTGCAAGAGGACGATCAACGGAGAATGACTCAAATAGCAGAGACCGATCTAAATCAAGGGGAGGATTTAGAAAAGTTAAATGTTTTCACTATCACGAGGAAGGGCAAATTAGAAAAGATTGTTTAAAGCATAAAGGCAAAACAAAGATTGAAGACTTAAATTCTGGTAAAGTTGTCGGTGTTGTAGAAAAAAATTTCACTGATGTTGATGTACTCATGTGTTCAACGAGCAGCTCAAGTGATGAGTAGATTCTTGATTCGGATTGTTCCTATCCTATGTGTCCCAATCAGGACTGGTTTGCCACCTATCAATCAATCGATGGATGTAAGGTCTTAATGGAAAATAATGTAGGATGTGAGGTTGTTGGGATAGGGACAATGCGGATCAAGATGTTTGATGGTATTGTGAGGACTCTTACAAATGTCAGGCATGTTCTAGATCTAAGGAAAAATCTTATTTCCTTGGATACACTCGACTGTAATAGCTGTACGTATGAAGCTGGAGGTGGAGTCATGAGGATTTCAAAACGTGCTCTTGTTGTGATGAAAGGAGATAAGTAGAATGGCCTGTATCTACTACAGGGCAGCATAATGACAAGTGCTGTTGCCGTAACTTCATCTTTAGATTCAAGCTCAGACACTACCAAGTTATGACATATGCGATTAGGGCATATTAGTGAGAGAAGACTAAATGTGCTAAGCAAATATGGTTTGTTGTGTGGCCAGAAGACTGGAAAACTGGACTTTTGTGAGCATTGCGTATTCGGAAAGCAGTGCAGAGTGAAGTTTAGTATGGTTATACATCGAACCAAGGGTACTTTGGATTATATCCATTCTAACCTTTGGGACCTTTTCGTGTTCCTTCTCTTGGTGGTGGAAGATATATGTTGACATTTATCGATGACTATTCTTAGAAAGTCTGGATATTTATATTGAAGCACAATAATGATGTTTTTGGAAAGTTCACACAATGGAAGGCTATGATCAAGCAGCAAACAGGAACATAGATCAAGCACTTGTGAACTGACAATGACATGGAATTCTGTGGAGGTACTTTCAATGAGTTCTACAAGAAAGAAGGGATTGTGAGACACCGCACGGTGAGGAAAACACCAAAGCAGAAAGGAGTTGCAGAATGAATAAACATAACTCTCTTGGAGAAGACACTATGCATGCTCTCAAATGCTAGTTTATCCAAGAAGTTCTAGGCTGAAGTTATCAATACAACTTGTCATCTTGTTAGTAGGTCTCCATCGACAGCTATCAAGAACAAGACTCCTGAAGAGGTTTGGGCCAGGTCTCCTACAAGTTACACTCATTTAAGAGTGTTCGGTTGTCTTGCTTATGCTCATGCGAATGATAGTAAACTTGAATCGAGGGCAAGGAAGTGCATATTTCTAAGGTATGCAAATGGGGTGAAAAGTTATAGACTGTGGTGTGAAAGCGTTAAACCATCCAAATGTATTATTAGCAGGGGTGTGACCTTTAATGAGTTTGCTATGCTTGAACCTAAGAAGAAAGAATCTCTTGATACTAGAAAAGACCACGGTCTCAACAAGCAAGTGGAGTTTGAAGTGGAAGCTCCAAAGAACTTGCAAGAAGATTTACAAGATGGTGTTCCAGTCTGGCAAGATGCAAAAGAGGATCAAGACTCTGATGTGGCTCAGCAGCAACAAGTATACATGTTTACTAGGGATAGAGAAAGGAGACAGATTAAGCCGCCTCAAAGATATGGGTACGAGGATCATGTTGCCTATGCACTTAGTGTGGCAGAGTATGTTGAGGCTCACGAGCTGGTCATATATCATGAAGCCATCACTTGTGAAAATATTTCAGATATGATCATGAAGGTAGTTCCAACAAGTAAGTTCAAGCATTGCTTGGACTTGATCAATATCATACCAACTTAAGTGCCTTGTGAGGCGCATCGGAGACAACGATCGAGAGTGAGTTTTCAAATGGCTTGAGGAGCTTTTGTCCAAGGTGGAGAATTGTTAAAAAAGTGGTTAGAAGGCCATAGCCTTTTGTGGCCTGAAATGGAGATGGCACAAAAGTCAAGGTTAGGAGAAAGCTTTAAATTAATTATCTACATGAATTCTCAATCGGCTTGTCTGATGGCTCAATCACATGCATATTTAATTGCGCATCTAATTGCTTAGACGTTTCCTCTCCTGAATTCCCATATAAAAGGGGTTCAGACAGAGGGTTATGGGCATCAGATTCATAAGTATTTCTGAGTATAGAGAGTTGTGAGACATCTCAGAGTGAGTGATATCAATGAGGTTAGAATGTATTTTCTCTAGTAGGAGTGAGTACTTACGAGACAAGATACAATTGTTTTTGTACTATTATTTTACTTTATAGTGAAAATATCTGATCATTATTTATCGTGGACGTAGGTAATAGCCGAATCACGTAAATCTTTTATGTCTATTTGCGTGTGTCTTATTTACTTTTTTATCACTTTACTGTCTACCTCGATACTCAAATCTTGGTCCGGTCACAACATAAATCATCTTCTTTTCTTGGACCATTCAAATCATCTGTAAATTCACACTTGACAACATTAGAACACTACCCTATTTTCAAGGTTCAAAATATTGTTTCAAATCGGTCGAAACATCTGAAACGTTTCCATTTCTAAGGTGACCGGAATGATTCAACGATGAAATCAAAATTCTAATATTCCGAGGTGTTATATAACGTTTCGAAATATTTTGTTATATTTCAATGTATTTGCATAATTATTTTAGAATGTTTCAAAGTATTTCAAGATATTATGTATATTTCGATCAATATTTTAAAAAAATAATTCTTAAATTTTGTTTTCGAAACGGATCAAAATGCTTTTGAAACACTTCGAAACATTTATTTTTCTTATGTGACGGAAATAATGTATTGAAATGAAATTTTGATCTTTGTCTATTTTATAGAATTTTCATAATATCTATCGATTGCGGATATACATTGAAAAACAACAATGACAAATTGACAATATATTTTTTTGAAGAGTAATGTTACATTGACTTAAAAATTAAATTAAAAAAATTAGACTTAAGAATCACAATCATTGAATAGATAGTGAGTCTCAATAAATACTAAGACCCACAGTGAAATCAATAGTTATAATTATCAAGTTTAATTTTTAAGTAAATATAATATTGCTCTTTTCTGAAAGGCATCCACCCACATTCTATCTCAAAAGCATTATATGATGACTGCTAGCAATTATATGAAAGTAAATTCATGATTCGAAACATCAAAGCCTTTGATGGCGACGAATTAGTGACTAATCAATAGCACACGCAGCAATTGCATCCACAAGGATTTCCAAATTTCTTCTCATTCTTTCTTGTAACGAACGTTGTAACCCGATTCGCTTCAGGCTTTGTTATACATTCATGACAGAGTGATACAATATTAAAATATCCAACTCAAAATCAGTTAGCCATTAAATATAGAAGCCCACGAGACTGATATACTGGTTAGTGAGGTTTTATTAGAAGATGTGTGACACAATCCAACTACCCTCTTGTTTTACCTTTGATAACTCCGGGTGATTTTCATCTTTTACAATTAATTCTTGCTGCTCTGTTTCGCCTGTGGACAAAGATTTTCAAATAGAACCACCGATCTCATGCACAACCAAATGTCGTAACGTTTTTGCAACACCATCGCCACGTATCAAAAACGTTGTAAATGCTGGGCAGTTTGTTCATGTTTTATTTGATCACAATGCATGCTGTAGAATGCAAAACAAAGTGGACACAACAGCTCTCCCCATGACCGCTTCCCAAGAAGCATGCTGCTTTGATTCCCTGGTTCATGAATAATGCCCAGCAATGAAATTGCTAAAACATACTACAGAGGAAAGCAAAAATAATGTCACAATGAGCTGAAACCTTTCAAGGTATATTTATGAAGTCATAATCGTGTACATAGATTTCAAAACGTGGAGAGGTAATGAGAAAAACACTGCTGATTTCGTGGCTCCAATAATATCAAGTTGTAAGATTCCCCAGAGAAACCGGCCTAGAAAAGGGTGTAAATTTTAGTCATCTGAAAGCTGTCTGCAGAGCTGAGCAACTGAGCAATTGTCTCTCATTGTTTTTGATGAGCAGGGAAGGGATCAAATCCACTGCGTACCATAGTTTCAAAAGGTCCGAAGAGTGGTTCTGGGAGGTTGTTCCAGTTGTACCAATCCCAACCATAACACTTTTCGGGCTCAAGAAGTTGGGGCACCTGATCAGGATCTGCCAACACCGCACGCATGAAGATGACAACCATATGCACTGGTTTTGCTTCGTGTGAGAATACGTTATTGGTGACAGTTAGGAGCTCAACCTGTTCTATGTCTAAGCCAGTTTCCTCCTTCACTTCTCTGGATGCACATTGCTCGAAGCTTTCCCCTGAAAAGAATTTGAAAAAGATGGAGTTGGTATAAGATTGACACTTTAACTGCCCATAAGAAGAACCAGTGTGAAAAACTGGGCAGCCTACTAATCTGTTGCAAAGTTCACTGAAGACATTTTTCTTTGTTCTTTTCTTTTGTATCAAAAGAATGTACTGCAAATGATACAAGAATGTCTCAAGAATACAGGTTTACATTAGGATTCAGTATTTCCTAAGAATTTCTTTTTCAGATTTGACCAAGTTGATAGTTGAGCAGAAATTGTTCTAATTGATTTGGAATCGACTAGAATTTATGAAGTGCATAAACCTCAAGTAAAACTGGTAAGTCTCGGGCTGAAGTGCAAGAGTGCTAGCCTGTGCACAGATTACTTCATTGAAGATCTATATGCTTCATTTGAATGGATATTGGACAGATTGACGTGTATTATCACAATGGTTAAAAGCTTTTATTTCCTCCCTTCCTTAATGTAAAACCACCAAAGAAGGTGGACATTTCAGCACAATGCCATACTAGTATTCCAAACCAATATTTGTAAGCAGAAACCATGAAGAGAGGCCAAAGCCAATTGGCCTATTGATGAAATCCCTGAGAATTAGCAGGGACACAATAAGAGTTGAAGAAGAGCATATTGTACCAACAATGCTTTCCACAACCCAAATTCACCACTCTTTTGGAAACAAAATTTTTTAGTACTCAAAAAGGGCTAAGTTTATATTTCAAAGAAAAGCTGATGCGAAACCCACCAAACATAACGAGATCCAACAACGAAAAAGAACCCAAAAGCTTAATTAAGAAAGACATATTTCCATGGTTGAGTTTATTTTCATCCCATATGTATCATTAACTATTTTTATTTTATAGCTAGAATAGAATAGTAAGAACATGTCAATACTAGTTTCAAAGCATAATTATCTTTCAGTGTTTTTCCCTTTTTCATATCAATACTCTTAATTAACTCTTAATTATGAAAAGAACATATCAATACTCTTAATAACTCTTAGTTGTTTTTCCCTTTTTCATACATGATCATAATTATCTTTCTGATTTCCTGGGGTTTGCAACATAGTTTCTAATATACTAGCATCTCCATTCTAAAACCTTTTCAGTGCAAGAAGCATTATTCTCCTCACTAGCTTTAGGAAAGTTACCAACCTCCCAATTACAACGACCTTTTCTTTACAAGTATCAGGGACTGGCATTCCATAATTGTTCGATTGGTTAACATTTAACCAAGAACCCACCAGCAATTTATATTAATTTCTTGAACATTCTCTCAAACAGATGGCGGGGAGTTCTCAAATTAGATGGGTTGAGTGTCCATTTCACACTATATGTTCGCCAATATCCTCGTTATTCACAGAAACCAAGTACACATCAATTGAAAATCTTTTTATATCATTCTGAAACATAAAAGATTGTGCATTCGACTACAAGACAACCACCGACGATACAAGTTAAGTTTGTACCCAGTTCAACCCTTTAAACATCCCTGATTAACAGAGACGAAACTGGGTAATATCATCTTTTTACCATTCTAAAAACACCAGAATGAAAATCTTTAGAGGCACATAAATCATAGATGGGTGTTTACATATGTACACATATCTAAATATATGTCTGCGTGTGCGAGCGTATGAGAGAGGAGGAGAGAGAGTTTGGGGGTACTGACCGAACTCGAGGTGGCCACCGGGAAGGGCAAAGGTGTTGTGGCCAATGGAGGATCGGCGCCGCCCCAAAAGCACGCTATTTCCCTTCAACAGAAACACTGCCACCCCCACTTTCGGCGACGGGGATGCAAACTTCGACATTGCACAGTTCTCCATTTCTCTGAGTACGAAGCATTTCAGACATCCCAAGACCTCCCTTTATGCTGTTCAACTCCCTAAGAATTACACTTTGAGCCTCTAAACAATGAATCTATTTTCATATTATCTCTTGAACTTTTTTTTTTTCACATTATACCTAACTATGATATTAACTCCATATTACCCCAATTAGTTATTTTGGTGAAAAATCCTATGAAAATTTAAGTAAAGTCTTTCTTTCTCAATCGTTTGTCTTAATAAATGAATTCCATTTCATGCGATCATCTTATGCCAAAGTAATCCTACAATCATGTGTAATGAATAGGGTAGAATGAAGTAATATCGGGACTCATGGTGACAATTATTTATTCAAAAGATAATCGAATCTTTGCGTTTAGAATAGTGTGAAATCAATTGAAGTAGTTAAAGGGATAATGTAAAAATTTAATTGAGTCCATAGTTAATAGGGTCAAAGTATAATTTTATTTTAAAAAAAACATATAACGGGTACGACGTCGTTTGTCGATTTCGATTTCTCAGTTCCGCCAGTGGGTAGTTTGTTTTCCCGCCGTCCCTGTCACTGTTTTCTACTTGGGCTGCACGAAAAGAAACTTTAAGCCCACCAGTCGACGATAACGTCCAAATTCCGAAGTGCTCGGTAGCCCAATGTTTGTCTGCCTAATATTATTTTGAGTAATGCCACACAACTTATATAAAATTCGAAAAATTACAACTTAAAAATATTCTTATCAATTTTTTTACTGGGACCCATTCATTCAACACCCATTATCCAATGAATGATATATATTTTGATTGCACTATTTAAATTTCATTTAAGTTATGTAACATTTTTTTTAATTATATTATGTACTTTTTGGGCTGGCTTTTCATGTTTCATTTGATCATAGTGCATGTTTTAGGATGCAAAACAAAGTGGAGACAAGAGCTCACCCTCAACCACTTCCACTAAAGCATGCTAGCTGCTTTGATTCCATGGAACATGAAAGAAAATAACAATGATTGAAACCTCCCATTTAGCAACCACTTATTTATCAAGTCATAACCGTTTACATAGGTTTATTCAACATGTCGGAGAGACAATAAGATTACCACTCCTGAGTTTGTTGCTCCAATACTATCAAGTTGTGAGATTTCCCAGCAAAACCGACCAACAAGAGGGAGTAAATTCCAGTCATCTGAAAGCTGCCTGTAGAGCAGAGCAAATGAGCAATGTCTCACTGTTTTTCATGAGCAGGGAAGGGATCAAATCCAGTCCGCACTACAGATTCTATTGGTTGGATGAGTGGTTCTGGGAGGTTGTTCCAGTTATACCAATCCCAACCATAACACTTGTCAGGCTCGAGATTTTGGGGTAGTTGATCAGGATCTGCCAACACTGCACGCATGAAGACAACAACCAAATGCACTGGTTTTCCTGCATCTGAGAAGACATTGTTGGTGGCGGTTAAGAACTCAATGTTCTCTATTGCCAAACCAGTTTCCTCCATCAGTTCTCTGGCCGCACATTCCTCGAAGCTTTCCCCTGCAACAAATAGGTAGATATTGGAAAACTGATAAACCAAGGTGTGAAGACTGACACATTGAACTGCTTGTAACAAGTCCTGTGGGGGCAACGGGCAGCCTGCTGATCTATGACATAACTAACCGAATGCATAATTTTGAATTTCGTTTTTCTCAAAAGAATGTACACCTAATAATCGAAAATGTCATAAGTGGAAATGACTTGCATTAGAAATCAACATAGTTTCGTACGAATTACTCTTTTTGATCTCATCAAGTTGATAGATCGGACATCTTTTATGGTGCACAGACAGATGACATTGTCCTAATAGATTTGGATTTAATTACTAAGGATTATGTAAAATAAAATTTAAGAATTACATAAACTTAGTGACTTTAGGAAAACACGGAACAAAGTACACGAATACTAGGCTGAGCATATATTAACTTAATTCAATATCCATTTTCCCCCATTTGAAGCCACATTGGACAGCATGGTATGTGCATTATCCCAATGCTTTGAAGCTTTTCTTTCCTTCCTTAGAAGCCAGGCGGTCCAGCACAAAACCATACTAGTATCCTATACTCAAATTCTGAAGCAGAAACCATCAGAATAGGTCAAAGCTAGAGATCCCAGAGGATTAGCTGGGATACAAGCAGAGTTAACAAAGAGCATACTTTTTTTCCCGACAGTCTTCCCACTAATCAAATTCAATAATACTCACAAGTAGGGGTGTCAAAACTCGTTAACACAACACGAATATGACACTAAATTAGAGAGTTTGAGTCTTCGTTAAGTCACCTTTTTAGTAAACGAGTGGACCTAACATAATATGATTAATAAACGAATTGGGTATGAGTGAAACTAATTAAAAAAAAATACACAACACGACGATTCATTTATATACTTGATATACACGATTCATACACGACACGCACCCAATATGACACTATTCTTAAACAAAAATTAATAAACAAATCAAGTATGAGTATAATGCTTTTTGTCGTGAACCCGCCCCACCTAATCCAATTGATAGGTGATGGGACATTTCCATAATACTCCAAGATGAAGACACGTGTCCTCGGTGTCACTAAAATTTTGTTACTATGATCACGACACGTACCCATCGGTTCACAAGTCTCTCTCCCACGAGGTACTGGGTCGTAGGGATCAATGACATCCAGTACGTTACGTACCAACACGTATCCCTCGGAGCGGGGGATATGATACATCGGTCCCTATATGTACCTCCCCCTCGGCTCCGAGATGTACCTCCTTCTCGGTTCCGAGGTGTACCGTCCAGGATGACATTCTCTGCTCCCGCGGAGGCTACTGATGTACAGGTCACTAGTTTAGCCTAGGCTAGGTTATCCATCATGACCTCGTCTTACACAATTGGTATCAGAAACCTCAAGAAGGCAGGGGACACAGCCAATGGGGAATGGACGCGTGGTATATTGTGTCACATCAAAGACAGAAAGACCGGATGTCCTTGCTGACATACGACTCGGGAAAGCAAGCATTTAATTACACAATTCCCTTAATGAGACAGCATTTAATGTGGTAAGGCTCAGAAGTGAAAGGTAATAAATGTCTCTAACGCTGGATATTTATTACATCCTTGCCGAGAGGAGCTCATTGAACAGTCGGCAGACCGATGACACAGCCTTGGTTGCTCGGGATCCCGAGACATTCCTCGTAGGAATTAGTGCGCACGTTGCCTGTATCTAATGATCACCTACTGACCACACTGACAACAATCATGAGTATTTGAGGTATAAATACTCCTCACAAAAGAAGGAGAACGAGGTGAAACCTTTGCTACAAATTATACTCAGTGTTTTCTTCTTCCTCTCTCTCAAAAACTGACTTGATCGTCGAAGAGGATACGCCGAAAAATACTCCGGCGCCCTTCTAACTTGTCTTTTTTTGTTCCAGGAACCTTCCTCAGTCTTACTGGATCGTTCCATTGATCCACGAGGGTCTCCCATTACCGTTCCAGGTTACCACCGAACCTCACAGGTTGTTCCAAGCAGCAGGGTTCACCACTCGACTAACTCACTCGAGTTCACCAAGGGAGAGATCTGTTCTCGTATTTATATTGTGCAAGATCCAGCACGCACAATAGGCTATTCACGAGAGTATAGGCCTACTCTCGGATAGAGTCAGGGTTTTATCCTATGGCTGCGAACTACTGTTATATTTTTAGGTTCGAATATGCAATGTATGAGAACATATCGAGACATTTCCTACACATTATCAACATCCATTTTATTATGATTCAGAAAAATCCCTAACATATGGAACATTAACCCAAGTAACATGGGCCTTAGCCAACCTGTCCAAAAAAATTAACCACATACATACTTTTTTAACTTCTTAGGCAATACCTCAAACATGTGGGGTGCTAACATACGGTGAGTTGAATCCCCCTCTCCCACTCATCATCATCATATATTTCTACAAGATCCAAATTCCATATTTCTACAAAATCCAAATCAACCTTATACATTTCTACGAAAACCTTTAGTTTTTGCGCTAGATGTAAGGTTTGTACCCTGTCCATCCCATCCAAAATCCCAGATAATGAGAGACCAAAATGGGTAACTATGTATATATGGGTGTTCATAAAGGTGTATATAACTAAGTATATGTATGTATGAAAGTATGAGAGAGGAGAGAGAAAAGTAGGGGGACTGACCGAACTCGAGGTGGCCACCGGGAACGGCAAAGGTGTTGTGGCCCATGGAGGATCGCCGCCGACCCAAAAGCACTTTATTCCCTTTCAACAGAAACACCGCTACTCCAATTTCCGGCGCCGGCGAAGACAGTGCCGACTCCGACATTGCGCAGTTCTCCATTTGTGCGAGGATTTCTCAGAGACCCACCTCAAAAATCAGTATTTCACACTCCAAGACTAGGGGTGCAATTCGGTGGGACGAGAATATAATCTTGGGTTAATCTCATTTTGTACCCTAAAAAATTGTTCAAATCTCAATTTGTACCCTCAAAGATCAAAAATTTCAATTTATACCCTCAAAGATAGGAATTTGTATTAATGTGCATACTCAAAGATAAAAAATCTCAATTTGCACGCTCAAAAATAGAAATTTGTATCAATGTGCACCTAAAATTAAATTGATAAATTATACATAGATCCCCTCATGTTTGTCACTTAATCATTTGAACTCCTTCACATTTAGAATATTCTCCTTACATCTCATGACGTTTGTAGATGTGTAACACATAACCACTTTTCGTTGATATCTATTAATATAATCGTTAAAAAATATGATTTTATCCTAATAAAAAATTATAATTTCATATTACCTTTTATTTTGTGGATTCAATATACTCTAAAGTTGAAAATCAAGTTTACCATTTGAATGTCTAATAAAATGTAAATATTTATATAAAACGTAATATGAAAAATATTATATAAATATTTACATATAAATATCTACATTTTATTAGACATTCAAATGGTAAACTAGATTTTGAACTTTAGAATATGTTGAACCCATAAAATAAAGGATAATATGAAATTATAATTTTTTATTAGGATAAAATTATATTTTTTAACGGTTATATTAATAGATATCAATAAAAATGAGTTACGTGTTATACGTGCACAAATGTCATAAGATGTAGGAGTAATATTTTAAATGTGAAGAGGTCTAAATGATTAAGTGACAAGTATGAGGGGATCTAGGTATAATTTATCAATTTAGTTTTAAGTGCACATTGATATAAATTTCTATCTTTGATGGTGTAAATTAAGATTTTTGATTTTTGGGGGTGCACATTGATATAAATTTCTATCTTTGAGGGTATAAATTAAGATTCGAACAATCTTTCGGGGTACAAAATGAGATTAATCCTATAATCTTCAACTTTAACTCTGGTTCCTACCTCAATTCGAGGCACTCAAACTGAATAGAATCTGAATATTGTCTGAAATTAATTTGAGTAGATTTGAGTTCGGATTACTTAATTTGAGTTGATTTCGAGATAAAAATCGGGTTGAACTTGAGTTACTTAATTCAGGTTAATTTTTTGAAGTGTCGATTTAATTTTTTAAAGTGTAGATTTAATTTTTTTCAAATAATCTAAAATAAAGGGCGAGATGCAGATAAAAAAAGAGGAAGGAGTGACGAAGGAGAGAAGGAGCCTGAGAGTCCAAGACGACTCAGACGAGTAACGATTAAGAGAGAGAGAAGAGTAAAGAATGAGAGTGAGATCTGAGAGTGATGGAGACACATGAGTCAAGACTGAAGTGAATTGAAAGTCTGGACTTTAAAGAGTGAAAATAAATATTAACTTTAGTTAAATATATTTATATATATTCGGGTTCAACCCCATTTAATAATTGAGTTTAACTTGATTTTAATATTCAGGTTGAACCCTCAAGCCGAGACTTGCCCAAATTCAATTCAGGTTGAGATTTTTTTGTCCAAACTCAACCCAAGTATTAAAAATTCTAATCCAATCCCTGTTTTTTTTTGATTGAACTCGGATTAAATTTAGGTTGACCTGCCCAAGTTGTACCCCTATCCGAGACCTCAGGCTTTAGTTTATTCTTAACTATCGGTGCTGGCACAATAATAGGAAAAAAATATTGGGTTAATTACAAATTATATCCCAAAAAATCTCATAAATCTTAATTTATACCTTTAAAGATAAAAAATTTCAATTTATACGTTAAAAGATATAAATGTATATCAACGTTTAATTAAATAAGTAAATTACACTTCGACCCTCTCAGATTTGTGGCTTAATCATTGAATCCCCCCACATTTAGAATATTACACTTACACGTGCACGTGTAACACATAACTTTCTATTATCAATATTCGTTAATGTAACAGTTAAAAAACATGATGTCATCCTAATAAACAACTATAATTTTCATACTACCATTTATTTTGTAGGCCTATTGTACTCTAAAGTTCAAATTAAGTTTACATTTTGAATGCCCAATACAATACATATATTATATAATGTTCTTTATATCCAATGCAATACATTACTTGAACATAATTATTTGAATACCCAATTAAGGGAATATTTTTAGTCATATTTAGATTTTTTAAGGGGTGTAGGTGTAATATTTTAAATATGAGAGAGTCCAGGTGATTAAGTGACAAACATAAGGGAGTCTAGCTGTAATTTATCTATTTAATTTTAGCTTAAAGTGCACATTGATACAAATTTATATCTTTAAAGGTATAAATTGAGATTTTTAAATTTTGAGGATACAAATTAAAATTTGAGAGATTTTTTGGGGTGTAATTTGCGATTAACTCTCAATAAGAGAGTAAAGAAAGTCTGACAAAAAAAAGACAAAAAAATAATATGATATTATCATAAAGAAAAAAAAACTTAAATTTCAAATGTTTAAAATTAGAACCAACAACAATAAAATGGTAATGTCACGTCATTTAGTCATTGTTTTTGCTCCCATGTTTTGGTAGTTTAGCATTTAGTAAGAGAGTAATGGTAGATTGGCAAAAAAAAAAAATGAGATAAAAAAATAGGGACAAAATAATGTAGTATCACCATAATGAAATTTTTATAAATTTTAAATATATAAGAGTGAGATCAACAACATCGATATGATAACGTCACTTCATTTGGTTATTGTTTTTGGTCCCATGTTTTGGTTGGTCTAGCATTATTCTGGACCAAATAATGTAGCATTACTATAAAAATGGGACCAATACACCAATAGCATAATGTTGCATTATTTAATCAATGTTGTTTGACTAAAAATCACACCAAAATAAGGACCAACGCCCACTTGGATAATAAATCAACCATGACCATGGATTCTCATGATCAAGTATAATTCACTTGGGTTATATAAATCACTAGATACCATGATCGACAAGTATTATAAATTTATAACACCATTTACCCCTATTATATAAAGGCATCAACCCAAAACCAAACCCAAAACATCACTTTCTACACATTTTGCACAACATGAAGTACAATATGAGACAGTTTTTGAGCAAGTTTCTCCTAGCATTTTGCATTACAAGTACAATCTATGCTGAAATTCAAGCAGATGTCGACGGTTTTCGTGGAACATACTTTGTTCATGTCATCAACAATCTTAAAGAGCAGTCTCAGCCGTTGTTCATCCACTGTCAATCCAAAGACAATGATCTTGGAATACACTACCTCAAAGTTGGCCAAGAGTTCCAATGGCATTTCGAGATCAATGTCTGGTATACCTCTCTTTTCTTTTGTCGCATGAAGTGGGTACAGAAGGATACAAGTTTTGATGTTTTTGATGCCATAAAGCAGTGGAAGAAGAATGCTCGTAAAGTGAATTACTACTGGTCAGTGAGAGAAGATGGTTTCTATTTGAAAGATGATACCTCCAATTATGAGAAAAAGTATGGATGGCCATAATTGATTTATGGTGAGAAGTTTAATTGATAACTATATGCGAGAAAATAAATAAATAAATAAAAATTTTGGTCGGTTTACTGATGAAATTTTCTTTCTGATTTTATATCAATGCAGATAATGAAAACCAAAACTAAAACCTCTATCACATTTTTTGCCTAAAATTACAAAAAATTTGGTGGTTGAAAATGAAATTTGTAGAAAGAAAGGGAGGGGCTGGGGTCATTGTTTGGTTGAAAACAAACCTATGAAGTTGGTCATCAAAACAAAATTCCACCGATAAGTTACTATATAGGAGCAAATGTTACTACCTCCTTTCCAACGATATGGAGGAGGACTCATAACAGCCAGGGAAAATGCATAAACGCAATGCTACTAAGATCTTTATTGTGGACTTATTTCGAGAGACTTGATGCATTGTTATTGATTTCACTACTCGATAGATATTTAATGTTCAGATTTGATTAAAAATTCTTTATATTCGGCTAAAAAGTTTTATTTTTTTAACACCTAAAGCTTGGTCTTTACATTAATGGATAAAATATTGACTGCTATTTGGGCGATTACCAGTTCAAGTCTCGTTGGGTATGTGTTACTACCAAGTTGTGTAGTTTAGCAGTGCTTAGTGCCGTGTTAAGGGTCTTACTTACAGCTTGTAAGAGTTTTTGATTCATCAAAAGTAGACTGCTGAGTTATTACTTTTTAGTAGTTTGGTGGGACTGGAGTCTGACTATGGCTATTGTCATCCTTAGCGAGCGCCTACGGATTGCCTTGCTTAGGTCCCCTCTTGAGGGCTTCTCTAAGGGGTAAGGGCTACTATGATCGCATCCCAACAGGAAATTCACATCTGGTCGCTTTCTCTGTACTCTGCTCAAGAGCAAGGAAAAAAAGAAAAGAAAGGTTTAACCGGTAACTGGGTTATGAACCCATGGGCCATGAGTTGGGCTTCCACCCACCTGACCCAACTTTATAGTTTAGTAATTCGTATAATGTCACAAAGGAAAGATTCATTGCATACAATGTGCAAGTTCAGGTATACATATCCGAACCTAGTGCTGTTAAAGGTGTAGTACAATCGCAAACAGGTTCGAAATATGGAAGATATAGCTGAAGATTTTCCATGTTGGCTGTCTTGTTTGATTTGGGAACTTTTCTCTTGACATATCACAGGACAATTGTAGTGGCTTGTTACAATAGCCACGTACCTCAACAAGTTAGACGATATAGTTGGTCAGCACTCTGATATGAATTAATTGCCAGAATTTGCTCTTAAAATTGGTTTTCCAGGGAAGGGTAAACCCATACTTAGCCTGTTCAGCCTGATGTGCAGAACGGAGCTTTAACCTCAATCCATGGGATTTTCAAAAAAAAAAAAATCCAAAAAATGGTTAGTTTGAAAATATTTCTTAAATACAAATACTTTTAAAAACGTCAGTTGAAATAACGTTTTTAAACTAAAAGACATTAGTTGGAGTAACATTTTTAGGCTAAAAGCGTCAGACCAAATAACGTTTTCTATTGCAACACTGTAGCAATTGGCGTTTTAAGTGTACATCAAGATAAATTACATTTACACTCCCAAATATTTAGTTTTATTGCACAGACACCCCATAATATTTAGTTTTATTACACGGACACCCCTCACATTTTAAAAATAACATCAAACTCCCTTGACATTTAGAACTTGTAACAACCGCACCCTCTTCAACTAACATACGTTAGACTTGTTAACAATCAAAGCTAAGGTATAATTCTCAAAATATCAGAAATACCCTCCAAATTACCTCTCATTTATTTTTTTAATCTATATATGAAATATATAGATTAAAATTTAACACTTAAATGTTTAATTTCTAAATATATTACATTAATAAATAAAATATTAATTTTTTTTATTAAATAATATTTGACACTATTAGTACAATTTAAAAAATAATCACTTTTTAAAACCTTAATAATTACCTAATCCAATTATCCCATATTAAATTTAATTTTTTGGTAATATACTTTATTTATTATATATTTATTTTAAATTAAATTAAAGGGTTAAAAAAGTTATTTTATCACTTCTGTTAACGCTTGTCACCAATTGACGCCGATAAAAGGTCGCTGTGTCATTTTACAATTGCTAGGAGGTCTCCGTGTTATTTAGTCAAATGTCAGAGAGTGTGAATGTAATTTACCCAAACCTATTTCATTCAATGAAGGTAATTAATATGGGATAATTAGATTAGACAATTAGATTAGGTAATTAAATTGTACTAATAGTATCAAATATAATTTAACAAACAAAAAATTTTAATATTTTGTTTATTAATGTAATATATGTAGAAATTAAACATTTAAGTGTTAAGGGAGTTTGATGTTATTTTTAAAATGAGAGGGGGTGCAAATGTAATTTATGCTGATATCCCCTAACATTTTTAGGTGTGTTAAATGCTACAGTGTTGCAATAGAAAACGTCAGTTGGTCTAACGTTTTTTGCCTAAAAACGTTACTTCAACTGACGTCTTTTAGTCTAAAAATGTCATTTTAAGTGGCGTTTTTAAAAATGTCTAAGTTTAAAAAAACTTTCAAACCAACTTTTTTTTGGGTATTTTGTTTGAAAATCCCATGGGTTGGGGTAAAAACTCTGCAGAACTAGAATTGGACCGGACTCTTTTTTTAAGTGACAAGAAACCAAAATCGAGAGGATTAGATAAAAACTATTGAAAAAAGGGAAACGAACTGTTTTTGCAGTCTTGTACTACGAGTGATTCACATATCATGAATTATTATTGTAACCATATGCTTGAAACTTCTATCCTATAATATTTTCAGTAGGTTTTGTGAAACATGGCAGAGATGCCATCTGGTTCAGGTGATTTAAAGAAGGGCATGGCAAAAACCATAGCTTTAGGATCTCTGGTCCAGATGGCTTCAAACTTAAAGGGGTTTGGTGAAAGAGGGTTTCTCACCATAGGCATTTAGGAGTAGTGGGGAATGATCAGAACAAATTGTTGGCAGGTGTTTGCAAGCTCTATTTCCACGAGCTCCTGGTACTCTAGACAAGGCAATACTTTCTTTTAACATTTGGAAGCAATTCGAAGCTTAGACGTTCGAGCTAAATTCTTGTAAAACCTTGCAAACAGTCTTAGCAAAAGTTCTGCTCGAGGACCGGCATATTCTTTTCAAGTTAAGATAACCAAGAAACAGAATAGACCAATGATGCAGAATATAGCGTTCAAAAATTTATCCATTCAGACTTACCCTCAAGGTTCATCACCACAAAAGAAGATATGACTTTCACCAGCTTCATTTTTCGTTTTTTGTTACAGAGTGTTTAGCCTTGTGCCGACTATTCGCTTGAGCTCAGCAGCTGGACACAATGATTTGAGTAAGGTTAGAACATGTCTTAGAAGGACAAGGGTGACTAGCCCTTAAGGAGTATGTGAAGGAATTAAACCTAAGACTTTTGAATTATCAAATATCAGACTCAACCACTGAATCATTCCTAACGTTACTTTTACCACAGCTTCACCCCTAAAATAAAAATAAAGAGTCTCATCCTATGTCAATCCAGGTCCCTCTTCTTCATTCTGATCAAGGAGAAAGCCTTTTCGAGTTGCTGCCGAGTATGTCTTCAATTTCATTATAATCCAATCCATATCAACAATAACTGATTCAATTAACTGCAATGTTGAGGAAGCAAGCTATTTGGTCACTGTTTTTGCTCCCATGTTTTGGTAAGTCTAGCATTACTCTTAGTAAGAGATTAATGGTAGATTGACTAAAGAATGAGAAAAAATCAAGGGTTTGAATGATGTGATATTATCATAATAAAAAATTTAAAACGAAAATGTATAAAATTGGGACCAACTACGTGTTTTGGTAAAGTCTGGCATTACTCTTAGTAAGAGAGTAATAATAGATAGACCAAAAAATTAAACAAAAACAGTGATCAAATGATGTAGAATTATCATAATGAATATATTCAAATGTATAAAATTGGCACCAACAACATCAATATGGTAAGGTTATATCATTTGACAACTATTTTTGGTCCCTTGTTTTAGTGAGTCTAGCATTACTCTTAGTAAGAAGGTAATGGAAGATTAACTAAAAAATGAGACTAAAAATAGGAATTAAACGATCTCACATTACGTATTTCGATAAGCTTAGCATTTAGTAAGAGAGTAAAGGTAGATTGACCAAAAAAAAAAGAGATAAAAAATAGAGAACAAATGATGTCGTATTACTATAATGAAAAAAAAATTAAATTTTAAATGTATAAAAATGAGACCAACAACACCACTACGATAACGCCACATCATTTAGTTTCTATTTTTGGTCCCATGTTTTGGTCTGTCTAGCATTACTCATGAGCAAATAATGTAGCATTACTATAGTAAAAACAAATTTAATTTCAAATGTATAAAATTAGACCAACACAACCACTATGATGTTGTTACTTTATTTGGTCAATGTTTTTAAGATTAACGGTAGATTGACTAAAAAATGACATCAAAATCAGGACCAACACCCACTTGGATTATAAATCACCCATGACCATAGATTCTCTTAATCAAGTATAATTCACTTGGATTATATAAATCACTATATACCATAATCTACACGTATTATAACACCATTTGTCCCTATTATATAAAGGCAGCAGGTCAAAACCAAACCCAAAACAATATTTTCTAGGGATTAAATTCTTTACAAACAAACCTGCAAACAATTGTTTATAGGCCGCCAATCAAAATTGAAGAGTTACACAAACACAAATTAATATTGAGAATTCCTATTGAATTTGTGTAACTCCTCAATTTTGATTGGCTACTTGTAAACAGTAGTTTCATAAGCTGTCTGTAAATAATCTATTATCTATTTTCTAACACATTTTGCACAACATGAAGTACAATATGAGACAGTTTTTGAGCAAGCTTATCCTAGCATTTTGCATTACAACCACAATCTATGCTGAAATATAAGCAGATGGCGACGGTTTTCGTAGAACATACTTTGTTCATGTCATCAACAACTTCAAAGACCAGTCTCACCCATTGTTCATCCACTGTCAATCCAAAGACTGTGATCTCGGAATACACTACCTCAAAGTTGGCTAAGAGTTCCAATGGCATTTCGAGATCAATGTCTGGTATACCACTCTTTTCTTCCGTAGCTTGAAGTGGGGGCACAGAAGGATACAAGTTTTGAAGCCATAAAGCAGTGGAAGAAGAATGCTGGTAAGGTGAATTACTACTGGTCAGTAAGAGAATATGGTTTCTATTTGAAAGATGATAACCCAAATTATGAGAGAAATTATGGATGGCCATAATTGATTTAAGGTGAGAAGTTTAATTGATAACTATATGCGAGAAAATAAATAAATAAATAAAAATTTTGGTCGATTTACTGATGAAATTTTCTTTCTGATTTTGTATCAATGCAGATAATGAAAACCAAAACTAAACCCTCTATCACATTTTTGCCTAAAATTACAAAAACTTTAGTGGTTGAAAATGCAATTTGTAGAAAGAAAGGGAGGAGCTGGGGTCATTGTTTGGTTGAAAGCCAATATATAAAGTTGATTATAAAAACAAAATTCCGCTGATACTTTACTATATAGGAGCAAGAGTTACAGGGCAAAATGCATAAACACAATGTTACTAAGATTTAATTTGGGGACTTATTTCTAAGGACTTGGTGCATTGTTATAGATTAGCAATCTGATTTTGTTATTCGATAGTCATTTAATGTTCAGTTTTGATTAAAAATTGCATATGTTTAGTGACAAAAGCTTTATTTTTTTAACACAAAAAAGATTGGTCTTTAACTTATAATGGATAAAATATAGACTTTTATTTGGGTGATTACAAGTTCAAGTCTCATTGGGTATGGTTTACCACCAAGCTGTGTAGTCTAGTGATGCTTAGCACCCCATTACAGGTCTTGGTTGAGGCCTACAAGGGTTATGCCTCAAGTTCGATTCACAAAGAATAGACTGCAAAATTATTTTTAGCGGTTTAGTGAGTGCTTAAGTTTGATTATGAATCAGGTTGTTCTTAAGGAGCCTCTACGGATCCCTTGTTTAGGCCTTTCTGGAAGGTTTCCCTAACAGGTAAGAGGTACTATGATCACGTCCCTGCGGGGATTCTAATTTGGTCGCTATCACTATACCCTGTTTTAATATCAAGAAAAAATAGAAGAAAGGTGAAGGTAACTGGGTTTTGAACCCATGGGCCATGATTTGGGCTACCACATTTAGCTGGACCACACCCAACATTACAATTTGGTATAATGGCACAATGGAAAGATTCTGTGCATAGAAAGTGCAAGTGATTATGTATGCAAATCCGAACCTAGTGCTGTTAAATGTGTAGTACAATTGCATATTGGTTCGAAATATGGAAGATATAGATAAAGATTTTCCATGTTGGTTGTCTTGTTTGATTCGATGACATAGTTGTAAAAACAAGTGGGCATCTTTTCTCTTGACATATCACATGACAATTGTGGTGGCTCGTTACAGTACTTTCATCAAATGATGCATGCGGACTGAACCATTCGCATAAGTTAGACAATAGGGTTGGTTAGCACGCTTGATATGAATTAATGGGTAGAACTTACTATAGGATTTTTCAAATTGAATTTATTTTTATCTCACTTTTAATTGTAAGATTTGGTTTGGTCCGGGGCGGGCCAGGGGCCATCCTCATGACAAATATGCATAGAATTGGGTCCATTCTTTAAGCTAAACTATAACTCGTGAGTCCATTCCACTTCGCTCAAGATAGATCTCTTGGAGTCTGCATAAAAAAGAAGTTGACCCCACTCGCTAAATGATGTAATTAGCCTAATTTTTCTTTTTTAAGGGTCATAATTATTATTTTTGAGAAATACTATGTAACCCAAATTTACAATCCAATTTGTATTCCAAATAAAAGGGGACCATTGGATGAGTGAGTCTCATCAATTTTTTTAAATGAGACACACTGATCCAATGATCCCCCTTTACTTGAGATGCAAATTTGAGTTATAAATTTAGGTCACATAACATTGCTCATTACTTTTTATTTGCATAAATTATGTATATTGACTTTTGACCCTTTTATGTTTAGTGAATCTTTAAGTATAAATATGACGTTAAAAACGCAAACATACTATATTAGTTTTATCTGTTATGGGGCAAATTAAAACTTTTAGTCAAAGAAGACTGAAGTCCAACTTGAATGGTAAAAGCCACTTGTAATGGAGCAACATGTTGAAGGTTCGATTCCCTTCCCGGCTCCCCTTCCCCTTCTCCTTCCCCTTCTCCTGTAATTTAAAAATTGTTGCCTATCAAAAAATAAAAAATAAAAAATTCGTTAAGGTGTGCCCACCCCAAAACAAATTTTTGTCTTCACCCCTGATTAGTGGATATGATCGTGCTCGTACATATAAAGCCTGAAGCCTTTGGACTTTCTCTATCTTTAACCGGAGCTAGTTAATGGTTTTGTGAGGACTTGATCGACAAAGAGATTTGGTGTTGACAGTCAATGAATTTGGTGGTTGGGTTCGTGAAATTTCATAGTCCGAATCATCTCTGCTTTTCAACATTGATGATAATATTTCACTGTTTAGGATTGTGCGCGGTGATTTTCGCACAATAAAAGAAAAGGACAAATATCTTTTTTGATGAAAACACGAGATTTACTTGAAAGTAGAAGATCTCGAGACAAATGAAGGCGAGATAACAGTATAAGGAGTGATGATGAATTACTTTTCCAACTGTTTGCACGATTCTAGCAAAATCAAAAGGAATTCTACCACTTAAAAAAGAGAGATAGAAGGGTGCCGCAGTGTTTTTCGATGTGACCCCTCCAACGATCAAGTCAGTACGTGAAATAGGGGAGGGAAAATCACTGTTCTATTCTTTGAATCTATTTTGCGTACCGATAATTTAAATTTTTTAGATCTATTTATACCTCTTTAGAGGTGATCATTACTGACATGTAGGCCCCTTGAAGAAAAAAGGCTTTCATCGGTCCATTTGGAAGATAGTGAGTGGTGCTCAGTCCTTAGACAGAACACCTTCCATTTTGCGTGGAAGAGGTTCAAACATTAAAAGCTAGGACTCCCGAGTACTTAATGCTCTTCTTTCTGAACTTTCTGAGCATTTACTATGTCTCATCCCCTGAGGGATTATTTAATGTTTCACTGCAATGGTTGCGCACGAGTGACGTCATCTTCGTCTATTGACCCTTGCTTCTATATTCTTTGTCATGTGTAACATTGTCATTGGGTGTGGGTTTGTCATTTCAGCCATTCTGACTACTTTGAGAAGATGAATCAATGATTATTGATCTAGTTCAACTCCAAGTAACGAAAGCTGTCATTTTGACACCTCTACCTCAAGATCCTTAAGTCGAGATGACGTGTTAGGTAACTAGCCTCGGGAGAGTCAGTTACGCCAAGGACACGTGTCGCAAGTTAGACTTTCCGAGGTGACATATGCCGAGGACATGTGTCAGTCGCAGGGACTCTATAGAACCCTCTGTACGGAGGACACGTGTCACTCGCAGATAGTGTCAAGGAAATCATTAGTACTAAGGACACGTGTCCATCGCATATGGGTTCAAGGGATCTTTAGTACTGATGACACGTGTCTACATAACAGTGTTACGAAGGGATGGATGCTGCGGACATGTGTCAGTTTTTGGAACCTCCATGCTTAAAATGACGATGACACGTGTCGCAATTCAAATATTTCAAAGGCTATTATGCCTAGGACACATGTTGATTTCTGTAGATGTCTTAAAAATATCCCATCAAAGACAGTGAAATTGGACGTGTCTTTGTGCAATGCCATTGAAATTTCAGGGAATTGGACGGTGAAACAACTCTTATTTCACTGTCCAATTCCATAAAGTTTCATCAAGGGCAATGCTATCTTTTTATCTGATGTGACCTTTTGGACCCAAAAATTTTCTGGTTGGGCCAATTAATGTGTAAGGTTTATTTTTTGGGCTTGTGGTCCTTTTTATCTTCAATGCTTATGGATCATATGTACTTCCATATATACTACATTCATTTACAGATTTATTATTGAACCATAATATCACATGCCAACAATGACGATAGTTTTACCATTATATATATATATATATATATATATATATATATATATTCAACTGTCAAGAGTGTTCGAATCAACTTATGTGCATCACGAATAATTCTCTCCTCGATCAAATCAAAAATAGACTATCCATGTTAAGAGGTATTCATGACGAATAAATCCTTTAATGTCTAATGCCAAAGAATTGCTAAAATTCGAACTCAAATAATCTGATTTTACAAGTCACCGTTACATTAAATATTTGTTTCACCTCCTTGAGTTCCAAAGTTAGTTAGGTCTAGACAACCTAGGCTAAAAAAAACCTGAAAAAAAAGAAAGACCGACCAATAATTTAAACACTTGAGCTAATAATTTTTCTAAGGATTGAACCAAATTATAGAGTATATTTCTTCCCTTCCACCAAGAAAGGAATCATCTGTACTTCATTCATCCTTCCCTTTGTGCCATTTCTCTCTTTTGAGCATAAGATGCCATGTGTTATTTGAAGCAGATACTATCCTTACAATTATGGGAAGTGATGTTCAATCAATGTAACCCAAAACTTGATATTATTGAGACTACAAACCAATTGACTTCTTCTTCATAATGCTATCCAGCTTATTTTGAATCTTATACTAGGGAAAGTCTACAGTACAGATTATTTTTTTTTGGTACCACACTGTTGGTTACTATTTTTTATGGTAAAATTACATTAACTGTAAAATAAGAAATTATAATTGCTTAAGAAAAGATTATGATCGATCATAAACTCTCGGTATCGATCATAACCTTCTATGATTGATCAGACTCTTTAAAATTGTAATTTATATCTTAAAAAAGTTATAACTTAGTCTTAAAAATTATAATTTTTAGTACGATTCCACTGGTGATGTTGTTTGTTTCGGATTCAAATTCTTTCTATTATGTTTTTACTTAATTTACTCAACGATAGATGAGTGGACACCTCATCTATAGATGATGAGTGTTTAAAGTGTACCGAAGAGGATTCCAATTTTTGTTTTTTTTTTTTGGGCTTTTGAGTGGGAAGTCACTTTATTTCATTTCATGGATTCTGACTTCCTATAACTCACTCACTTTGTACCATTTGCTTTCTGGTGTAAGTGCATGATTGAACATAATATTCGGGGGGAACGGTGCGTTTTTGCCTAACTTGTTTTTTCACTTATCAAATGTTCCCATACGTTTTAACAGTGCAAAACCATTATATGTATATATATATATATCATGCAGATTTTGTCACCAAAACTAGGAGCAAACTTTGAGGTATTTCTTGCTTTAAATGAATTTTTTTCTTCCTTCCATGATATGACAAAACGTAATAATGTAAGGTTGAGCATATATATATATATATATATAAATATATATTCTCGATCATATCAACAAAGCATGCATTATGAGCATGTTATGAATATGTGCTTGACGTTCTGGTTTGAGTAAGTATATATGCTGGTATTCATTACTTCTGAGAAGTTATTCTAAAAGAGGGACTTTTAGGGGGCAAAGCCAGACTTTTCGTGCAGATCATAATATTAACATTATTTTTGTAAATACAATGACCAATGATAATTTTATAGGTCTAATTTCATTAAAAGAACAATAATTAGAGTCGAAAACCATATAAACAAGCAATATACAAGAAAGGCCAAAAACAAAACCTTACTATAAAAATATCAATAAATATCAAGATTCAAGACTATTTGAATACACTACTTTCATAAGATCGAACTTTTTTATGTCGTCTTTATCATCCAATTTTCAAAAATGGTAATTTTTTTTAATGAGATTGATACACAACTAATCAGTTGATCTTTTAATTCAAAATCAATAATCAAAACTTTATTATTTGTTATAGCAAAAGAAAATGGCAACAATAATCAAGCCCCTATTGCCTGTGTACTAATAAAAAAATAATAAAAGTTATCCAAATCGAAAAAATAGTTTATTTCATTTTCGTTAAAGCTATTCACTCAATTGATTGAATTCACGTTGGTGGAATTCAAAAACGAAGTCTAGAACGCTGAAAAGAGGGAAGAAAGAAAAGGGCTAAGAAGAGAAATGGGATACCCAAGAGCAAAAAATTCAAAGGAAGCCATGTTTGTAATGTATTGTATATAACGTATGCTTACCAAGTTCGTGTGACATTTATTTGGGGTTATTGTCAAATTATTTATTTGAAGGGTCTATTAAATTCACTTATTTATCACTTAATTTTGCTAAACCTAAACCTCAAAAGGGCAGGCTGGGAGTCGAAGATGAAGGGCGCTAAAAATAAGCTCGGTTGTGTTTTGATGGTTTTAAAAGTATAATAACCCTATATTTTATGAAAATTGTACTTGGGGCAAGATTCAGAATTTTCTTTTTTTAAATTTTACCCCCACTGCTCCCACTGTAGATCCGGCCTAGAGACTTTTGATTAGTTTGTATAGATTGAGAGTATTTATAGTTGTATTTATATCTTATTTTATGATGTGTGGGAGTAGGGGCAGAGCCACCTTGGACTAGGGTGGGAAATGTCCCTCAAATTTTTTTTTTTTTTTTTTTTCATATTAGACATGTATTTTTTAAAATAAAATTTAGACATACTTAATTGTGCCCACCCTATTTTTGTGCTCTGATAATATCAATTTGAATAAAACCTTATTTAAATGATTATTAACTTTTTGAACAACGTTATTGAGACTTAATTTAAGGACCTAATGTACTGTGATATTACGTCTAATAGTGAATCTCAATATTTAATAAATTTCATTATCTATTCGGTGGTTACAAATCATTGGGTCTCTACCAATTAAATCTCAAATTATGTATAACTAATATTATTATTAACTTTTAGCCATGTTTCAAGCATGTCCGAATATGTTTTGAACATATTAAGGTTAGTTTATAATTTTTTTAAATTGTAGGGTTGTTTTGTTATTGTATAAAAATATGTGTCGTTATGTAATAAACTATAGGATCATAAATAAAAGATTATTACTACGATTTTATATATAAAAAAATATTATCGATAAAATTGATTTGTAACTCTTTCAAATAATAAAAACATACTAGGATCAATTGTAAATGACAATAATTAGTCTCTTTCTTAATAAGAAGTTTTAATTATTTTTTCTTTATTCATGTTATGCATATTGATTTTTAATCTTCTTTAGTTATTGAACTTTTAAGTATTAAATATAATATATATTTATATTTATATCTATACTACAAATAAAGGTACCATACATGAAAATTTGTTGATTTATTATTTTGCCCTTAATAAAAAATTATAAAGACTAACATGTTCTTTTATATTTAAATATGCAGATTACCATTATATCACTCTATATTTAAATAACAAACTAACATTTAACATATCATGTAAATCTCTATCTTTGAAATTTTTTTAAATGATCATATTAATCTTATATAAAAACATTATTATTTTTTTTCAAAACTCCAATATTAATACACATCGACAACTTTATTGATACAATATTATCTCCAATGCCAAAAATCACTTTATTCACAATAAAAACAATTTTAATTTAATAAATATGAGATAATATCTAATTTAACTATTTTATCAAATATTTTAACAAAAACTTTCATAGGTAATGCACGTATTACATTTCTAGTTATAATAAATATGAATTTATGAATTTATGAATTTCTACGGTCAATTAAAATAAAAAATCAAAACAGGCTAATAATATGCCTACCCTAATGTGTGTTGGCTGTTGGTGTGTTGGGGGTTGGTTGTTTCTCTACAATATTGCTTACCTAAGCATCACAAAGATATTGGAAAATTAGGTATGCATATCAAACCGCAATTATTGTCTCCAATGAGACATTGACTATAATGTTAGACACTTTTCTTTAGTAAATGGGGAGTCCAATTATGCTACCAAAAAATAATTTTTTTGATATCATATTTATATTTTTCATCCAATATATATATATATATATATATATATATATATATATATAATATGTAAAATTTTTAATTTTATTGTTATTTTATTAGTTTTCAATTGATGATTATAAATTATTTAAATTAAAATATAAGATTATAAATAAATTTTGATACGATATCAAACTAGTACAATAGCTTTATTGTGATGAATAATATCTGAGTCCATGACAAATTTGAAATGACTTCGATGGGATGCAGGGAATTGTTCACTGAAACAAATGGGAGGTTGTGAGTCTACATTGTGCCAAACCCTTGAACCTTTGTCCTCTTTGAGACAAAATGCCTTCCAATCAATTACTGTTGTCTGCCCTATATGACAGCTTTTCAATCGCAATGTCTTCCCCAAGTTTGTGTCCTTAAAATAAGGGTATGATATCCCCCAAAAAAGAAAAAAGAAAAATTAGAGATTGTAGTGAGTTTAGTATGTAGCACATTTCTCTTCCCAAGAACATTTTATAAAGATAATATTTTGTTAGAGTATGTGTGGTTCATATTTACTGTGTGCACAATGGCAATGAGGTAGATGCGGGAGTGGGTGGAGTCCGCGACGACATCTACCTTGCGGGATTGATATATTTTATGTATGAGGGGACGTTGATTAGTTGGGGGTGCGGGGGCAACGCCCTCGTGGTACGGTACATGGGTATTTTTATAAATACGTCCGTACTAGGGTTATATAAATACTTAAGATGTAACCCTACTTTGAATAATAAAAAAGAACGGCCGCTAACTCCTGTGGATGTAGGCACATTGTCGAACCACGTAAATCTCTGTGTTATTTTCTCTTACTTTCTTAATTGTTTGATTCCTTATTATTCACCATAATTGCTGCACGATCACAACATATTCCGTGTATAAGACTTTATTTGCTGCAACATCTTAAAAAGATAAGTAGTAAACAAATTTCTTCACTTATTTTTTTGGTAGAGATGTTGTAACTCATATAATCAATGTCAGTTGGTTTCAGTGGAAAAAAGTCTTTGATATATTATGCAATAATAGAAGGATACTAAAAAAATTGAAAGGTAAGTTTTACCGAACAACTATAAGGACATCAATATTGTATGAGATGGAATGTTAGGAAACTAGAAAACAACAGAGTGACAAAACTGCGTGTAGTGAGAATGAGAATGCTGAGATAGATTTATAAAAAAATTAGAAAGGATAGAATATAAAATGACCGTATTAAAGAAATGGTAGGAGTAGCTCCAATTGAGGATAAGTTAAGAGAGAATAGATTAAAATAGTTTGATTATGTTCAATAGAGGCTGATAGAGGCACAAGTTCGAAAAAGTGATAGAATTTCTCTTAATTGTATTAGAAGTAAGGGTAGACCTAAATTAACATGGAACGAAATAATAAGAAAAAATATAAAAATATTTAATTTAAACGAGCATATAGCGCATGATTAAAATGAATAGCGAAGAAGGACTTATATAACCGATCTTAAATGATTGGGATATAAAGTTGGGTTTGGTTTCAATGATCAGAGATGTCTAGGTCAATTTATGTGTATTTCGACTAATTTTCTTCTCGATCCAATCAAAGACAGAAAGGCTAATTGCCGGTCCATTTTGGTTGAAGGTAACCGTAAAAAAAAAAAAAGAATTGCATCTACAAATAGTGCTCTTTCTACAAAGAACCAAAGGAAATTAGTGAAAACAATGCCACTTCTGGCTCTCCTTTTGCTTTAGTTTATAGCATAGAGCCGTGTGGCAAGTTTCACCTATTGAGATTGGATTGATTTAGGTAAATTAATTTAAACTCATCTAATTGTGGATCCCGTAATTTGACATCACATCAAATATCATTTTTGTTCAATGATGTTATTATTTTTAACAATATTGTCCTTGCCCAATTTAGTGGTTTATTCAATGCAAGGACATAATTTTAGATCCTAATTCAAATAATTCTAATTTTAGATCCTAATCCTAATTCTATATCTAAGAGGTAAGTGGAGATAGAGAATAATTGTAAATTTAGACATTTTGAGTTTAAAATTTGGCAATTCCCTTAAGGGTAGGTCATTCGAGATTTATCCCTCATGAATTTCTTAATTTTTGAATGAATGATCTACTTTTGACTGGACAAGGGAGATGATTAGTCGATATGCGCGTAAATTAGGTCATCAAGAATTTATCACTCATGAATTCTTTAGTCTCGGCAGGGATAATTTACCTTTGACAAAACTGGAGAGGAGATTAATTGAAGTATGCATAAATTGATCAAAACACTCCTAATTGTAATACCAAAAATTAAAAATGAGAAAAGCCAATTTTCGTAATAGAAATTTTAAGATAACCAAAATTAAGGACCAAACACATGTCCAAAATGATGAGGCAAACTTTTTACGATAAGTTGGAAAGGTGTTCATCAAATTGGAGTTAATTGTAAAAAAATATACAGAAAAAAATGTAAAGTAAAAAATTCCTTAATTTTAATATTTAATTGTGTCCAAGTACATTATTTGAAATTTCTAGATTTGCTTGTGACGTTTCTATCCTCCCTCGATCCATGTGTATTTTTTTTAAATGTGGTTTTATTTTTAAATTATATTTATGTATTAAACATCTCCTAGTTTTATGAGATTACTTTAATATTATGTTTATTTTAGGATATATCATTTTGTTTGAATTTCAAATTTTGAAACCCTATCATTTGTGGTGCATTCATCTTCTTCGACTGGGCAGACAAAGACTTTGCAAGCCTAATTTTTTTTTTTTGTCTTCATTGTAATTACATAATAGCAATTACAAGGTTTGAATTCATGTCTTTAGTATGTTAACCTCCTACAGTTTAAATGTGTTAAAGTATATATGTTTTCAATATATATTTCTTTGCATATACATTTTTATTTTGTGTTTCATTGTATCTATTCTTTTAATAGTTGAGAGATTTTGGAAATGGAGGAAATGGTGTTGCTGTTATGTACATACAGTAATGCTACCTCAATATTCAAAGTATGTGGTAATTCAAATATATCGGAACTTGTTCGTGAAGTTTGCAAGACTTGGAGGAGTTGTTTAATTTGTTAGTTCAGTTGTCATATTCTATACCTGGTCACCCCACTTGTATGTTGTGCAATGATACGGATTTGAAAATTTTGATTGAATTGAAACAGAGTTTCCCAAGAAATTACGTTGAAGTTAAGGTACTTGTAGAAGATGTTGAGGGCGGGTCGGTGGGTGATAATGATTCATTGCAAGATGTGAATATATGTGATATTGTTGGTTGTGAAGTAGATTTGTTACCCAATTTTATTGGTCACAATAAGAAAGTTTTTCTAACAACTGGGTAGAGTAATGAAATACGGCACATGAGACAAAAATTTGAAGGTGGTACATTACAGTTTCGGAAAGCACTTTGCAAATCCTCGATTGAAACTAGTTTTGAATTTAATTATATAAAAAACTGTAAATCAAGGGTTATTGCTAAGTATTCATTTAAGTATTCTTCTGGTTGTGGGTGGTATATCAATGCAACAGTGGAGAAATTTACTATTTTTTTTATACTAGGAAATTGGACAACGAACATAGTTATGATGTGTATCTACAAACGATAGATAATAAGATGATGAGTTCTAAATTGATTCCAGATTTGATTGTTGATTGTGTTCGTGGCCATACCAAATCGCGTCCAATAGAGGTGCTGGTTGATTTTTTTTTTCTAATTATGGACTCACTATATCTTATGATAAAGAATGTGAAGGAGTTAAGAAAGTAAAATGTATATTTTTTGGGAACTACTTATTATTGCACCAACTATTACGTTGGTATGTTGATGCAGCAAATCGTATTAATCCGAACAGTCATATTGTGTTAGATTGTGATCATGATAATAATTGTTTCAAAAGGTTGTTTGTTTGTTTTAAGAGTTGTATTCAAGGGTTTAATTATTGTTGTCCACTATTTTTTTTTGATGACACATTTTTAAAAAGCAGGTATAGAGGTAATTTTCTATTGTCAACAACAAAAGATGGCAACCAACTTAAAGTTTAATACAATTTTTGGAGTGATAAATTTCGTGGTTATGTTAAAATCTAATTGTTATGTTATACTGTCTTTGTTACATTGTTAACAGTGTTTAAACACATTACAACAATGTATGTTACACTGTTTTTAATTTTAATTTTCACGAATATTTATGTGGTTTATTTTAAGTTTGTTTCCTTTGACATTTGTTGTGGTTGATTCGGAGAATGAATCAAATTGGTTTTGGTTTTTAAAACAATTGTCTAAAATATTAGATCATTCTCACGTTATTACATTTGTATATGATCGTAACTTGAGTCTATTAGAGACAATGCTAAAAGTTTTTTCAAATGCTCATCATGCATTTTGCTTGCAACATTTGAAAGCTAATTTGTGGGACAAATTGAGTGGTGCTCGTTTTTCCAATATATTTATGAGAACACATGATGATTTTGCTACGTGCATGTGCTTATGCACTAATACTGTCGCTTTTTAATAAGAAGATTGAATCTTTCCATCGTAAAAGTGATTCTAATGTGGATAGGTTCTTGTCCAATCTTCTATTTGAACATTGGACAAATGCTCATTTTACAAAAAAACATTACGGTGAGATGTGTTATAATGTTGCAGAGTTGTTTAACGCGTGAATTTTGAAAGCTCGACATTTACCTATTACTAGCATGGTTGACACTACTAGGAGACAGATAATGCATCAAATTAGGCGAATGATGAAAATAGCTTCGGAGTGGAATGAGAATTTATGCCCCAATATGTCTTCCAGATTACAAGCTGCATTTGATAAGGGGAGGTCCTAAACTGTACGGGTTTCAAATAACCAAGTGTACAAAGTGATGTTATATTCTTTGGTGACTGTTGATATTGTGAATGACACATGTTCATGCTGTCAGTGGCAAATAAATGGGTTCTGTTGTTCACATGTTGTATCGGCAATACAAAAGAGTGAACGAAATATATACGAATTTGTTGATTATTACTATCATGTGAGCACATACAAAAAGTCATATTCTGAACCCATTTATTCAATCTCGACTATATATCATGCTGAAAGTTCGCAAGTATATGTTAACATTTTGCCACTTTCTACCAAGAAATAACTTGGTAGACAAAAGAATCGTAAAATTTGATCTAGGGGAGAACTCAGAAGAATTCGTTGTGGCTGGTGTGGGCGTTTAAGCAATCACAACAAGAAATATTGCAACAAGTTGTTGTAAACTTAGTAATGCTATCATTTAATGATATTGTTTACTGTTTTAAGTTTATTATAATTTGTTTTTACAATCCTTTTTTGGATTTGTTTGTTTTAGTGACGTTTTCACATTGTAAGTTATATATATTTTTTTGTCTAACATTTGATGGATTATTCTGTATGCAACTTACATTGACCCTGTATAGTGTATCAAGAATAGTGTAACAATGAGATACACACAACTAGCATTATATTGAATTTATTACCATATTTGCAAAACAACTGATCACTATATTTTTAACAGTGTTACACTTTTTTGGTTACATTGTTACACTGTTTTTGGTACATTACTTTTGTTAGAGTGTTATACAGTCGTTGGTACACGCTGTTTGTTACATTATTACACTTTCTTTGTAACACTATGAAGGAAATATAGTTAACAGTGAGGATATACACACAGTGTAATCACACATAATTATTCAATAAAGAATAAACATTTGTATCCCTAAACAATTTGGATAATTAACATTCACCACATAACAATGTTTTATAAATAGAATATCTAAATTCATGTCTTATGGTCCACTATTGTACACTTTTAAAATATACAAAAAGTGAAAACTTTGTCATTTGTTTGCATATTTTTTCTTTAGTTTTTTACGTATTTTCAGATTTTCTTGACTCCAAGAATTTAGATGGTTGAGAAACGATGAAATCATTTCAGCTCGGAATTCGATCAACTGTCTTGTTGTTGACCTTTCTTCAGTCTCTTCTCCTTTGGTAAGTTTTTTCATTATGTAATAAACATACACATCGCATGCAAACCCTGCATTAATTCTCAATGTTAATATGTTTTGATGTTTTTTAAAAATAACAATTGCATTTGGAGAATGAGTACTTACAAGTTTGACCTTTGTTATGAACATGTTTGACATGATATGATTGATAGCTCCTTATCCCGTTTGTCTATAAAGATCCCCTTCGAATTATTAAACTCCGTAATCTTGTTTTCTGCAATTACATAAAAAAGTTTAAGATTATGGATTGACACCAAAAAAATATGCGCTTCTAATAATACTGTTTTGACATAATCCAATCAATATGATTGCATCCTCTAGGTACATGTTTTGACTGTCTTTCGTTCTTGGCCTTAATGAGTTGTAATGTGTCTAAACACTTTTTTCAGTATTCAATACAAACAAAATCCAGTGGTTAGGAGCACAATCTTCTTTCCGACCATTTGAATTCATTGGAAAGACAACATATTTCGAATCTCCCACGTATGATATGTGCCTGTCTATTTCTTCTTGACATGTATACTCTAAATTTGGATTAATTACAAAGGACTATACATTCAAAATATGTAAAATATAACGTGTTAAACAACTCACAAATAATCTAATTGAGTAACTCTTTGTATCATTACTATTTTGATATCTTACCCAACAAAGATTGTTGATTAAGTAGTAACGTCTCTTAAATATCGACATTTCATTGTATTCATCAATCCTTCTTAGCAAATCAACCCAACAATCAATGACCTGTTAAAAGCCAAATATTCTATTAAACTATTCAGACCGTGTTACACTGTCAAACAACACTTTGTAACTAAAAAATACAATTTCAGTTATGTTAATATACTACAACAATTTTTGGGCCAATATAACATGCTGTTAATTAACTAAAGAAATCATTAACAATTTTTCAATATGTACGTTGTTGTGTAGTTCGCAAGTTTTCATTATTTTCAATGCATCCTCGACATTTATTACACTTTCAATTCCAATCCCAGACCATAATTTTTCTCTACAATGCCATAAAAATGGGAAGTAAATTTGACATAAAGTATGTGAGAACCATAATTTTTTATAAACACATTTTATTGGAATAGTGACACTTACCCGTAATCCTCTGCATCATATATGGTCTTTAATTTGTTAAAATTAATTGCATCCAATGCTTCACAACTACGCCACATTTTTTTAATCTCTTTCTCTGTTTTCCTTTTAATAGTAGTGATTTTTTTTACGTTGTCATCATTTTCAACAATATCAACTATTTTTCCAAATTCGACTTCACTCGAAGTGTTCTTATGACTCATCACATCTAATGTTTTTTCCTCTCTTTTTTCCCATTTTATTCAAATTCTTCATCTCTCTTCCTTTTCCTATCCCTTATCTTGATGTTTTAAATCATTGATGTTTGCCCTTTTTTCTGGCATTACCCCCCGGATCTTCAACTGCAATTGTTTTTTATTGATATTTTTGAGTTATGACATGCACTGATAACTCGTTAAGTTGATCAATCAATTCAGCTTTCTCATTTTCTCGATTTTGTATTGTTTCCTTACACGCTTGTATTTTAACTTCAAACCTTTGTTCCCTCTTTTTCATATTTTCAACCAATACTTTCAACTCCTTTATCACTGTGTTCTTTTATTTCATTTTTAATGAGAAGGTAGTGTTCTGTTTGTCTAATACATCATCCTCAGCAATAGATTGTGAATACTCCAATTTTTTTTTATCTGGGGCTATGTTCCGTATAACAATATTTAAAACATAATTTTTCTTCATTAGCTATTGAACCGTTTGTCTGTTTGTGTCTTTTTCTTCTCTTACATCACAGTAATCTTGTAGTACAATATCAATATCTTCTTGAGTTCCATATTTTCCAGAATCTTATTCCAAACCATCTTTGTAATTGTCACAATCGTGTGTTACTTCATTAATAACAGTCTCAGTAAGAGATTCAAATGACACATTCTCCTTACCATCATCACCAATTACATCCATAATATCATCGTCATCGTCAAAAAATATGTCATGCTTTGCCTCCTCATATCCTCTGTTCTCATATCCTTCTTCATCCACCTCACCATATGATTTTTTTACTTTACCACTTTTGGTCCTTCCCACCAATTCAGATTGCCCCTTTTTTGTTGTTTACTTACCTTATATTGATAAACAATTTCTCCTCCACTGTTCTCTTCAATTTATGTCTCATTACCTTTGAAACATTTAAAATATCAACAATTGGATACATTAAAAACTAAGTGTAACATAAAAGTGTAGCATAAAAGTGTACTGATACAGTGTTATGCTGAAAGTGTAGGAATATAGAGTTAAAATACAACATTTAAAAATTCAGTAACATGGACTTATTAAACCAAATGCATTACAGCTGAGTTACTTACATATTTTAACTTCAACTTTCTAAGCCTATTCTTTTTCATTGCTCTTTGAAGACTCGATAAATTCCATTTCACAATCATTGGGATTCAGTTTGGCCTATTAGTTTTGATAATTGTTGTGTGTTCACAAACTCAATACTGCACACACATACAAATTCACTATAAGCAAACACATTAATTTCATTTATTCAATTAAAGGAAACAAAATTGGAAATGTAATGGGGCTATTAAAAAATTACCAGTAACAACATTACGTATCCAGTAACACGTGATGGGGTGCTGATCCTTCTCTTAAGTGAAGAAATAAGAGCTTCAAGGATGACACTTAACCAATTATAATTTTTCATTGCATCCAAATCTTCAATGTATGAATCATAGTCCCATCCTGGAGATGTCCAGGTGTGTGTGAAAAAGAGAGTTACCATTAAGAATAGGTATAATAGCCTTGCAATGTTATTAATGTCATTTTTGATTGTTCCATTTGTTGCTTTAACCAGTTTACTCTTTATCAAAGTTGAGGTCAACCGGCTATCTTTCTTGAATCTTCGTTTAACAAATTTTGTGTTTTCCTTCCTATGAGTTGATGAATCCATTGGATCGCAACCATCTTCGATCCCAAAGATTATTTTGACATCGCTTTTGCACAATTTAATTTCATTCTCACCAATATGAAATTTGGATGTATTAACTTCAAATCAGAATATCACATCTTGGATGTTACTATCACTTTTTCTACACTACGACTTGTCTAATTTTTTATCAATGATACTTTGAAAGAGTAACCAAAATGAGGTTTTTCTCAATATTCTTGTGTGTTTCACTTATCTTAATGTCATCTACTCCACTAATAATGACAAGCAAGTTTGATATGTATTTAGGCTCATACTTCGTTTCCACCATTTGTTTTTCTTTTGTTTTATGTTGTGTGTTTTACCAACCTTAACAGATGATGATTGACTCACATTTTGGTCCAACACTTTGTCCCTACGATGAAATTCATATTTATCTACGGTTCGTTTTCCTTTTTTTCCCCATGACTGCTCTGAGTTACGAAGATGTAAAAAATTGACATGTACAATATACCACAAAATATTCAGTGTAACTATATCACTGAGGATATACACAAAGTGTAATCACAAATAATTATTCAATAAGGAATAAACACCTGCATCCCTGAACACTGTAATATTACAATATAACAAAAGATTCAATGTAATTATAACAGCATAACAAAATAAGTGTATCAAAAATAGTGTACCAATAAAAATGTACCAATAGCTGTGCAACAACACACTACACAAACATTGTAATATTGCATTCTGACAAACATATATTTACATGTAATTTCATTCAAAATAGTATCTCTCTGTTTTGAATTTGGTACTACATGCACAACTATTGAACACAAGCAAAAACATAACCAATTAATTTTTCCTAACATAATTTCAGATCTATATTCAAACAATTGAAAACACAAAATTATTATGTGTACAAAATCCAATAAATTATCAGTTTCTCTAAGAGGAAAATATTTAGGATTTAAAAAATACATAATTTTAGGGCTTTTACCCAAAAAAAAACAAAGGTGTACCACATTCGTCTTCAATCTTCGATTTTATCTATTATGTTACTTAACGATGACAATATGTCTCCAAAACATGAATTTAACAAGAATTTTCAGCCAAAAAGAACACAAAATTAAAATAAATGTAATGTATTTTGATTTTGGATAACCCATGATGTTAATACCAAAAAAAAAAAAAAAAATTCATGGAATGAAGAAATTCAACGATCACCTTATTAAACGCAGGCTAACGAGCAACAATGAGATCTTGGTTCAAGTTTTGGTAATGCCGAAGTTCGAAATCTCTTCAAATTGCGAACAAAACTTTCACCATTCTCAAGTTTGTGCCAATCTAACACCAAATCCTCTGTCAATCGATGTATCTTTCACAGTCGAAACCTTATCCTTCTTTATGGAAGACAGAGAGTTGAGAAGTTTTTTCGAAGAAGATGAACTGTTTTTACGTGAGGAAGGAGTATACAGAACGATTATCGAAGATAAAAAGATTTTGAAATAAATGTCTCTAAATTTCAGAGGTTAAGATAAATGCCTTGTTACAGTTTTAGGAATAAAAATTTTGCAAAATGGACATTTACATCTTTGTATTTCAGTAGTGTACTTTTTTTCAAAATATTTTTTCTATGTACTTTTTTATAATTATATCTAATTTGGTATACCGGCTTCTAAATAACCAAACTTTCTACATCAACTAAATGCTATTGGGCTTTGGCCCAAAATTTTTGTTAGATTAGCACCATTGATATTATAATCCTTGTGCTTTTATCCACTCTTTTTTCACGAACCAAACTGCTCATAGATGCCCATCTTAACACTTTTACAAACTCATTATTGTGAATAATAACACTATTCACAATACTTTAATCTCGACGTAGATGACTTATTTTTGAATGGACTTGGAGAGAGATTAGTTGAGGTGCGCCTTAATCCGTATACTCCTGACCGTTGAACCAAAGAATGAATAAAAATAACACTATTGAGACTTATTAATTTGACATAATACCTTGATCTAATGGTGTTTTATGGAAAAAGTCTAAGGTGCAAACACAGTGATGCCATTAGACCACGTGGAACTATTAAGTGTCCCAATACATGGGATGTCGAAACGCTAATTAACAAATTCATTGTTTAATCCCAAATCGTATAATTATATCATAAACTCCTCCAACTTTTTTTGAGAGTTTAAAATCCCACTTATTAGGGTTAGGTGTTTCCCTTTCTAGTAGTGTGTTTAGATATTAAGACTATGTATGCACTTGAACAGCATCTTTGTACAATACCAACAAAGCATTAAAACCCTTGTTAGTGAACTTGGATGGAATAAGCATAATAATGACCACCTTTGAGTTGAGTTGTCTGGTGCATGTTGAATTCCTACAAGCATTTGTATTATGGTGTTAATTATATGCATTAACATAGTGCTCCACAAAGCACAGTTTGTCTTAATCCAAATTCATGGTTGACAGTCTTTTTCTTATGTTAAAAAAAAACCCATCTCCTTTATGGAATTCGTACATAGGAGGCACACCAGCAGCATAATTTATGTGATGGATGTGGATTAAGATCATTTTTATGAAAAAAGGTAGAATTAAACAATCATGGGAATAATCAATTAAGTATTGTGCCTGAAAACAACGACCACCTAACTACGTTGTCAAAAATATGGTACCGAAAAATTGTTGAGTTTACTTTGTTTTTTTGTTTAAAAAAGATGTGCTTCTTCTACAATACGTTTGTCTGTAGTTGAGTCTTACAAAAATAAGTGGTAGACAACTATATCCCATTGATAAGGTTGATGCCAGACTCGAATCTGGGACATATCTCTTGGAATCCAAAAGTTGGCTGCTGTCAAAGTATTGCCATAAGCATGTCATCAAAGAGAAGTTTAATTTTTGCTCAAAATACTGAAATTTTGTTACGTATTCAATATATGTGCTACACCGAGATTTGCATTGAGCAATATTTTTCACTTTGGGTTTGGATTACACAGATTAAAAACGTGCATCAGGCAGTGTGGGATCTGGATCCCCACAATCAAATACCCATTAGGCCTAAATATCCAGAGGATTACGCCCATCACACTGCCTGCCACCGTCCCAAGCCACACAATTGTAGTCAATAACTCTGATACTAATCATAACATCCTAGACATAACTTCAAAACGTGTTGTACAATGAATGTCAAAACTCATCATTATCAAAATCTTCGCATACAAATTTTATCAGACGATACGCCCACATATTTTTAGCGTCTCGGCAAAACCTTAGTCCATGACGTTTAAAACCCACTGAGATGATTTTTGTTTTTTTTGCAAATGAAGAATCATCACGATTCGTGGTATGATACTACCATTAAGAAGTCAAAATGTAGACGTAGTGGGGAGGTCAAAAAGAGTCACTGTGATACAACTAAATCCCCGAAGGACTTGTCCATGTTACAAAGTGCCATTTTACTACTAATAATACATTTTTTCAGACTCGTGATTGTAACACACACCTCGGTTTGTTTTAACTAACAGGAAAATGAGCTTGAGCACCAGTACCATTGCACCGGATATTAATATTCTATACAGCATTACCGAAAAGATTAATATTCTCAATGAAAATATTTTTTTTTATAGTAACCAACTCAAAAACAATTAGAATTGAGGGTAGAGACTTAAAAGGATTATATGCCAGTTTGGGAGGTATTATTTTGTTTGATATTTCAATACTGTGTAGTTGTAACCCTTCATATATAAGAAAATGATTTTTCATGTAAACATGTCTTTATAAATGTCTATTAGTGAAAGTTCGAACTATTCTTAAGTTGTGCAAAATTTTCTAATAGTAACTAGTGAATCTGAATTCATTGTATCTTGGGACAATCTGCTTTTTAGTCTCTTTTGCACTCGCAATACTTATTGGAAGGACGTCAAATTCATCTTAAAGATAAGGAATACATCCGTAGCTTGTATTCTAAATTTAATCTTGGTCTGCAGTATTTGATATACACCTTCCAAAAAAAGTCATCACCAAATATTATTAACAAGCTGCACTTTGTGGTACAAAAGGAGGAATGAACTAGTATGAACTAGAGAATCTTGCCCACAAGTCTTTGTAACATAACTTTGATAATATACATCCAACTAAAAACCAATTGTTAGAAAAATTACGAATAGATCATATACTAGTTTGACACGTGTTATTTAATCGACTTGTTGTAAACTATTAATAATTGTTGCTCAATATATATATGAAGAGCTCTCTACAAGAACTAAGATCATTCATGATCACATTCTTGGCGGAGGTAAAAATTAGATTCAAGCCAAAAGACAAGAAGACATGGTGCATTCCATGCGCAACATAAGTGGGTGCTTCACTTTTGTAAAGCTGCCAATTTTATAGAGGGTGCCCCAGAGGAAGTATTGGAGCATAAGATGCATAGTGGGATAAGACACTAATTAAGTACTGCCTCTTTTTTGTCTGTCACTATAAGGTTCAATGGTTCTTCTTCTCTATAAAATAACCAATAATAAAGGATAAGACGTTGATAACAAAAAAAACTTATTCGTACCACACCCAAAAAAGTTTGTGGTCATAGATCTTCAATTGATTCATTTGTAGTAAATGGTCATGATAAAAAGAAAGTAACGTAAAATAATAAATTAAATAAAATTTTTACACGTGTCATATTGTCATTGGATAAAAAGAGTAAATACAATAGCAAAACGTAACTTTTCAATGCCATAATTAGACTTAATAAAAAAATCACGAATTTTGCATAGTTGAAGTAATAGAAATTATTTATTTACCCTAAAAAAAAAAAGAACATTACACACAGGTGCAGTAGTCTAACGGTAGGTAGGGCTTTTAAGAAGTGGGAGTTTAGGTTCAAAGCTCAACAAACAAGTGACGAAGCTAAAACCGTTTTTGAGTCCAATTAGTCAAAAGTTTATAACAAATTTGTTCATTCATTTATCTCAACTAGTATGAATGTTACCTTCCAAAAAAAAACTAATAAGAATGTCTGATTGGTTTATCAACTATCATAGTGTAACTTTTTCTACAAAATCAAAAGCAAAAGAAAATAAAACGTATACGGCAATTCTCTCTCCCCCCTCCCCCCTCCCTTCCTTCCATGCTTCCTTTTCTTCTCCTTTTGCCCTTGCACAATCACAATTTAGGCCGAATACAATACTTGTCAAATATTTGAAGATACCTATCAAATTTACCTTTTACATTTTCGATAATAATAAAATATTTAGATACTTCATGGATTCTATTGCATCGAAGCAATAAGTATAATTGTTTAAATTATTTTTTAACATCTCTTATCGAACTCACATACCATACAATATATAAATAATACTTCATACAACTTTAAAAACACATAAATTATTTTTTAAGTTTTATCTACTACGTTGCATGTCAAAATAGAATAAAATGAATCTATTAAATTATAATCTTAGCAATAAATAAAGTAAATAATTTATGAAAATATTAGTTTTAATTCTTTTAATTAGTCACTTAACTTTGTAAGTATACCATAATGATATGACATATACTTTTGTGAAAAAATTGCCAATTTTGGTTAGTATGTTAAAGAGACACAGGATATACACTTAATAAGTTGGTAGATAATAGTAAAAATATGAAATATATTATATTATAGACGTATCATAACCGCATTCGTGTCTTATTTTTTTAGTTTTTTTCGTATCAACATATCCGTATCGTATCGTATTTATATTCCGTATTTGTATCTATTTCATAGTGTTCAAATCATCCTAATATATATCCGATGTGAAATTCAACACGCGTTCGAATGTGACGTGTGCATTATGGCTATTGTCTTAAAATATATTCATCCTCTCATGTAGGTGTCTCAATCAAGTACTTCCATATATAGTCGATGATTTTTTGTTTTTATAGTGTTGAAGAAAATGGCTAGGGTGGGATCTGAATGGCCACTGTAGTGTACTGAAAAGCTTAGAACACAAAAACATCTCCACAAACTTCATAACAAAAGAAGGTGGAACAACATCAGGAAATGACACAGAAACGTCCTGATACAAAACAAATGAAAGTGTTGTGTGATGCATTATCTAAGCATTTTTGATACACTTTTTCATTGTTTTTCTCTAATGTCCCCCACATGTTTCCTTGTAATACGTGACACAGTTTCGTGCACGTCTCCTCATCTCTATGTTGTCTTTAAAATTCATAATTTGTGCATGATAAAACAACTTTTCGATTGGGAATGTGTTCATTTGCAACTATGCTTTGGATCGAGTCATTCATGTAAACTTGTAAAGTACAATTTGATGATCATGATGTAATTGCTTAATACATTGTTTTTGTCCCATCAAAATGTGAAGGCAGTTTAGCTTCAAGGAGGGCAACTTGTTAATCTCGTTTGGTGGCTTGGTCCACTATGGCGAATTAGGAGCTACGACTTGGGTGGATTGATTCGAACTTAACTTGGGGCCAACACAAAATCTTCATTAGTGTTGAGCTTGGAAAAAAGTCTCGCTGCAATTAATTTAAATTCAAACAATGCTCAGATTGAGGCCTCGTATTTTTAGGACCCAACTCGGAGGCGTAAATTTGACTCTGAATTCTCAACGCCAGTTTTGTTTAACTTAGGAATCAAATCCAAAAAGGTAATGCTATTTAGACCTACAAATTTGACCTTATTTGTTGAACTAATAATGTAGCTTAATTGGAACTATTAGATTAATACAAAGTTTCAATTAGAGGTTGTTCAAATTTTTGATTACTTATAAATTTCGATCCCACCTTAGGCTACCAAACCTTACTGATCAGTTACATGATAGAATCAGATAGGCCAACGAAAGATTTTTTGATATTCCACAAAAAATGGGTAAGAATGCAGAATACTTACAAAATTTCGGTATTTCTTTCCTACCTCACCCTATCCCGTACATATATATGTGTGTCTTTATATTTTAAAATAAATATATATGTTAATTCCTAAAAATTAAAATCCAAAAATCTAGGAACCTTAATATTTTATTGATGTTTATGACTTCTTATATATGATGTATTGATATTTATGACTTCTTTGTTTTGTTTTATTACAATTGTTTATGTACTATTGAATTTATTGTGTTTTTTTAGTGTTATTAGTTTACTGTGTTAGTTAATTGATACATGTTACTTAATTAAATTATTAAAATGATCCAAAAATTAATAAATAAAAAATACGTATTCACCTAATTTCCTACTCGACTACTCAATTGTTTTGAACGAAATTCGGGTAAGAATAATACACTTTATCAGATAAGGTTGGTCAAAAAAAAAATTTTCTGCAGAGTATTGGATAGGAAGATAGAATACCATAATTCTTATCGTAAGTAGGGTGAACACTCCTAATTCCAATAGTTGATGGACTTACAATCAATCCAAATATTATGGTGAATTAAGTCAGCAAATAAGGTTAAATTTTTAAGTTCAAATTGTATTGCTCAATCCAAAATTTCAACCCGAATTGTAGTTCAAATTGAGTAATCCCGAATTAAATCTAATTTCAACACAAAACAAACCTCCGATTTTCAACCCAAAATTTGAACCAGAATGTAAAACCGATTTTAATACGTGACTCAATCCAGGTTACATAATTGGAGTTAAATTTTAAAGCTGTGCAATAATTGATTTGAAATATTCAAATTGAATTCAAATATACAGTTTCATAGATTGCATTAAACGTGAGTCGAACCCAGTCAAGTGCAAAAACACATAGTAGAATCACACAACGCACCCTGTTGGTGTGCTTCCTGCTCTCGAGGAAAGAAAGAGCCTAACCGTGGGATAAGGTTGTTGGGCTGTCTGATTTATGGTTCATAACAAATCAAGCCAACAGCAAGAATGTACATCAGAAAAAACACCGATTACAAGGAAGACTGATGAATATAAACTATTCTTATCTAAAACCTATTCCTATACAATAACCCTATCAAATCATGCATTTGTTTTTTCTGTGCTCTAGTAGACCTTGTATCAACTCCTTTGCCTAACCAGCATTTGGTAAGGGTAATTTGTGGATGGGGTTATAGCATTAAAGGCTGGTTTATCAAGAATACACAAGAAAAGTATTTCAAATTATTGTACGGTATAGAAATAGATTTGTAGTCATTAATTAGAATTTGGATGATTTACCCCCATTAATTGAAAAATTAATAACATAATAAGAATATTAAAAAAACTAGACACATCATGTTTTAAATTTATAAAAGTGAAAGTATCATAATAAATATGAGGACAGGTCTTGACGCAACGATAAGATTGTTTCATTTTGACGTGAAGATCACAAGTTTGAATTGTGGAAACAGTCTTTCTGCAAGCAGAAGTAAGACTATGTACATCTAACTGTTTTCAGACCCTGTAGTAGTGGAGGCCTCATGCACCGGGTACGTCCTTTGAGGACGGGCCCTGGCGTATCGGTAAGATTGTTCTACTGTAATCTGGAGGTCATGAGTTTAAGTTATTAAAATAGTTTTCTGTTTACAGAGGTAAGACTACATATATCTAACCCTCCTAAAATCTCACAATAACAAAAAAATCTCTTATACTGAATATGCATTTTTTTTCTAACACTGTTGTCGAACCCATAATTTGCATAATCACAGCATCAAGCAACAGCTGCCTGCAGATACCACAAATCAAAAAAGACTGCAAGGACCTTTCATTGATGGTGATACCATGCACTTTCAACAAAGCCTTTTATAGGAAACACGACACAATCTCAGCCACTATCTTTCCCATTGAATGAATAAATGACACATAGAAAGGCTAGAGGAACCAGCACTTCACTTTCTTCTTAGACAATCAGAAAGGAGATACCCTACTTTTATGATGAAAGAGAGGATAAAAAGAAATTGGAGTCGGTTCAACTTCTGTTTCAGTCCAACACCTAAGTGGATTGATAATTATGACTTTCACTTTGCCACATTATTTTAATTATATAAACAAAAATGGTTTTATCGAGAAAAAAAATTCAAAAATATATAATATAGTTTAATGCTCGAAAGATTCCAGATAAATACTACCAAGAGAGATAAACGAGGTAACTATCATCCTCACATCTTGAAAAGCTAGCTTTTGTTTTTGGCTTTCCAAAAGAAGTGAACACTTTTTTTTTTTGGGTTAAAAATAGTAGATGATTCATATTTATTGTACCTAAAAATCTAACGACTAGCTAACAAAGTGGAGTCTAGCGGAGTGTAATTCTATCGAATCATACAAATTCTTTTGTTCATTATTCTTGATTGCTTTTCTTTCTTAAATGATTGTTGTCGTAGATCACATTCTCAAGTACACTATCGCTTACTCTATTGTATTTCAGGTCAAATTAATATAAAAAAAATTAAAACATATACATTTTAAAGTTAAATATCTATGTACTAAGTACAAAGAATATTAAGGAAAGGTGATTAGGAGCATGAAGCATAAAATTGTTTGTCGATATGAGCATGAAGCAAAAAAAAATTATTATTGTACGTGGGCTTTTGTTGCTGCCAGTGTGGGATGAATATGGTCCCATTAACATTCTTCTTGCTGGCCTACAGAAAAATTCATTAGGAAAGTTCAAGGACTAGAAATGTTTGTGGATTCAAATATGGAAATAATGATACAGAATTTTGGAAAAGGGGTATGTATTCTATCAAAAGATTTATTTTCAGGCGCGGATCATCTTTCTATCAGTGAATGAATATTCCAAATAAAGAGATACAATTTGCTATATTCTCTGCCAACACATGGTTAAGATTATCATTTTGTGAACCATTTTTCGACAATTTAGACATAGAATACTACTTTGACTTAATTTAGGGACATAGCTTTGGAACATAATGCACTGCTATTGTTGGATTTACAATGATCCCCATCTAGTATTGAGACCTACTACCATCCAACGGTACCAGTACATTACGTCTTTATATTAAGGAAATGGGCCATGAAGTATAATTGTTTTATACCTGGCCCCTCAAGAGGTGGATGATTGCCAACCAGTTTGCAATTTGGCATGGATTTGTGTTGTATCATCTAGTTTTGCCCTTTTTTTGTGACGAAAAATCCTCCGAATCACGTATCTTTTAAACTCATGGTTATAACACAAATCTCGTATATAGTACATGCAATGGAAATATCACATATACATACTAAGTCATTACAAGAATTTGCCATATGAAAAGATTTAGAGATGTTGGCTGATAAATATAAAGCAATTAAGGCATGACTGTTCATGCAATTCATGAATTTCTTTTCGGATGAACATTGATATTTATGTTTATACTGTGGAGAGAAGCTGTAACTACACTCATAAATACACAAATATATTCAAAAAGAGGAAAAGGACGTTGAAACAAATCAGTGTACATCCCTCCTAGACTCAAATTCTAATGGGTCTCTCACTATTTCCTAAAGCTATATAATGACTCATATAATCTGCTTCTCGTGCCTTCTTCACTTTAAAGGTCACGTTACTAGTTCCTGCATGTGAGCATTCGATCTCTTCCTAACTTAGGCCATTAAAGGTTTTTGGGTCTTTGCTATCATCTCTCTCTTCTCTTCCTCCTCTTCATCCATGTCTTAAGTACCCAACCCTCTCTCTCTCACCCACACACACACACACACCCACACCATGATGCCCCCTGATCATGATAATAGGGTCACCGGAGGTCCAGCTAACGTTCTAGTTGGTCACCGGACCGAGAACATTTCTGTCCATGCTGAGCCACCTGGTTCAGCCAGTAACGTGAGCCCTTGTTCGGATGATCGAATGCCAGACCAACAACAAGCAGCCCCGGCTAGATTTTCGGTTCTACGTGAATCATTACGCCCCGTAACACTGAAGGTCTTTGTTGATTCTTACGTTATCGAAATCGTGTTAGTAGAATCATCTTACTTACCGAAAAAGAAGTATCGAAGTCACCTATTTGATTTGCTAAAAAATTTGAACTTTGCTTTAGTGTACTGAAGTTGGCAATATTGATCTTGTGTGTGTATGTGTGTGTGTGTGTGTTTTTCCCTTCAGTTTAACCCTCATTTACCATGGCAATTGGACTTACATATATGTGTGTGTTGTTGCAGTTTGAAGACGTGGCATACACCATTAAATTGCAGACTAATGAAGGAAACTGTGTTTCTTCATCTGAACCAAAGGCAACCACTCGCACAGTACTCAATGGTGTGACCGGTATTGTTCGACCAGGTGAACTACTAGCAATGCTCGGCCCCTCCGGCAGCGGCAAGACCACCCTCTTAACAGCTCTAGCCGGAAGGTTACCGGGAAAAATTTCCGGCACCATAACATACAATGGACAACCCTTCTCTTGCTCCATGAAGAGAAAAACAGGTTTCGTTTCACAAGATGATGTGTTATACCCTCATCTCACAGTGATGGAAACCTTAACATATGCAGCTTTACTAAGGCTTCCAAACAAGCTGACCAAAGAAGAGAAAATTGAACAAGCTGAATTGGTTATCATGGAGCTTGGATTGACTGGATGCCAGAACAGTGTCATCGGGGGACCTCTTCTCCGGGGACTATCGGGCGGTGAGCGGAAAAGGGTGAGCATTGGGCATGAGATGCTGGTGAATCCAAACCTGTTGTTGCTAGATGAGCCAACTTCAGGGTTGGACTCAACCACGGCTCAGCGGATTGTGGGTACAATTCGTGGTTTGGCACGAGGAGGGAGGACTGTCATTACAACAATTCATCAGCCTTCAAGTAGGTTGTATACGATGTTTGATAAGGTGGTGGTGTTGTCGGAGGGATGTCCGATTTACAGTGGGAGTGCCAGTCGGGTGATGGAGTATTTTGGTTCCATGGGTTACATGCCTGGACTCAATTTTGTCAACCCTGCTGATTTCTTGCTTGATCTTGCTAGTGGTATGGAATTTCTTCCTAATACCTAGTTAATATTGGCTTTTTTTTTTAATATTTCAATAACGAGTAATATTATTTGAACTTAAATTTTCAACCATTTTACTATAATTATCGGGTTTATAGTGGAAAAACTTCTAGTTGCTGTAATGAATTACGTCAGTAAGTTCCGCTCAAACAACATTGCTCTTTCAATAATTGTTCCATAAAAAATTAAATTATTTCAAAATAACAAAAAATATCTCAAATAATTAATCATTTTGTAAAAAAGTAAACCATATATAATATATTAGAATAAATTACTAATCTAACGACACTAGTTAAATATAATAGCACAATAGGAACTCGACCTACCCGAGGACTAGGTCAGCCGCATTATTGATACTTAGGAATAATCCAAACTCATTGATATGATTTGATAATTTCACAACTTGCAGAGCAAATTACAAGTAAAGCTTAAACTTAGCTTCACAGAAGTCTATGGTTTAAGTCAACCAAGTGGAAACTTGTCTATATCTGTTAAATCTTGTATAGTAAAGTCAATTATTTTCTGAAAAAGTTGTTCTAAAACCGCAAATGTCTAACAGTTTGTCTTTTGGTGAAAATCAGATATCTTCAAGTTAAGCTAAAAGTTGCAACCTTTAAGTATTAACGTGACATTATAGATGTTCCCTACAACATTGGGCATTTGAAATGGTTGATAATCATCTCTCTCTCTTTCTCTCTTCCCTGTTGCTTAATGTTTCTATTAGCTGTAATTGGTCTTTTCAATCACCCAGAGAGTTGTCTGTATATTAGCAAATCAAGCTGTCGAAATATGTACTTAAACCAATAAGTTAGGATGGTTGCCCTGAAACTATGCCACTGGTAATGACACAAAAAAGCATATAGGTTTTAATTTTGAATAATGCTACTCTTATTGAATTCCGTACTAAATTTTATTCATCAAATCAATATTGTATTCTTGTATTAGAGGGATTATTTTTTTTCAAAACGTTCCAGCCATCTACATTCATTTATTACACAAAATATGGTGAGAGTTTTGATATACACATCATTTATCATAATTTTTTGTTTAAATCAGCTAATTATTTAGTAGAAAAAACAATAAAGTCTCGGAAAGGAAAAAAAAAAAACAATAAAGTCAGTTAGGCTCTACTAAGCAGAATTCCAACTGAACTTTTCTTCTTAACCTTATCTTTTTTCTGGCCAGTGATTAAAGGTGTTCCCTTTTGCATCATTCAACTTTACTTTCTCTTGGCCCCATTACACTTCTCTAGTCTTTGTTTTTAGATTGTCTAACACTAACAAATACAAAGAAATGAAGTTAATTAGCAGATTTTCAGTTGTATATGTATCTTCAAATACTCAAAAATAATGGCCAAGTTCAGTATCTGAGGTCTTTATTTCACAAGAACTTTAATTTTCCCTTTATTTTTGTTGCATTCTACTCAAGTTATTTCCGCCTTAAACACTAAAAACTCTCTCGAATGTGAAGGTGTATGTCCTGATACAAGGCATGATGATCAACAGGAATTTCATGGAAGAACAAACCATGATGATGATCAAAATTCAACCAAACAGTCCCTAATATCGTCGTACAAAAAGAACTTATACCCTGCCTTGAAGGATGAGATTCATCGAAGTTGCAGAGACCCTCTTAGCTCTGGAGGAACATCTTCATGGAGAGGTAAGTGAAAATTTAGTCCATTGTCAAGGATCAAATCTCATTTCGGTGACCTCAGACGAAAAAATGTTTCGAAATGTTTGGAAAATGCTTCGATAACAGATGAATAAAAAATTTTGGTATTTATTTTTCAAAACATTTCGAAACATTTCGAAAATTTGGCGACACCTTGAAACATTACTGATTCGTTTCAATTTCCATAGAAACGGAAAGGTTTTGACCTTTTTGAGCATCCTGAAATGAAATATTGGTACTTGTCCATTTGGTTGTTGAACCTGCCTAAGTGTTAGCTCACAAGACATCTGTGGTGGTGTCAATAAGGTGCATTTACTAAGACCCACACTTTATATTTGCATACAGTTGATTTATGAACAATGTATTGCAGGTTGTGAGAATCAATGGACCACCAGCTGGTGGTTGCAATTCAAGGTTCTGCTGAGAAGGGGACTTAATGAAAGAAGGCATGAGTCGTATTCGGGTCTAAGGATTTTCCAGGTCATGTCTGTGTCGTTTCTTTCAGGACTCTTATGGTGGCATTGTCACATTAACCATATACAAGATCAGGTACTTTATACTAAGGCTAGCAATTCTTAACATAATCCATTGACCCGTCATGAATATCACACGAAGTTAAGAGTACAGGTTTACAATTTATGGGTCCTGGTCATTAACTGGTTGTGATGTCAAAATGGCTTCATTACTAGGCCGATAAGACATGACATAAGGCCAAATACAAATGAGTTGAGTATGAGGTGAATTAATTTCAACATGACATGACTGTTTCCAGTTCTTATTCAAACACAGGCCATAATTTATTCATTGGGTATGTTGGATAATAGTTTGATCGACTAGGTTGTTTACTCTCAATGTATAACTAAGTCTACTGCTGATGAGAAACCATCCTTTCTTGTGGTTGCTCCAATTAATATTCACTTCTAAATCTATGTTTGTTTTGCTAACAAGAACAATTTTCACAAGGTGGGACTTCTCTTCTTCCTCGCAATCTTCTGGGGCTTCTTGCCTCTGTCAAGTGCCATATTCGCGTTCCCACAAGAGCGGCCAATGCTAATAAAAGAGCAAGCCTCAGGAATGTACCGTCTCTCCTCCTATTACTTTGCCCGCTTGGCTGGTGACTTTCCAATGGAACTTGTGCTTCCAACCATTTTTGTAACCATCACATATTGGATGGGAGGCCTAAAGCCCTCGCTTGTTACATTCACTCTAACCCTCTTGATCATCCTGTTAAATGTGCTGGTCTCTCAAGGACTTGGGCTAGCCCTCGGGGCCTTTCTAATGGATATGAAGCAGGCCACGACGTTGTCTTCTGTGACCATCCTCGTGTTCTTGATAGCCAGTGGATACTACATTCAGCACATTCCGCCATTTATAGCTTGGTTGAAATACATATCATTTCCTCATTATTGTTATAAGCTTCTTGTGGGAGTGCAGTATTCGGAGAATGAGGTTTATGAATGTAGCCTAGGAGGGCATTGCAGGGTACTCGATTTCCCGGGGATTAAGTTTTTGGGGCTTGACAATAAGTGGTGGGATGTGGCTGCTTTGGTTGTAATGTTGGTGGGATATAGGCTTTTGGCTTATGTAGCATTGATGAGGATGGGGCAACCTCACTGACTATATATGCTAATATTAGGCAGAGACTGAAGCTTATCTGTTGAAGCTAATGGAATTGATCAAGATTTCCCAAGAAATGACTAGATGACCTCGATGGAGCGATGCTATATTAACACCCCAATTTGTAAATCTCAATGAATTTGTGGAACACTTTGTGTCCTGTAATCTGAAACAAATGTAAGTGAATTTGTACTGAAATGTCTAACCTTTGATTCTCTAGCGATAACTATGAAGTAATAGAAAGTGGAAGGAGAAAGAAAACCAGAAAGGTTATTGTCCAATTATGTTTTGCCATTGCAATGTGCTATATGAGTTAGACTAGAAATAAACCCAACCTTAACCATAATTTGCAGAAATAATATTACTATTGCACAAAGCAATGGTCACCTAGCAAGATTAATGGCTATGTGATCCAAGAGTCAGAAAAGACTATCACATTCTTGAGTGACACTATATGCTAGCCATTAGTTTTGTCTTAGCCTAGGTACTGCGATTTTACTGTAAACTTGGTCATTCATATGAACTCAATTAATCATACAGCAGTGCGCAGCTTGGGGCTATACAGATTACCTGCATAAGCCTTTTGCTCGTTAAAAAGTTCAAATTTTGATTATGCAGCTACTCAGGAAGTGAATGGAAGTAAATTAAGCAAGAATGACCAAAATAATTTGGCTTCTATTCAGCTGTAAATCTAGCCTCTTTTCTTAGCTTCTTACCAAAAGCAAGCGTTCTTCTTTTCAGATAAACATCAACATATCTCTCTGAGGGAAGTGCACAAAACTCTCTTACCACAGCTAAGTAATAAAATCTACTTTTCTGAATGCTTTGCAATCAGTAAACAGAGTTGTCTTCACAAGTACTTTATACCATTCTGTGTTAAGGCAAATATTGTTTAGATCAGGCCAATGAAACCAATTTTTTTTCACCTTTTAAATGTGTATAAGGGCGCAAATCAAAAGGTAGCAAGTCTTTTGTTGTTACATCAAATGTGAATCATCTTAGCCGACATCTTTCCTTTGTTAGCTATGCAAAGTTGGTTCCACAAGTTCTGTCTTACAGTTAAATTTGATGTATGTAAAGCAATATTGATCTTGATCGATCCAGTAAGGCTCAAAACCATGAGATAACTGATATTTTCTTCTTACGTTAACCCTCATTCCTTTTCGCAATTCTTTTCCTTTATCGGGCCTTTTGCCTGAACCATAGTAGTAGTAAATTTTTTTTTTTTTTTGGATGCACAGTGTGCATTATTTTAATGACCTCTTCTCTATTGTGGTGGACCTAGTGAGTGGTGCCTCGCCAACAACCATAGCAAGAAGCTGCGTACCCTTTTGATGTCATCTGTTCTGTGCTGTTATTAAAGTTTTGTATGTCTTCTAAATAACAAAAGATGCTTGAGCAAGTAGGCTATCGATATAAAGTGGAGACAAATCAAATTATGCTTCATTACACTTGAAATTGCTAGTGTTTATTCGAAATAGAAAAATCCCTTCAAAAGATGTCTCAGTGCTGGTTAGAATTGAGTCGTTGGTTCAGACTAAACTCTTAAAAATATCTGTAATGCTTTAGAATAAGCCTTACAATAATGTCAGCATTGGAAGAGAATCCGATACAACATCTTTCAAGAGGCTTCCAGTTCAATTATTCCCTTCCCTCAAATGGTATCAATATCTTGTACTTCACAACCTAGTGCCACAAAGTTGCTTTTTTTTTTTTTTTTTCACAGAACAGTTTCAAAACACAATAAATATGTGTTTTAAGGTGCTCGGTGAAGAGCCAGCAAGGTAGACAAGCTTGTGATCTCTTGTGCTGCTAAAATCACAAAGAATGGCATCACTCAAGGCTGACAAACCTGTAGGTTCTCAACCACTTGGGCAGGCCAAGAAAGAGCCTGCCAAAGCTCCAACCTCCAAGCAGGCTCCTAAGAAGACCGAGCAGAAGCCTCGGGAGCCTAAAAAGAAGGTACATGTACACATATACAGAGTATGCATATATAAGCACAATTATATTCATGTTCATATTATTTGTAGAGTTACCCTGATTAACATTTTAATGGTGCTCTAGGCATCAGGGAGCAAGTCAGCAGCAAAGAAGTAAGAAGAACAAGGACGCGTAGCATTGTTGCGATGATATGTTGTATCTGGAGTAGCTGCCTTCTGTCCTTATTTTTAGTGATAAAATAAAATCTCTGGCTTGTGATCTCTCTCTATGTATGGCTTGGCCTAATCTTGTAAAAAAAACCTATATATTTGAAGAATGATATAGTTATTGCACTGTTTTAATATGGTCTGAGCTGTGTACGAATAAGGAGATCTTTTTCTATGCATAGAGGATATTGACCTGATTGAAAGTTCAAGTAGCCAAAGATAATGCTCAATTGGTTTCTGAGGGAAAAATTTACAGGAATATAAAATTTTCAACACTCATACACCAGTGAAAGTGAGGTGAATCATGTGAAACTATGACCTTCATATGTCGGTATTAGGCACATGTAAACCAAATATTGAGCTTTTGAAACTAGAACTTGGTGCAGTAAACAGTAAATTTTCTCCAAGAACAGAGGCCGCAATCTTATACAACAACATTCCTCAAAAGAACAACTCTTAAAACAACTATAATATGATGCTTTTTTACTTTCAAGCCAACTGTCTCAAAGATGAAATTTCTGATCCCATCATCTAATGAATCTCCCTATCACAGCTCACTAAAATCAACCAATAGGATTTTTGTAAATCTCAATTGATCCCAATGAACCAGTTTGATCAGATTACGTCATTTGCTACTGCACTGGTAGAATCTTTTCTCCAAATAGTACTATAAATACGGTTCCTTACAGTGATTAGTATAAAACATCTTTCAAACACATTGGAAAATTGAAACACCGTCGTTATTTGATTATTTTGTTAGTTTGGGGAATCAAACAAATTTGACAAACTTCCTTCCTCACCAGAACCATTGTTTATCAAGAATTTTGCTTCTCGACGCTGAAGAAAACCAGCTCCCAGAGATTATTTCAAAACTTCTAAATCAAAAGCTCTTATAGACTGGGCCTTTTAAACATGTTGAGTCCTATGTGCAAACATTGCCAATACAAATTTCTCCTGAAAATTCTAGTTGTCAGTATTTTCTTGTTACAATGATCTAGATAACTGAGCACTAGACAGTTATTAGACTAAGATTTTTTTTATTCTTTATTGGAACATAGAACTTAGGCCTAGAAAAAGAATTCCCTTATGGACCACTTGTTGTCACACCGAATTGGTATATAATCTTAAGTCCATTATCATTCATACATATTATATTCACAATAATTTCCTGAAGGGTAACTTATTCGACCTATTTTGGCTTATAGAATCACAATTACTTTGGTATCACTTAGGGATAAGAAAAAGAATCAAGTATTTTCATTTTTAATTAAAATAATCTAACTCAAATTACATAAAAATTTTATCTAGCAAATATGGAAGGGGTGGGGGGGGGGGGTGTTCTAGTTATAATCGAAAAATCATTCATGCACCAAAACCTGAAATCAAAGCATGGGATAAATAGCCAGAAGACAAGAAAATAAGGGTATCATTTCAAAAATTTTTGACCAGACAAGATATGTCTTAGTTGCAAGATTAAAGACCGATTGGTATGGTCTTCAACCCATTAGGAGTACATTCACGAATGAATATAGGGAAGATCGATAAGCAGTAAATCATTAAATCGATCGAGCCTTCTGAAGAATGACCAGTGCAACTGCTCCCCCAAGTTTTGACAAATTAATTAAGATTACATAGCAATTGTTCAGTGACTCTTACAATTTAGAGTTCTTCCCCATTATTATTATTTTTTTCACTCTTACAGAGAAAAAAGATTTGTCAAAAAGGTTCTCTCACCTCACCCCTGTTTAATGCATATGTCCTGATTCCCAAGGCTCGATTCATGTAGTGGTCTATTCCAATCAAGAGGAATTCAAAGACTAGTTTTGCTAAGTACTACTAAACTAACCACCAATTTCCAACAACTCTCATATTTCTTATCAAACAACTCAGTTCACACTTCAACTCTCACCATGAATATTCTTACTTGAAAATGACTTTTCGACATGGACATGCATATATCACATATATAACATGATCAAAAACCATCTACTACTCAAATATACATGAGTTGGAGGTATTAGAAGCCATCACCACAAGCATTTCTTGAGGTAGAAATGTCAGGGGAATCATTGTAGACCTTATACATGCTACCATAAATAAGAGAAAAATAAAAGGAACAACTAAGATGACAAACAGGAAATCATGCATCATAATTTTTTCCTCAGAAATTAAGAATCTTTGCATTTCATCTCAAGCAATCATAGTATTTTCCTAAGCTGTCAGCTGTGATCTGTTTTGTTTTTTTTGTCAGTTTTATACAATATACGAAAGATATGCAACTTGGAGTAGTAATTTATTTTGTATTGTTTAATGGTCGAACAAAGTGCGTCTCTCACCTATACGTAGGACACATAACTGGTAGGCTGTCATACCCCTATTTATGTTGTTCTTGCAAGGTGATATTGATGTTGTTGATATATCATTTGTTTGCTCGCTTTTCATATTTTTTGATAAGTGACCTTCGTACTTTGATATGTCTATATTTTTGTTAGAAAATGAATGGATTTTTGCCCGAAATAGAAGCCACTATCTGGTAAATGCTGACATGATGAGGTAGATTAGAAGTCCAATGATGGGATCAGCAAGTCATGTCCTCTGCATTCTTTTGGTGTTTGAAACCTAGGTTGGTGATGTCATAAAAAAGACTTTGCCATCAATTAGGTTCCCAAATTGAGATCTTACCACCAGTGCAACTCTTATATTACTCATCATAGGCTCAAAAGGAACATCAAAATTAAGCTTGATACTGGTACCAGGGCCAAGGAGGCAAATGGAAAGATGCAAGGCTAGCAACCAATGTTCTCCCCCAAACTCCTTGTTGTAAAGTTACAAATAGTTTACTACTACACCTTTGGCAGGCATGGTCCTGTTTTTTGGTCATCAAGGATATCAATCCCACAGAAACATGTTGAGAATTGGGATATGCAGAGGGATTTACTGTATGGTTAGTTAAAGGGAAAGGGAACAACTTCTGCCCAAGTTGTGTTGGAGTACATTGACCCTTAAAATCCTATTTTCATATCTTTTAGATCTGATACTTTGATAGTGGCCTGGCCAGTAATAAAAGAGTAACCCTTAATAATGTCTTTTTGAAATCTATATTTACAACTGAGTGGGGGCTCTAATCTGCACAATATCTGCTTCGTCTGTGAAAAGTTTCTTATGCTTGTGTTGCAAGAATTTTTCTCTTTTTGAAAGTTCTATCTTCTGATATAGTTTGGATGGTTTTAACAGGTTGCTTTCAGGATGAAGGTTTTTCACCCTAATATTAACAGCAATGGAAGCATTTGTCTTGATATTTTGAAGCAACATTGGAGCCCTGCCTTTACTATTTCCAAGGTGATGGTTATATTTGGTATTTCGACTACTGCAAAATATTACTTCCAAGTGGAATTACATTTGGAAACTGGAAAATAAATAGCTTGATTTTTTTAAACTCTCTCTCTCGTAAAAAAACAAAAACAAAAACCGAAGTAAAACATTTTTCTTGGCAACACTAGCATGTCCTTCTTATGCCTCATTTATCGTTTTAGGTTTCAAATTGCCTGAGCCACCCCTCACTCAATTTATTCATAAAATTATCAAATTGTGCCAGAAAAAAAATACAAAGAATGAGCTCTGTGCATACAGCAGGATATGCTTCAAAGATTGGCTTGTAAAATTTATGCCAATGGGGAAAAGCTAAGCAAAGCATCTGATACTGTATCCTAGCCTCACGAGCTATCCTAATCAGTTGTTCCATTGTCTTCCACTGCCACCATCTTTTGTAACTTGCGATTATAATTCCTTTTTTTTTTTCTTTCTTACTGTTATTCGAATTCCTTTTTCATTGTTGTAAACTCTGCTATAAATAGATTATCATTCTAGGCCAGATAATACTTGAGTCCAGTTGTTTACATAAGCTTTGTTAAAGGGGTGTGAATTACAATGGCGTCATTGAAGGCTGATAAACCTATTGGCACCCAACTCTTTGGGCAGGTCAAGAAAGAGCCGGCGAAGACTGGCGATGCTTCTTCCAAAGCTCCTGCCTCAAAGTCGGCCCCGAAGAAGGCTGCCCCGAAGGCTCAAGAACCTAAGAAGAAGGTAGACATGATTGTATAAAGCATGTTTTCAGGAACCTACTAAGAAGGGTTTGATATTTTTTTTACATTTTATTTGGAGATTGATAGACTCGATTCAATTCGACTCAACATATCATTGTCCCAACTAGTTTGATCCAATCACTAATTTGTTTGATGATTTCTGTAGGCCAAGGGTGGCAAACCAGCAGCAAAGCACTGATGCTGAATGAATGAGACTTCAGGAGAAAGAGAGTTCCTTGCAGACTCTTAATTATTATATGTAACTTTGTTTGCTTGGCTTGGCCTGATGAAATAAAAAACAAATATATTTGACAATGATTTGCATGTGCCACTGTTTTTTTCTTTTCTTTCTTTTTTTTTTTTGGATAAGAAAAAATGGGATAGGGCAAATGAGAGCGTCCAAAGATCACTCCGATAGATTCTCAATCGTGTAATCATGAGATCTCTAATCGCGCTAATTACTCCTGTCGAGAACGGACCGAGTTATATTAGTATACTGATCAACCAGCGAGTCCTAATATAGACTCCAAGATTCAAACTTCAATGAAAAGTTTGGCCGATATCTTACTGGACCACCCGTTTAAGTCTTATTTTTCATAACAAAAAACTATTGAGGTCTCAAATTCTCAAAAATTAGTAAGCATTGCAGAAAGTGTTTTCAATTAATAATATTTGTTTCATCTTATCGTTCGGGATGTATCTTGTTCCCTTCCTGTGGAGTAAATAGACACATACACTTATTGTGTATGTAATAAGATTCATATAAATAACGTTTACAAAAAAGTGATGATATATATATATATATATATATATATATTTTTTTTGACTACACTAAACCACCAACTTTAAAGAGAGATGGTAAATACAAGAAGTCATGGCCGGCCCTACAGAATAAAAATAAAAGCCTGGGTTTTCGGCCCACATATGAAAAAAGCTCTAAATTTAAAGATGCATAATGTAATATAAGCTAAAAAATAAAATTCCCTAAAAAATAGTGCAACGAAATAATTTTTAAAAGAGTAAACTATCAAAAAAAATTAAAAATTTGAGCCCAAAAGTCCAAATCACATCACTCAATCACATTTATTAAAGAACAAAAAAGAATTAATAAAAAAAAATACTGACAAAATTTATCTCTTTTTTCAATCGAAAGAAATGTAATAAACATCTATCTTTAGTTAAAAAAAAAAAATTCAAACCAAACACATTCTCTATTTCTTTTAAACATTTTTTTTTCTCTCATTTGAACGCACAACCTCAATTAAACCATTCATTCTCATTAAAAAAATATTTTAATAAAGTTCTTATTCCTAACTAATAAAATATAAAAAAAAATTTAGAAGAAAGTTGCATAGATAAATAAATAAAATTCAAAGATAGTAAAATAATTCAAAAGAAAGATAACAATGAATTTATTTCTAATAAAATTAATTATCTAATACCACAGTTTTAATAAAGAACATATAAAACAAATAAAAAGAATATATAAATATTAATGAAGAAATTAGTTTTATTCCTATAAATATTTATGATCAAAAGTCATATTATTAATCAAAAAAAATATATTAGTAAAATCTGAATAAAAAAACAATTAGCAATTTCGAATCTTATTAAAAAGTAAAAATAATAGATTTTAAATTGAAAAATTAAATTATTATTACGAAAATAAAAAAGTCTCATTTGCTGTAATTGCTTTAGACTCCAAATATTGCTGAGGCATCCTTGGTCTTGCGCCAAATAAAACTATATATATGTAAGGGCAAGACTCGATTCTCTTTCCTCTTTAAAAATTTGGAAAAAAAAACGTGACCATTATTTATTCTTGTCGGTAAATACAATTCGAAGGTAATATTTTTGGTCACCATTAAAATTTTTATTTAGTGTCAAAAATATTTTACTGTCACTATTCTATAATTTGATATGGTTCATGTTTTTATCTTCTTCTTTTTTTTTTTTTTTGGTATTTTCTTTTGTTTTGTTTGGTACAATGAAAAAATAATTTTTTTATTTTTAGTCTAAGGAAAGATAGAAAGTTTAAAGGATAAATAAAATATCATGTTTTGTAAGGAAAGAAAATAGAAAAAACGTTAAGATAAATGAATCAATCACTCCAAAATTGGAAATAAAGATGGATGAAAAGTTAATTATGTGTATTGAAATGTATGTTATTTATCTATATATTCTATATATATATATATATATATATATATATATATATCATATTTATCAATTACATATTATTGATACATTAATTTCATACATAGATATAATAGTAAAATATATATTTATCTTTTTTTTTTAAATACAAAATAAAAAAGTAAAAAAAAATTAAATTTTTAAAAAATAAAAAATAAAAAAAATATTTTTTGACATTGTCAATCTCAAACAAATCAATCATTTCTACTTTCTACACTCTTTATCAAACACAAAGGAAGAAATGATTCTACTGATAGAAAGTTCATTAGTCTCATTTTCTTTTCTTCAATTTTTTCATCCATTTTACGGGACGGACTATTATGGTTTTCCCCTTAAAAACCATTATTCCTTACCAATTTTTTCTTGTCTCTCTCCTCTCACAAAAAAAGACTCGTGAACTCTCCAGTAGAAGAGCCCTTTGTCATTCCAAAAGAGTCCAACTCTCGGTGAATTCTCCAGCCGGCAAACGCTTACAAAATAGTGATGAAATTATTTCTTTTGAGAACACTAATTTTTAGAAAAGTAATATTATTTAAATATAATTTATTGACTTAATTAAACAGAACATAACCTTCGTCTTTTCTCGCTTCGAACACGTAGAATTAGAACCCCAACTTTAAGGCCTTTTTTTCTTCTTTTCCAACTTACGGACGGATGCCATCTTTTTCAATATTCCGTTTTCTTCGACACCAGGCGGGATCCATGCCACGTAAATGAGGGGCTTCAGGTGAACAGTTTCCTCCTACACGCAAACCGGCGAGAACAATAAACGGGAAGTAGAGAGAGAGAGAGAGAGAGAGAGAGAGAGAGAGAGAGAGAGGGTTCTACATGCATCTACCTGCATAACGGTGACTGGGGCCTGTTGCTCTCGCAGACATCATTAGTTGGAGAATAATGAGTGAAATCATGAAAAAGCAGCATATGATGATGAATGTAGGTGAAGAAGCAGCTTTGTATGCCATTTTTTCTGTTGGCTCTATTCGGAGAGAGAGAGCAAATACAAGAAGCTAGTATATATGCATTTTGTCTTGCACCAAATCAAACTTGTATATATACTGCTCAATATCCTGTGTCCGAATTTTTGATGAAATATAAAACTTGAGCGTCTAAAAAAATATATTTTATTATATTAAATAATAATTTTTTAAAATATGTAATTTGATAAAAAATTTTAACATATGTATACTATTGTAGATGAATAATATTTAAAATAAAAATTATATTTAACTATAAATTAATTAAATATTAAAATAATTGAGCATGTAATAAAAATGAATGATATAATATTTTTAAGCGAAAAAATATGTAAGTAAACTTTCTTAAATATCGGCAAGACTCAACTCTATTTCCTCTTTTAGAAGTTGGAAAAACAAAACATTTGTATATGAGCCCCCAAGCTTTATTTCTGGGGTAGTGACCCTTGTTTATTGTGACCCTTGTTTGTTTATTGTGACCCTTGTTTATTGTGACCCTTTATAGAGACAACTAAAATTGCTAATCTTAAAATATATATATATATATATATATATATATATATATATATATATATATAGAAGAACCAGTGAAAATTGCTAAACCCTCCCCCACCACTGCAATACCCTCCATAGCTACCCCATCCAAATATGAGAAATTGAAAGGATTCGATGCGTAGATCTGGGTCTGCTGTTGTTGAGATGAAGAGGTTATGAGCTAAAAATAAAAAAAAAGAGGGTATGAGCTTCCATTGACCGCTAGCGTATCTTGGTCTTTTTGGATTAACACCTTCAAACTGTTGTTTTTGGAGCGGCGGACCCTAAACTTGCACCACTAGGGATGTACAAGGGAGCAGAGATAAACAGGGCTCCGGAAAACCACCACCGCCACCGGCAGTGACTGGTGGTGCGACTGCGGCTGTTGCATATTTTCTGTTGATTCCAGAACTGGGTCATCAGAAGAAGATGATAGATGTTGTTGTTGCTGTTGCTGTTTCTTGGTAGTCTCTCCTTTTTTGTCCCCCATCTAGAAATGGCCCCAAAAGGCTCCCAAACGGAACTTGGTAGGAAAATCCTAAACAAGAACCAGAATAAAGAAGAAGAACCACCATTACTGTGGAACTAGCTCGGTACATTCTACTCAATTTCTGTGTTTCTGAATGCTTTTGGAATTAGATTTGTAAGGTATCTTTCAAAAGGGAAAGTGAGTAAGAGAAGTGTATGTAGATTTTGCAGCAGAAAAAGTGGAGATTGCGGAACCTGTTTTGACTAAGACGTTTCAATTTACAAAACCACATGCTTACTGGTAAAATTGATCAAAGACGGAGTTAACAGTCTTGTTGGGTTGCGTGTGGTGTCGTTGAGGAGGTGAAAATGAAGGTGTTGGACTAGAATGTGGTGGGGTTGCTGGACTGTGGTGGTTGTGTGTGTGTTGTGTGGTTGTGGAGGTGGTGGACCGGTGATAGGGTTACTCCGTTACCAGTGGTGGTGCTCTGTGCAGAGAGAGAGAGAGAGAGAGAGGAGGAGGAGGTGGTGGTGGTGATTTTTAGGGAAGTATGGTGGTGGTTTTTGGTGTGGAGGCGGCGATGGGTGATTAATTCAACATTTAATTTTAGGGTGATTAATTCAACATTTAATTTTAGTTTAAATGTGAAATATAACATTTAATTGAAAAAATTTTAATAAATGAGAGATGAAATGAAATTTTGGGGGATAAGAATATATATTTGGAGGGCATTTTTGATATTTTAGGAATTAATATCGATGACATCAGCTGTGACGTGAATCATTCCAATGTTGTTTGTGACGTGAATCATTCCAATGTTGTTAGTTGGAGGGAGTTTGATTGATATAAGTTTCAAAAGTCAAAGGGTCTTAGTGTAATTTTTAAAATGTGGGAAGATATTCTTACAATAAGACCAAATGTTAAGGAATGTGAGTGTAATTTATCTGAAGATCTACTGCGATTTCAACTGTAAAATCAATTCTATTTTTGAATGTGGAACATTAATTTATAAAATGTTTAAACTGTGTCGATTACATAGATGAGTACTTATAATTGATGCAAATTTAAGAATAAATAAATGCTTGATCACAAAAAATAATGCATACCATAATTTGCATAAAAAAATTATTATTCTGTATTATTGTTTTTACCCAAAACACAAATAAATTGGTAAACATAAAAATCATGAACATTTCCATGAAAGAAACCACCAACGAGAAACAATCTTCCACTTGTCAATCATTCCAAAGAAGAAAGGAAAGTCTTTAGAACACACTGTAGCAACACGAATTCCACTGCACTCAATCCACTCTAAAATCAATTCTACTTTTCAAAGTGGAACATTAATTTATAAAATCTTTAGCCGGAGCTAGTTTGATTGATTGAAAAGTGGCAACTTGTTTCTCGATGGAGGTTTCATGGAAATGTTCCCCGCATGATTTTTATGTTGACCTATTTATTTAATTGTGTTTTGGGTAAAAATTACAGTACAGAACAATAATTATTTGTATAAACTATGGTAGACATCATTTTTTTTGTGATCGATTATTTACTTACGCTCGAATTTGGATCAATTGTAAGTATTTATCCATATAATCGACATATGATATATTTAAGTTAAAAAATTAGATATTTCAAAGTGACAAGAAGTTTACCTACTGCTTATGTCTCTCAATTCCTGCGGTACATGAAAATCTTGACAAGAAGTTTCCTATCCTTTTTGTTGAAATAATTGATTGAATTCCTAAGTTTCATGATCAGCGCTGATGACTACTACTGATAACCAAACAACTGGAGATACATTTCCTTAAAATTGGCATACCTATTTACATCAATAGAATCAATCAATAAAGGTAATTGTAATGCTATTGAGATTTAAAAAATTAATTTAATTTATTGATATAATAATGTCTAGGAGTGGTCCAGTGGGATACAACCGAACTTCTCCCCTAAGGTTAGAGGTTCCAATCTTGGAGTTTTCATTGGTGCTCGGTGGTTTACTGTTATACTACCCTAGTTAGGTTCGTTCTTGAGTTGTGTAATGGATGCGATCAGGAGCCTCATGATTTTACTAAGGAGGGTTTATCGAGGTAGTTTCTAAACACTTTCCTTTGCCTCCAGCCATTTTTTAACTATCAAAAAAAAAAGTGATGGAATCTCAATGAAAAATTTAAGAGTTACAATACGGGTAATATTATTAAGTCAACAAATTAAATCCGTTTTTATAGTTCATAATAACAATATTACTCGAGAGTTAAACGTTTGTGCCTTGCAAAAATAATCATATACTACCTATAAAAGTACTTAAATGAGAAAAACTTTTAGTTTTCGACTTTAACCTTAACTAATGATATAAAGCCAAGTTTATCGATCATAAGTTCATAACAACCAAGAGACGGTGCCCATTTTGATTCCGTCTGATGAGTATTTCGATTACCCAATCCTTCTCTTCTTACGTTCGTTGAAGAAGAAACCGAAGGTCTCTCACATTATGCCATCAGCTTCAATTGGATGAAAGCCTCAACAATCCCATTTGCATGTTTCATATTCCCTTCATAAAGCCAGTCCCTATTCCTCCCATAATTCTTTCTTTATTTTCTCTCTCTCTCTCTCTCAATCTATCTATCACTTCTAGAAAGTCTATAGTCTGCAATAGACCATAGAAGAAACAAAGAATCTCTGGCCCAGTCCCTACAACAAACTCAATTCTCACTTTCTCTCTCCAACATACCAATTTAGTTGAGTGCCTAACTTCTTACCTCCATATCGAATTTAGAGAGAAAGAAAGATAGAAGGTATTGTCTCAATTAAGATTCTAGCAACCCAGTGCGTCGTACCAGGAAGCCCAACAACGAGCCCGCCGAAAGACTTTGTGGATGTTACTTAGTTGTAACGGCGGAAGTGGATCGGCTGGGACTTTATGGTTCGCCATCTCTCACCCTTTTTCTGGTTTAGGGTCGATTGAGCTTATATCTGGCCACACATTTTGAGCTATTTTAATTTATTTTGTTTCTACTTTATGATTATGCACAGACAATTAGGGTTCGGATAGTCTACATGAATTTTTCATTCTTCTTGGTTGCACAAACGAACAGCTACCTGCATTTTTTTCCATTCGATTTGCTATGTTTTAAATAGTATCTTTAATGATGAGACATTTTCGAAATACTCCAAGATGAAAACACATGTTCTCGGTGTCACTAAAATCCTTGTTACTGAGATCACGTACCCATCGGTTCACAAGTCCCTCTCCCCCCAGGTACTTGTCATAGGGATCAAAAGTGGCATCCAGTACGTCTACGTACCGACACGTATCTCTCGGTCTGATATGGTACATCGGTCCCTGTATGTACCTCTACTCTCGGCTCCGAGATGTACCCCCTTCTCGGTTTCGAGGAGTATCGTCCAGGATGACATTCTCTGCTCCTGCAGAGCTATTGATGTACAGGTCACTAGCCTAGGCTAGGCTAGGTTAGCCATCATGACCTCGTCTTACAGAATTGGTGTCATAAAGCTCAAGAAGGCAGGGGACACAGTCAATGAGGAATGGATGCGTGACATATTGTGTCAAATCAGAGACAGAAAAATTGGATGCACTTGTTGACATACGACTGGGAAAAACAAGCATTAATTACACCATTCCCTTGATAAGACAACATTCAATGCGGTAAGGCTCGAAAGTGAAAAGTAATAAATGTCTCCAAGGCTGGATATTTATTACATCCTTGCCGAGAGGAGCTCATTGAACATTCGGCAGGCCGATGACGCAGCCTTGGTTGCTCGGGATCCCGAGCAGTTAAAAAGAAGACATTCCTCGTAGGAATCAGTGCGCACGTTGCCTGTATCTAATTATCACCTACTGACCACACTGACAACAATCATGAGTATTTGAGGTATAAATACTTCTTGCAAAAGGCAAGATGGTATGCAACAAAAAACCTTTACTACGAATTATACTCAGTGTTTTCTTCTTTCTCTCTCTCAAAAACTGGCTTGATCGTTGGAGGGGATACGCCGAAAAATATTCCGGCGCCCTTCTAACTTGTCTTTCTTTGTTCCAGGAACCTTCCTCAGCCTTACTGGATCGTTCCATTGATCCACGAGGGTCTCTCATTACCGTTCCAGGTTACCACCGGACCTCACAGGCTGTTCCAAGTAGCAGGGTTGACCACTCGACTGACTCACTCGAGTTCACTAAGGGAGAGATCTGTTCTCGTATTTATATTGTGCAAGATCTAGCCCGCACAATTTGGCGTCGTATGTGGGAAACGACTAGTTTTCCTAGTTTCTTCTCTATAAAGAACAGTGACCATAGTGAATACTTGACAAAAAGGGAAAGGTCCCCAACAAAGAAGTCTCAAATTACAAGCTTCATGTCACCATGGAGGGAGGGACCACACTTATGGGAATAAAAATATCTCTATTCAGTCAAGAGGGGTTACCCCTCAAACCAGTATGGGCATCAGGTCAAGTGGATCCGCCCCCTTGGCTCGTCAACAGGCGGAGGTGATTGAAGAAAAGTTTGGGGATCAATTACGACAGTTGAAAAAGGACAATGTGAACGTCCTAAGCCGACTCAACGAATTCGCCGCCTCCGGCGAAGGTTCGAGAGACTCATTCCTTTCTCGTGGGCTCCTTGCCCGGGAGGCAAAAACGAAGGATCTAAGGAATCATCTAAACAACAAGGCAGAAAGCTCTAGGGCCCCAAAGTGACCGAGAGCTAACGAGCACCCTCTTAACGACCATTGCAGAAAGGCAAGACCTTTAACCCTAGACGACCTGCTATGAGGATTGTCGAGACGGAGGAAGGGAGATGAGTCCGAGGAGGATTCAACCCTATCCACACGGTGCCCAGGAAATGGGGGGCCTATTGATGAACTCAAGGACTTCAGAAGACATCCCGTTGGGGAGAAAATTGATTTCAGAGCCCGGTTAGAATCCAGGAGAAAGAGTAAGGCTGTCCAGGATGAGGTCGAAGACGAGGTCATACAAACACTCTTTACCAGGGAGATCGGAGAGATGGAGGTTCCAAGAAAGTTCGTCGTGCCTAGGTTCAAAACTTATGACGGGTGGTCCGATTCCGAAGCCCATCTCAGGCAATACAAGCAAATGATGTCCCTATATCATTCAGACCAACGGTTCCTCTGTCAAGTGTTTCCTATGAGCTTGGGGGACTCTGCGATGAAGTGGTTCGAGGCGCTTCCCCCCAACAATATTGGATCGTGGAAGGAATTGACGAGGTAGTTCCTAGCTCGATTTATTACGGGAGTAAGCGGCCTAAAGATGTTGGATCATTGCTAACGCTCAGACGTAGGGAATTCGAGACCCTTCGCCAGTATGTCATCCGGTACTGGAAAGAGGTTAATGAGGTAGAAGGCTGCTCAGAAGTCATGGCAGCGGCATCTTTCAGGCTCGGCTTGGCAAGGGACACGAACCTGTACCGATCCTTGACCAAGAAGACTCCCTCGGTTATGGGCGAACTGATGACCCAGATAAACAAGTAATCAAGGATCGAGGATGAGATGAGAAGCAACAAAGGTCGAACCCTGCAATCTAAGAGAAAAGAGAGGGAGCAGGAGGATACTCCTCGAAAGGGACTGTTATCCCCTCCGAGGGGTCGTCCAAAGGAGTTCACACTATGTTCAAGGAATCCATCTTCAAGTTGCTCCACAAGATAAAACATGAACCATTCTTCAAGTGGGCGCCCAGGATGCAGAGCGATCCCTCCACCCGTGATCAAAAGGTTAGGTGTTCCTATCACCGGGATTTCAGACATCGCACCGAAAGCTGTAGGGTATACAAATCGTTCTTGGAAAGATTGGTCCGAGACGGATACTTGAAAGAATACATAGAGCCCAGGCCGGAAGAGAGACAAACCCCTGCCCCGACCGAGGAGCCGGACAACGTCATAGATGTCATCCATGTATGTCCGCTAGATCGCCCCACATCCAGAAACTCGAGTCCGATCTTAAGAGGGTAGCTTTTACAAGGAAGATAGTCGAGGATGATGGGGGGCTACCAATTAAAAGGGCCAGGACTGGTGAGCCCAACATACACATTCTCCGACGCGGACTTGATAGGCGTGGTGACTCTTCATAACGACGCCCTTTGTTTTTTACCCTGAAGATAGGTAAATTCGACGTCAAAGGGTGTTGATAGACTCCAAAAATTCCTCGAAAGTGATGTACTTTGAGACTTTAAAACGGATGGGTCTTAGCCTCAAGGACCTCACCAAGGTCAGGACACCCCTCATCGGATTCAACGGCTCGTTCGCCCTGCTCATAGGCAAAATCACATTGCCATTTGTCACAGGTCCCTTCATCATC
>CAUOFW020001831.1:0-68610 GCA_963454935.2 Ilex paraguariensis | reverse complement strand
CCAAAACTAAATAACATAAAAGTTTTTACAAAACATGTTTCAAAAGCCACATCTCGACTTTTTTTCAACCTGAAGGTTGAGAGCCATCCACCGGCACATATCCCGCACTTGAAATGTTATCCCAATAAAGGGTGAGCCATACTCAATAGGGTATCTCCTAAAGAGGCTACTCCCCAACCTAGATGCATATGAAATATTTACATGCAAATTCAGCAAACAACAATCATCCATTCAAAAATATGCAATTCAATGATGGATCATTTATGTCATGCCATGTTATGAGATGAGACTCATACATGCAATTCAACCTGAGCCTTTACCGGCTCTTATCACCCATGCAATGCAATGAGTATAAAATCGAGCATTCCAAGCCCTTGCCATTGATGTTGCACATCCAATGACCTTTCTAAAAATAAACCATGTGTCTTTGTTAGGAAGTGGGATTCTGGTGTCTCACCACCGGTTCCGCACACCAATACACTTTTTTGAACTTTTTATCGGCGGAAGTGTATAAACCATTAGCCGGGTCTTGCACCCGAGAGAGTATCTAGCTCTTCTTGCTATACCCGACACAAATTTTTTTCTCATGCAACCGTTCGACTTTGTCGAACCTTGGTTTGAATGTACCAAGCCCACTTATGAACCACCAAGAATGACGTTTGATTCAACAATATGCACACACCCACACTCATGTTAATGCCCACGAATGCAATGTTTCCTGTGCATATGCAAATTTATGTGTACAATTGCAATTTTCAACAAGTTCAATATGTCATAAGCACAATATGAACAATTTCAATCTCCAATAAACATACTACACGGTCAATTACATCAATAGCATATAACCACCATCTATAGCTTCAATGTCAATATATCATATGCATATACCAACATTTCTTCAACATCAATTTTCAAGCATGTTATAACATATTCAATGTAATTAACCCACTCAATCCACATAGGCATTTAATCAAATACCTTTAAGGCTCCAAATCATATAACCACATAAAAAGCCCAAATTCATCGCATAACTCAAGAAATCACATTAAGTAATTTCTACATACTCAATTCAAGCTAAAATTGATTTTACCCATTTCTATATTGATTTTCCACATTTCAAATACTATAGGTAAGTGCTATACATAAGATTTCATCTCTAACACCCTACCCGTTTCATATTTCAAACCTCAGTTGGAAATAAACCTAGTTAGGATGAAAACTCTACCTCTTGAAGCATAAAAAAATGTAGATAAACTTAAAAAACACCAATGAAGCCTTAGCCTTTGATTTTTCCAAATTCTATTTTTGAATCTTCAGTGAAATTCGTCTTTTTTTGTACGTAGGCGTAGATCAAATTTAATACTTGGCCCGAAGGATTCCGACCAACTAAACTTTAATACTTGGATTTTTTCTCTTTTTCCTTCTCTTCCTCTCACCAACGAAACCCAACAGAATGTGTGGGGAGAAAATCTGATTTTCTCCTTTATTTATATCCTTTAGGTACTTAGTCCACATCACACCACTTGTTCCCCATTGTCAGGACTGATTTCGTCCCAAAATGATTAAATTGTATCCCAATTTAAGTTCAAAATATTGTTATATGAACTTTCTTTAATTATTTTTCAACTTTCAAAATTTTATTCATACCTCATTTTTAAGTCACGCGACACTCGATTGCCTCGTAAAACGTAAAAAATTCAACTATTTCAGAATTTGACAAAAATTGACTAGATAACTAAATTTTGCGAGATGAACCTAACAATGAAGTCCGTTTTGTTATTCGAGTTCTTCAAAATTTTAGGTTTTCAACCTGTACCATAGTGGCAAATTACCGTTTTGCCCTTTTCACAAAAAATTAAATTTACCTGGGTTTTACACCTTAGGGCCCAATTCATGAAGCCAACTATAAGTATAGTATATTAACTCTCCAAGTTTTTGGTTTCATTCCAACAAGGGGACAAGTCTTATTCCATTATACCATATTATTCTTAGTTTCTTCCATCCATTCAAATGTGTCACTTTGAGGCATAATTTCTCATTCAATACTTAATGGTTTTGAACAAATAAATATACCACGGTAATCTTCTCGAGGAGGAGAACACATTTAAATTTGGTCCCACTAATTTCAAGGTGTGAGCCCCACTTTTATTTAAGTCCAAAGTTATTCAAAATAACTTGTTTTAAACCATTTTTCCAACAATCCCCCACATAAATGAAAATTTGTTGTATGAAAATATAGACAATGGTTCAAGTACAGTTGAAAGGTTACTGCATCGAGATAAGTAGCCTAGTGGCATTGAACTCTCCATAGTGAAAGACTATCAGATTTACTTGACTAATCAGTGGACTTTATGTCTTTGAACTGTTAGTTATTTGTATAAATCAAGATAACAGAATTCACATAGTTTCCCTTCAAATACACTATTGGCCTAAAGTGTAACCTAAGAAGGGGGTGGAATTAGGTTTACACAGCAAATGCCCAAATAAAAATCAATGTCAATAATTGTGAGATGAATCAACCTATATGATAATTTCTAAGGTAGATGAATGTGATACCTTTACACTTGTTCTTCCTTAAGTACAATACAAATATTCATCTCTTAAAAGACTCACTCAAGAAGAATACAATAATTACTCTCTCTTGCTTCTCACGCCACTCTCTCTTGCTTCTCACGCATCTTCTCTCAAATCAATAGAGGAAGACAATAAAAATGGTTGATCTCTTAAAGCTTACAATAATTCAATTGTAAAGAATAAAATCTCCTTTGAATTTTAGCTCATAAGTTCACATGTGCAAGAAAGCCTACAAATGCCTTTAAGTCCTCTATTTGTAGTGGATGACAAAGGAAATTTAAAATGCAAATTTGCAGCAAATCTGCACATTTTGCCGAAGCCTTATCTGGTATACTGAATGGCATGCCAGATTATGGCTATTTCTGCATAACGGCTACATCTGGTATGTCAGATGTCTTTTCTGGTATGCCAATTTGTCAGACTTCACATATGTTGCCCAAATTTTGGAAGGATTCAAGCTTTACTAGTTCCCTGACTGGTATTCCGATTTGTTAGAGACACTTCACCATTTTATCAGAAGCTATTAGTGGAAACACTAGAAGGATTCAAGTTTTGCAGGTTCCCGAACTGGTATGCTTGTTCACCCATCCGGTATTATCCATTTGGTATGCTGGACACACTGATTTGCAGATCAGTTTGACTTTTTGTTCTCCTTCTTTTTCCTTTAATCTTGTTTTCTTGCTACCAATTATAATCCAATCACTACACATCTAATCCACACATTAGATCATGCTTAGATTTTTTTCATCCTCAAAATAATGCTTAATCAATCATTAAGTCAACATTTTCCCCCTTTCTTATGATGGCAAACACCTTTGAGGAATAGAAAATTGAATATCACAAATTTTTAGCCAACTATGCTCCCCCTAAGCATGAGCATAGATTTTAGTAGAATTTTGTTCATAAAATAAGGCACCCCTTAATTTTTCACATATCAAGATGCTACAAAGACAAATTTGTTTTGAGAAATTGTAATTGTTGGAAGTATTATATATGTATATGTGTATTGCTTTTAAAAGATTGATATATCAAATTTGATATTCATGTCATACACTATACACATACATATTTTTCTCCCCCTTCGTCATCATAAAAAAAAAGTGGAATCAATATCAATCACTTGCCAAATATAAGAGGAGAATAATTCAATTAGGCACTATTCTTACCAATTGTAATTTTATCATGAGCATAGAGAATTATCCATTACTATATGAAAGAGAACCATTATACAAGACATTCATCCAAGACACCCATCTGAAAGAAACATCCACATTATCATATTATTGTGTTTCACAAAGCACAAGTCAAAAGAACAACCATGTGGGCATAAATAAAAGAATGCTAACACTTAAAGACTTTAAGAGTCTTTAGAATGACAAATATCTAATAAAATATTTAAAAATCCATGTAGTTAACATCATCATCTTGGGGATCTTGAGGTTGGTACATGAACGGTGGAGAAGAAGGGGGGAGTTGTGCCAAACTTGGCTCAGAGAAAGTCCATTATGCCACCTACCTTGGCGTGAAGATTAGTCATACTTGTGGTGAGGCCTTCCACAGACCAATGAACTTGGTCCAAGTCACCCATTTAGCATATTGTGCACTCAAAGTTTCTTCAACTCCCATTCCTTACTCATCAACATTCAACTCTTGGGTGTGAGAAGGATTTTCTTCTTCTTTAATGGAATCACCTATAACTTCTCCTCTCGCTCTCTTCTTTCCATTTTCAGTAATCTCTTCCATGGTCTCAATTCTCATCATTTTAAGAGACGTACTCCTGAAAAAGGGTTTTTCAGGAATGCTCTCTTTATGGTTAAGATCAATGTCAAATGATTGAAAGATCTTGGTGAGGATCATGTCGTATGGAAGCCTTGCATTCCTTGTTTCTACTTGTTGCATGTATTACATTACAATGAAAGACAAATTCAACTTTCTTCCTATCGTTATGCATACAATGAGAAAAACTTAAAATTTGGTGACTTCGTTGTAGTGCTCACCCCTTGGATCAACACTCTTTGTAAGAATTTTGTTGATCACTCTAGGAATTTCAAGCATATTCTTTGCATCCAAATTTTGATTTTCTTCATAGTTTTTCCCCAAAACAACATTCATTCTTCCATTAACATTGGTTACATAATCTTTCATACTCCCTTTTTCCAAAATAAAATTTCTTCACCCTCATCTTCTAGTTCCAATATTTTTGCAAGCTTCTTTTGTGAGAGTTTGATAAACCTTCCCTTTTATATTGACTTTATTTTGCCTGATTTATTCACATGAAGATTGGCATAGAAGCGCGACGCACAAGTGTTGGGTAGTATGGTTCATTCAAGACCATCATGGTATGAACCCATTTCTTCTAACATAGTATTTGTGCTTAAATGAACAAGTTGGTGAGGGATAAGGCATTGATTTTCAGCAAAAGCTCTAGTCTCATACGTTGGCCATTTTTATTCTTCTATTCCACTAGTAGTTCCCCTTGCAAGTTCCTTGCCTCCTTTTGTATTTGTTGGAGTCATTGAAGATTTTGGGGAAAAAGACGAATGGTGCTTAGGGTTAAGCTTCTTGAGATAGAGAGATTTGAGTGATAGAACTGGAAAAGAATGGGTTTGAGAGATGAAAAATGGGTAGGGGAGATTTTGAATAGAAATGAACAGGTAGTTGGGGAGTTTATGAGGAGTTATGTTGAAGAAATATGTTTTTAAGATTAAAATTCATGGCTTTTGATTTTTAGTAGAGACAAATTGGTATACTGGTTGAACTGTCCTGTATATCGAATAAATAAACTGGTATGCCGGTTGGGCTTCAAAAATTTTGAATTATTTTTTCTAGCCTTTTGACTTCTTTGGCTTCTAAAGGTTCTCCTACCAAGGATATATGATGCCTAATTCTCTTCTAATGGTACTAAATCTACCCTCACTCAAAGGTTTGGTAAATAAATCCTCTAATTGATCACCGGTTCTTACAAATTCAAGTTCAATATCACTATTTTGCACATGAGTTCCAATGAAATGATGCCTAATTACAATATGTTTAGTTCTTGAGTTTTGGATAGGGTTATTGGTAAGATTTATAGAACTGGTGTTATCATATCTAATTAGAATGTGACCAATATCTAAGTTGAAATCTTTCAATATTTATTTCATCCATAAGACTTGTGCAAAACTACATCTGGATGCAATGTACTCGGCCTTGGCCGTTGACAAGGCAACTAATTTTTGTTTCTTGCTAAACCAAGAAATAATTGAGTGTCCAAGAAATTGACAAGTGGCTCTAGTGCTTTTTCTATGAACTTTGTATCCGCCAAAATCAAAATCGGAGTAGCTAATGAGTTCAAAAGATAAACTCATTGGATACCACAAACCTACCACCAAGATATCTAAGTATCCTCTTTACGGCATTCAAATGTGATTCCTTAGGATTTTGCTTGAAACCTAGCACATAAGCGCAAACTAAACATAATATCGGGTCTACAAGCAATTAAGTAGAGCAAACGACCAATCATGCCTCTATAAAGCTTGATGTCTACATCTTTTCCGTTTTCATCTTTAACAAGCTTTAGGGAAGTGCTCATGGGGGTTTCATAGGACTTAGAGTTTTTTAGGTCAAATTTATTCAATAAGTCTTTAGCATATTTAGATTGGCTTATGGAAATCCCTTCTTTTCCTTGTTTAATTTGCAAACCATGAAAGAAGTTTAACTCACCCATTAAACTCATTCCAAATTCACTACTCATATATTTAGCAAAATCTTCACATAATTTATTATTTGTAGCACCAAATATAATATCATCCACATAAATTTGCACAACAAGTATATCATCATGTATATGTTTGATAAAAAAAATAGTATCAACTTTTCCCATAGAAAAATCATTATCTAATAGAAACTTACTAAGTCTTTCATACCAAGCCCTAGGTGCTTTTTTTAACCCATATAGTGCCTTAGTGAGTTTATATACATAATTTGGATTATGAACATCCTAAAAAATGGGTTGTTGCTCTACATATACTTCTTCCATGATGAGACCATTCAAGAAAGCACTTTTGAAATCCATTTGATATATCTTAAAATCGTTGTAACAAGCATAAGCAAGTAGCATTCTAATGGCTTCTAGTCTAGCTATGGGTGCAAAAGTCTCATCATAATCTATCCTTTCTTGTTGATTATAACCTTGTGCAACTAATCTTGCCTTGTTTCTAGCTATATTTTCATCTTCATCTTTCTTGTTTCTAAACACCCATTTTGTTCCTATTATGGATGTATTTCTAGGTTTAGTAACTAATTCTCACACTTCATTTCTCTTGAATTGATTTAGCTCTTGTTCCATAGCCATAATCCATAATTCATCATTTAGTGCTTCACTTATGTTTTTGGGCTATATGTGAGACAAGAAGGCTAAGTTGTTCCAAATATTTCTAAAACTAGATCTAGTTTTGACTCCTTGTGATCTATAACTTTTCTATAATCTTTTGGAAGTTCATGGGATGTAGTCTCATTGATGTTATCAAATTGACTATCTTCTACTTTCTTATCATCATGTTCATCATCCACGTGGAGTTGATTAAAATGAAAATTTAGATCTATATCAAGATCAATGCCATCCTTAGTTCTAATTGTCAAAGGATCTGATTCATCAAAAACAACACCCGTAGATTCTTCAACAATGAGAGTTCTTTTATTAAGAATCCTATATGCTATACTATGTGTGGAATAGCCTAAGAATATGGCCTCATCAATCTTAGCATCAAACTTACCTAGATGATCGTTGGTATTAAACACAAAACATTTATAAACAAAAACTTTAAATTGTCCAATCTTAGGTCTTCTATTGCTCCATAACTTATATGGGGTCTTTTTAGTAATAGGTCTATTTAGAGCTCTATCAAGGATATAGCATGAGCAATTGATGGCTTCAACCCAAAAATACTTTTGTAAAGCTAAATTCATTTAACATGGTTCTGCTCATTTAAGTGATTGTTCTATTCTTCCTTTTGACTACATCACTTTGAGGAGGTGTTCTCTATGCCAATAATTCATGTCCATAGCTTTTATGTAGACAAAATTTGAAAAACTCAGGAAAAATTAAAAAGTGCAAAATGATAATTAGCCGTTATAGTGGGGGTTAAAATCTCAAAATTTTCTAAAACTCAGATGAAAAAATGAACCTCATCATTGGATTTGTATCGCGAAATCTAACTACCCAATCAATTTTCGTCGAATTCCGAAATAGTCAAATTTGTTTGGATTTTACAAGGTGATATATGGCATTGCACGACTAAAATGAATGCAATCAAATTTTACTCTCAGAACCTTAGAAATAATTTAAAGTTAGTTCAATAAAAATACAATAAACTTAATACGGGATAAAATTTAATTGATTCAGAATAAAATTGGACTAGATAAAATTGGGACGTGTGGCGCATTGTGAACTAAGCATCCAAAGGGTATAAAAAGGGGAAAAATCAAATTTTCTCCCATTCTTCAACCAGCTAAATCCAGAAATAGAGAGAGAGAGAGAGAGAGAAGAGAGATAAAACTCCAAGTTTTCCAACCTTCCTCCTTCGATCTATGACAATCCAGTAGTTGGATTGCTTCGGGCCAAGAGTTAAAGTTGCTCTACGCAACGAAAACTACGCAACTATACCAAAGATCGCGAATTTCTCCAAAATCTCAAAGAAAAAATTTTAGAATAAATCTTGGAAGGCTTGATTTAGGGTCTTTGGGGCTTCTACTATGTGGTCATATGGTGTTAGAGATGAATTCTCATGTATAACACATACCTAGTGTAGCTAGAATATAGATAATGAGTATGATGATATGTTTAAACCAATTCTTGCATGATTTGGGTTTGATAGAATTGCTTAGTTTGGATTTCATGAAATGGATTGATGGGCATGCTATGTGTTTACATAATTTTGCCTACTAAGTGTTTGATAAAATGCTTAGGAATTTAAGTATGTTAATTGGATTGATATCACATGTTACATGCATGTAAATGTTTGTGGAAAAATGGATTTGTTCATTATATGTTATATGATATGATGAGCATGGTAGTATGAATTACAATTACACAATTTAATCACATATGCATGGGTAGCATCACATTCATGGGTATCTGACATGAGTGTGGATGTGTGTGTGCATATTTTTGATCAAACACCATTCTTGGCAGGTTAGTACGTGGGTTCGGCAAGGTTGGGCCGAGGTTTGACTTAGTCACACAGGTTGCATTAAAAATACGTGTTGAGTGTAGTAAGAAGGGATAAATTCTTCATTGAGTGCAAGGCCCGGTTACTTGGTTCACTCACTTGCCCTGTGGTGAAATTTTGAAAGAGTATGCCAGTGTACTCAGAAGTGGAGGTGTGATGCCCTCAAATGCCATGTCGATTTGATAAACTGTTGGTGTGATGTCCACAAATTACCCATCCAAAAAGACACAAGATTTTATAAAATGGTCATTAGATGTCTAACATCAATGGCGGGGGCTTGGAATACCCGGATGCATACGCATGACATGATATGTGTTATGCGACCCGGTGGAGGGGTCAGATTTGCATTGCATGCATGAGTTCCATCTCATGACATGGCATGAAATAGTAGCATTCATATATGAAATGTATATATTTAAATGGATGTTCGATGTGATGACTTGCAAATGACATTTCATATGCATCTAGGTTAGAGAGTAGCCTCCTTAGGAGATATCCTATTGAGCATGGATGGGGATACATTTCAAGTCTTGGACAAGCTTCAGTGGACGACCCCTCACTTGGGCCCGTTTTGATGATGGATCTAGATTATGGCTCTTAAATCACATTTTTTAATCCCTTGCACATTTTTATTTTTGTCTTGTATAAATTATGTACAAAACTTGTACTTTGACAAGGGCATGTAATGGGACACTCTTGGACATTATTATTTTGTGAACAAATGAATGAAAGGGATGTTGTACGAGTTTATAGGGTTAAAATTTGAAAATAAAAAAATTTGGGGAAATCTAAACCTAAAGTACTGATTAGCACAAAAACATGGCATATATTGTGTGCTAATATGCCTTTTGTACTTGTTTATAGTCATGAATTTTGGGAGAAATGTGCTTAACTTTTGTTTTGATATATTTTGTGTGAATGTAGGTAAAACAATGTAAATGGTATGAGTTATACCCCCATTGAAGTGGTTGAAGTCAATAAAGAAAAGGGGGGTAGCTTAAAGGAAGGTTTGGAGGGAAATGAAACCAATAAAATGGAATTAGGTTGAAGACCTTCGGGAAGGTTTGGGTAAACACCGTCCGGAAGGTATTGCCTTAGATTTCTTTTTCACTGCCAAAACCTTCCGGAAGGTTTTGTCTACCAGAATGAACCTTCCGAAAGGTTTTGCCTACTGACCCTTTCATTTAACTGTTCCTGCACAAACCTTCCGGAAGATTTTATATCGACCTTCTAGAAGGTTTTTGCTAAACTTCTCAGACAGCCTGTAACTCAACTCTACAGCTTGGAGGCCCCACTTGCACTTCTCCAACAGACCCCCTGACATCCCCTACACGTCAAGGAGCCTCCCCTCACCTCTACTTGGACTATGATGGCTTTTGCATTAAAGAGGGGAGAGAGAAGAAACTTGGCAGAGAGAAGAATAGGGCTGGTCCTAGTATGCACCATGTAGCCCCTATAGAGGGAAATCACACCACTCAGCTGAAAAGGAACTCAAGCACATTTTTTGGGGGAAAATGACTCCATTATTGATTTTTTTTCTACAATATACAGAGATATAGAGAGAGAGAGAGAGTTGGAGAGAAAAAGGTGAATAGTGTCTAGTGAGAGAAAATTGGAATTTTTGCATTTCCTTCAATACATTGTCTTGTAAGCTCTGGTATGAATCTGTAGAACTTCATTTAATGTCATTAACATTGTTTTCTTTCAAGTTGAATGCAAGTTTAATGCTCTTTTAAAGCTTTCACCATTAATGCTTCAAGGTTCTTCATTTTCTTAGTTTTCAAATGGGTATTCAATATACTCTCTTATAACTTATGTTTCCTCTTAACTAGTTACTCTAGAACTTCAAATCTTTGCAATGCATTCTCATTACATTGTCAATTTCGTTTCTAGAATGAGTAGCTAAATCTTTTAGTTGGCAAAACTAAGGGGAACCTCCACTCGGGTATACCATTTCAACTCATTCTCCTCCCCGCTTTCAGAGTTCAATGGTTCGGTTTGACTGGGTTGATGGTGGATAAGTGGGGATTCTTTGATATTCCATAGGCCTAGTCACAGTTTATACTTAGATACTCACCAATCTTATCCCTAGCTTCCCACGAATCAATCGTTCATTCATGCTCTATTGGAGGATGGTTTCGAGTTGAGACGGTATTCCTATTGGAGTGACCTCTTGGATTTGCCAACACTTGTTTCTCATTTTATTTGCATCAAAACAAACTTCACCAAACAATTTCCAACAACCAAAGATTTTACACTTTCTTTTTACCAAAATCACCATCCCTTTGGTTTACTTTCTTCCCCATGGAAACAACCTTGGAATACCACCAAGTAAAACACGACCCACGAAAGTCTCCTTGCGCTTAGGGATCACTTTTGTACACACACACACACTTTTTGTGTATACACATCTCATATTTCCACCATCTCATTTTCCTTGCTCCTTGCCCTTTCTTTTGTCACTATCCCATGGAGAGTGATACTTCCCCTATTCCTATAAGTCATACACAATTTAGGGGTAGTATTTATGGGTTAAAGACTAGCAAGGAATTTTGTCAAGCAGGTACCTGTACCTCGCAGGTACTTGTACCTCATAGGTACCACTAGCTCAGGCACCTGTACCTATGCTCACAGGTACCAATACTCGATGATAGTGGGCTCAGGTACTAGTACCTATGCTAACAAGTACCAGTACTATTTTTTCGGGGGTCTAGATATCGGTACCAAAGTCTTATAGGTACTGGTACCTAGCAACCAGAAGGCTCAAGCAGCGGTACTACTTGTCAGAGATACTAGAACCTCTTCCCAAAAATTGAAATTTGAATTGTAATATTGTTGAGCCTTCACACATTGAGCTCTTTTCTTTGGATGATAGAAATGGTTAAATTTTAAGTCCTAGACTTGGGATTTGGACCTTGGAATGCTCATATGGTTAATATGGGAACATGTTATGTATTGAATAGTGCTCCAGTGCAAAAGAGACTCTACCCCAATTTTGTTTTGTTATAATTCCAGTGAATGGAGTGTAACGACTTTGTATCAGATTATATGGTATCCACAGGTATTCTGCGGGTTGATCAATGAGTTGAGAAAGGACCCTCGAATTTTGGGGTGTCATAGCTTGGTATCAGAGCTTAGGCATTAGGTCTTATGTAGGTCTTGTGGGAAGTGAGTTTATCGTCTTCGGTTGTAAGCGTGAAAAGGCTTAAATTCAATATTGTAGTTTAGGTTTTGATAACCATAATTGCTTATCATAGCCTAGGTTCCCGATTACCTTGGGGCTTGAGGGTAGATTGGGTTAAGTCATTGCATTCATTATGCATTACATATTATGTGCATTAAATGTTTCATGTTGTATGATATGAGATTATATGCATGATTAAATGTGTAGAAATGATACTCTAGGGTTAGAAAAAATAACCTAAGAATAGGAAAGTTTATAGTTTGGGCATCTACCTGTAATACCCCGTTCCATTTTGGCAAGGAACCAGTTGGAGAATATTATCCTGGAAGGAATAAGAAAAATTTTTAAAGAAGAATTTAGAATGTTGGAGAAGTTTCTAAAATGTTCTAGAATATTTTAGAAAGTTCAAGAATAACCTAGAATATTCTAGAATAATCTAGAATGTTGAACAAGTTTCTAGAAGAATCCAGAAAGTTTTAGAACAATCTAGAGAAGTCTAGAATATTTTAGAAGGGTTTAGGGAATACTAGAAAGTTCTAGAGAGATTTAGAATGTTCCGGAAAGTTTCGGAAGGACTTTGAAGGTTGGATAAGAGTTTAGAATATCATAGATGAATCTAGATACTTGTGAAATTACCATGTGTAAAATAAGCTTGAAACCTACAAGGATCTAGGAGAGGGGAGATGGTAGAATATTCTAGGGAATCTCCCCTAAAAATGTCACATGTCAATATTCTCTAGAATAATCCTAGGTTGCCTAAAATAGGACATTTGGGGATTGGATTAAGATACAAGTGTACAAGTAGTCTTCCACTTTTAAGAAAGAATAGAGAGTAAAAGAGAGAAGAAAGAAGGAATAGCATCTTATCAAATGAGAAAGGAAATTGTGAGAGAAAGAGGAAAGACATCGATAACATCTCACTCTACTTCGGGTAACAAGCAACACTAAAGAAGCATTTCCTTTGGACTTGAGATGAGTGGTTTGGCATGCTATGTATTTTTCCGTATCCCTAATATTTTAAAAATGATACATAATACTTGTTCATTATTACCTTTACAAAATGTTTTACTAAGTGTCTAAATACTTGTGGCATACGATTCCCCTTACCTAGATGAATTATTTTGTGAAGTATTGTGACTCAATCACTTGTTTATATTGTAAGACTTAGTGATGGTGAATGGGACCAAAATTAAGAGTCCAGGGAAATTATTCCTTTGTGTGCGGGTGACTCTGACCACTAGGGAACAGACCCGGAGGAGGCTGAGGTGACTCTAGTGCTCAACGGTTGAAGGAATAGTGTCTGGTGCATCCTGGTGACCTTCACCGGATCATCTTAGGGAACAGTTCCCGGGCGACAACTCGTGGTGACCCTAAGTACGATGTTGGATCCAACCTTAAGATCTTCTGGCATTTTGTATGGTTCCTAGATATCGTACAAGTCCTTACCAGTATGAGATAATGATATAATTTGTTATTATTACAACGTTTTACTGGCTTTGTTTATGATTATCTATCGTATGTCATACGTATTTTCTTGTTATCAATTATTGTATTTGGTATTTGGTTCCCATCAATTATTGGATATCGTACAGTCTCCACCATTATGATAGGATTCACCATTGTGGTATGATTTTTTATTGGAATCCGATTGTGTTATTCTTGAGAAATTGGTTATCTTGATGAAGTTATTTTTTCAAACCTTTGATTTACATGTCGTATGCCAAATATGTTTTTAAGCCACTTTAAATATGCATGCCTTTCTATTCATTGGGCTTTTTGGCTCATTTTTTCAAAATAATATTTTTTTAGGTAAACGATTGGAGTGTCAATAGCAGACTTAGGGAATTGATTGGGAACTAATAGTGTTGTGACCTCCGTAGCATATATCGTATAACCCTCTTTACTTGTTTAGATAATTGGGACAAACAGGTTTAGGTATGTTGACTTTAATATATTGGCATGAGATCAATTTAGTGTTAATGTTATTTTCCACTCCTATATTATTAGTTTATTGTTAGGCTTACGTGTTCCATAGGTTATGGATTTATGATTCACAGCCGGTCATGCCCTTGGAGTTGGGGTGTAACACTACCAGTAGGTGGCATTCCTCTTACTAGTGAGACAAAAGGAAAATTTTAATATATTAACTTTTGATCTCTAACTTTGGGATACCAAGTTAACGGTCTATTGCTACCTTAAGTTTGTAGATGACAAGTAGAGGAAGAGGACATCGAAATGGTCGAGGGGGTGGATGGAACAACCAACCACCACCACTGACCTTTGGCAAACAAGCCTTCATAGAGGCTATGGGCACACTGACTACTACCTTTGTACAAGCTAGTGCCAACATGGGCCATGGAGGCTCGACCAACCTCCAAAGGTTCAAGGCACATAAGCCACCAACTTTTATGGGAGTGGCAAATCCGATGGTGGGTGACCATTGGTTCCAACAAGTAGACAAGATCTTGGAGGCTATGGAGATCACATTTGACGCCACCAAGATAAGACTAGCAACATTCCAACTTGAGGGAAAGGCCCATCTATGATGGAATTAGGTAAAGGCCTCAAAGAATATTGAGGCAATGACTTGGGCAGAATTCTATGAGCTTTTCATGGGCAAGTTTTTTTTCATCGGCTATTCAGCAAATGAAAGCCCATGAATTTTTGGACCTAAACCAAGGGACAATGACGATGATGAAATACGTGGCTAGGTTAACCAAGCTAGCCCATTTTATCAATGATTACGTGGCTACTAACTTGGCCAAAGTGAGGAGATTCGAGGATAGCTTGAAGTTGTCCATCCGAGGAAAGATTTTGGACCACCTCTTATAAGACCTAGTTTGGGGAAGAAGCAAAGAATCTACCCCACAAAGGTCTTAGAGGCAGGGCCAGGGCCAGAATCAGTTTTTCCAAGGAGGGAAGAACTTTAAATGTACGTACCAGGGAGGCTAGAAGACATGTTATTTATGTCATCAGTCGGGCCACTTGTAACAAAATTTTCCTCGAAGGTAGGGATCCCAGAGTTACAAGACTTCTCAGTCTCAGTCATCAGTGAAGCATTCACAAATATTTTTTATTCCTCCCTATCCAACCATGGGTCAGGGAAGTCAGTTTTAGTTATAAGGTGCAACACAAGCCCCTATTACTTCACGTGCGGGGACTCCACAATCAGGTTAGATGTGTCAGGGTGTGCACTGAGGTAGAGGACAGGGCTTGTAGGCAGAGACTTCAGGGACCTAGAGATGAGTCTTTACCAACACACGACAAACTGAGCCGACGGATCAGTTAGTGATTCAGTGTACATTCCTACTCTCTCGCTTATGAGCAAGGGTATTATTTGATTCATGTGCATCTCATTCATTCATTGCTTCATCTTGTGTGAAAGATTTGAGTTTAGCAATTAAGACCTTAGAGGGGTCATTGCATGTAAATTCTCCCCTACGAGCTAAGGTTTACATTAATAAGATATGTACAGGATTTGAGTTAGAGATCTCGAGAATTCAACTTGCTGTGGACCCTAGGGTCATGGACATGTCGAAGTTTGACGTCATCCTTGGGTTAGATTGGTTGGAGGCACACCAAGTCATTATCGACTGTGATTAGGAAGAGGGTCACTGCTTATATACCAAAAGGTGTCTGTTTCAAGTTTCAGGGAGAAAAATACAATGCTTTTCCCCACATTGTGTATGACTCTCGTTGGCATGGACAATTGATGGATTGGCTTACAAATCTTACACTTGAGGACGAGGCAAGATAGGAGTTGGTTCTACCTTAGGTAGTTTACGAGTATGCGGATGTTTTCCCAGATGAGTTACCGAGATTTCCTCTCCATCAGGATGTCAAATTCTCGATTGAGTTTCAACCTAGTGTATCTCTTATTCCAATGACTCCGCATAGGATAACACTTGTGGAGTTGCAAGAATTATTAGACAAGGGTTTTATTAGATTGAATACCTCACCTTGGAGCTCTTTGGTATTATTTACCAAGAAGAAGGATGGGGCCCTTAGACCTTGTATAGACTATTAGCAGCTAAATTGGGTCACCATCAAGAATAAGTACTCGTTGCCACAGATAGATGACTTGTCTGACCAACTCAGAGGGGCTTGGATCTACTCTAAGCTAGACTTAAGCACAAGGTACCATCAATTGAAGATACGAGAAGCCGACACTCTTAAGATGGCATTTATGGCTCAATATGGGCACTTTGAGTTCATAGTTATGCCAGTTGGATTGATGAATGCCTCAGCGGCATTCATAGACCTTATGCATAGGGTGTTCCAACCCTATTTAGATCATTTTGTCGTAGGCTTTGTTGACGATATTTTGATCTACTTTAAGTCCGAGGAGGAGTATGAGAGTCACTTGAGGATCATTCTCCAGATCTTGAGAGACCATTAGCTGTATGTCAAGTTCAACAAGTGTGGGTTTTAGCTGATGGGGGTGAAGTTTTTGGACCACGTGGTGTCTGCTACGGGTGTATCAATTGACCTAGAAAAGGTTAAGGCAGTAATGAATTGGGAGAGGCCGAAGTCAGTCTTTGAGACACACAATTTCTTGAGATTGGTGAGGTACTATCAAAGATTCATCGAGGAGTTATCCCGATAACAACCCCTATGACTAGACTTATGAGAAATGAAGTCTGATTTCAGTGGGATGACTTATGTGAGAGGGCATTCTAGGATTTGAAGAGGATGCTTACCTCAGCTCCTATTATTGTAGTGCCAGAGAGGGGACAGAGATATAAAGTGTATTGTGATGCCTAGAATAGGGGACTATGTTTTGTATTGATGTAGTCTGAGAGTGTGGTAGCACATAGTTAACGACAGCTTAAGAACCACAAGCAGAACGACCCCACTTACAACATGGAGTTGGCGGCTATTGTCTTTGCCTTGAAGGTATGGTGCCACCATTTGTATGGAGAGCAGTTTGAGGTGTTTTTAGACCACAAGATTTTGAAATAAATTTGCACACAATGGGACCTCAACATGAGCCAGCGCAGGCAGAGGGGGTACTTGGAGGATTGTGACGTCACTTTGCATTTCCATCTTGGTAAAACAAATGTGATGGCTAATGCACTCAACTGGAAGTTACAGGGAGTCTTGGCTAGTATAGCTTCCCAAAAGTGGTAGATGCTCGAGACTGTAGGATAGTTCGGGTTACACTATAGGCATCTAGCTCAGGGAATTTTGGACAGTCTAATGGCTACACCTTCCTTATTGAGCAGAGTGATCGAGTCCCAGGGGGAAGACACAAAAACATTGTCCATTAGGGACCGGGTACAGGTAACGAGGGTTGGACCATTCACGCTGATGGTAGTCTTTGATTCAGGGGAAGGGTCGTGATTCCACAGTCTACGGATCTGAGAAAGGAGAGTGGGATGAAGAGACATGTTGGAGACTTTGTTAATAAATGTCTCATGTGTTAGCAGTTCAAGGAAAATCTTTCACCCAACTAATTTAAAGTTAATAAGATCCACTTATCAACAACCAAATGAACCAAATTAGATAAGTAAAGTTTTAAGCCTCGAGAATTGGATCCTCTTCTTGATCCGCCTCAAACTCCACTTTCACATGTTCACCTATGGTTGTGTGTCCTCTTCGATACTTAAATATGAAAATTGTTAAGTTGTAAACCAGTGACATTATAACGATCTCAGGTGTATAATTCATGAACAATAAATCCATAGCAGAATCTAATTATTTCAGAAAAAAAAAAAGAAGGTCCTAGTAAGAATGTCTCAAGTAAACAAAAGATCTTAACACTGGTATTTCATATCAAAAAAACCATAACAAATATGTCTCAAATATGCAAGTTGAATAACATGTATCCATACACATAATATATCTGTCCACACACACACCCAAATCATCCAACTAATCCTTGCAACGATAGAGCATTTTTAAGAAGTACATATACTAATGCATCGACATTGATGTAACTTTTGAAGAATAGTATACTAACCCTTCATCTCGATCACCATGGGCGAATATGCGAATTCTTGAGCCCTCGTAGGAACCCAAGAAACTCCACTGCAAGTGATAAGAAACCTTCAAACCCCTCAAGGTAAGAAACTCATCTAAGCACTCTGCGATATAAGTTCAAGTGAGACACACATTCATCACACCCACCCATACAAGAGATAATTTTATAATTTTCTATAAAACCACGTATATCACGAATAATGGTTCCACAATTATCAAAATATAATAAATTCAAGAAAATATACAAGAGATCACCAAGAAACGTATTTAATGTGACTGTCATCAAAGAACTAAGATTTTTAAATCAAGAACAAATAAATATTGGATGTAAATCATGTATTTTATCCAAGAAATGAATCATGTAATCAAATGAACGTGAAAACATTGTATATCTATTATTTATATTGTAAGAAGGATGAAAAAATAGGTAATTATATAGCCCTAATTCTTAATAAATAAGTTTGAGAAAGAACACCTACCTTAATCTATAGTGTTAGATTATATTTGTAATTGGCTAATTTTGTGGAGTCCATTGTAAATCTCAACGTATTCCATAGTCATAATATTATCAAGTTCAAGACCTGAAAGTGTCATTGAAAGAGGTATATCAAGTGTCAAAGCAACATCATTCAACCTCCGTATGCACATTCATGCTTAGGATAAGTTAATAACCTAGAAACCTACTATGAACCCTTATTTATTTATAGCTTAGGTTGATTAGGTTGAAAATAGTATTGGAAGCAATTCGACTACAACTCCTAGGTAATTTTAAAAGAAAAAATTTACTAAATCATTTTTGAGTTTTGAAAACATAATTTTAGTCATAATCGGACCCCTCTTTGAGCAACTCCTTTTAGCGCTCAAGAGAACAAATTTTTGCATGGTTTTATTCTTAAAAACCTGTAGGGACCAATCTATGCTCGCTAGAGCAGTCTCTTTATGACTTAGGGAAGGAAATAGGAAAAGGCCATGGAAGGCAGCACAAGACTAGCTCTTTGAGCTCTTTCCGAGCAATGCTTGCCTTAGTCGGGATTAAAATGTGATTTTCATTCCAGTGACAATCAACCTATAACTGCCCTCCTACCGACCTTTTGGTCATTCGCGAATCTGAGTTTTCTTATTTACTAAGACTACTGTTATTCTGGACCTATAAACAGGGAGAACTTTTTCCACATCTATGTCAAGCCTACTGTGAGATTTCTAAGAGAGAAAATCATCTTTCTACCTTGAAAGCTTACACCACAACCTAAGATCCCTAAGACCTAAAAGGCTATGACTAGAGATTCTGCCCTTCCTCACAACTTGGAGAAGAAGATCTTGTTAGTTTGATAAACTCATTGATGTGTGCACATCAAGAATTGTTGGCGTGCCTATGATTGCTTGAGACCAAGATGAACCCTGCGGCAAGGAGGTCCAAGTGAAGCTACACTAGACGTCGAAGGAGGACCCTTGGTAGAGATATAAGGAAAGGAGCATCTAACCATAGTATTGGTTGAGGTATAAGTATTGAGTACTTGTATGTTAACTTAGCGAGTAGTGGATTAGGTTTTGGTGAACCAAGAAACTTCCTCGTGATTTTTCCTGAGGAAGGTTTCCACGTCACAAATCAATGAATTTTCCTAAGGAAAGTTTGTTGTACACACTTATAATTGTTTGCACACACGCACATTATGTGTTTGCTTGAATGATTAATTGAATATCTATCCATACATAGTTGTGCATTGGGTTTGGGATTTTGGATCGATTTGAGATTGGTTAAGAGTGACTTAAGATTAATTTAATTAATCATCATGTGTGATAAAAGTTGTGGCGACTAAAGGGGTTCTCAAATTATTTGCTAAATCTTTGTGAGAATAGGTAACTGTGGTGGCTTAGGTTTTAATTGGTAATCAATTGGGCTAAAATTAAAGAACCTATTCACCCCTTTCTAGGTAAAGTGTTTGTTGCTCCATATATATAATCATGAGGGAAAATCCTCATCGGGTTCCTCCTCCTAGAACAACATGCAGTTAATTAACCCTAAAGCATTTTGATGCATTCCTATGCGTCAATCTTCCAAAATCTTGCCCCCTTTTATTTCCTCCTAACTGTATTAGTTTCCTAGGGTTGAAAACCATGTATAGGAACCCTAAAATGAGGTTCGAGGGTATTTATAGTGTTAAAAATGGAGAAAACACTCAAAACAGGTCGAGGCTGACTTTAGACGCGCATTCGGATACGTGTTTTTTTGGTGTCCAAATGGACAAACTCTCTTCCCCATGCATCCAAATTTGTGTGTTTAGGTATCCGAATGGTCCAAACTCTCTACCAAATATGTCCAGACACAAGTGACTTTCTGTCCCATATTTCTAGCTCGATTTTGACCTAATTAAAAGACGAGTCACGAAATGTTTTGTACCTCTTGAATTCTACTTTCTAATGCCACAAGAATTAGCTCAATTGGATATTGGGATAAATATTTATGGCCAAAATTCTAAGGTTGTGTCAAACTCATTCCTACCTGAATTCTGTCCAAAATACATTTTAACTTCAAAATACTTTCAAACTTCTAATATACCTCATATCTTCTATCCTAAGGTTGCTCGACCTTCCAGATTCAATGGTAGTCTTATTTTGACCTAATAGCATTTAGAAACTTACCTATCTATCCTTTTCAAGCTATACACCTTTGAAACTAAATTTGACCAAAAAAGTCAATACAAGCAAAACTCAAACTCAATGATTAATATTTTCAACAATGATTTAAAATTTTTACCTTCATTTTATTTATGTTAGGAGAACTCTTAAGATGATATTATCCTTATTTAATTATAGTATAGGGTTTTACAATATTGACTGGAGGTGTTAGTGAAAGTTTCAAATAATTATAAGTGATATATTTGGGACAAGACAATTTATAAGGGAATAAATGAATTTTTTTTCTTATTGCATCAACTTTTTCTTTTTTTAGGAAAAAGGCATCGGCTTTGTATTATTGCTAGCTTATGACATGAGCAAGACAACAGTGCATATGTGTTCTAACCTAATAATGAATAACAAATGAAATTATGTATAGAAGAGAGAAATTGTCAAGAGACTAAAGATCTTCAATAGGGGTATTTGTCCACAAAAGACATTTAGAATCTCTCTAACAGGTTTTTCAAGTGTCCCAAATTTAATAGAGTTCTTCTGTATTTGTAAACAACAAAAAATACACATATTGGATTCACGCCCTTTGAAGTGAAACACTTATTCGATGTAACTGTTGATACACAACAATCAAACAATAACAAATTAACTGTTGTATTTAAATTTTATATTTCATGTTGGTCCCTCTTGTGGGCCTTATGCCCACACATGTCAACAATATGGAAAAGTAGCTCATCAGACTTAGAACCTGCTAGATCTGAGATGTAAGTAATATTTATACTGTGTTTGGTTTGATAGAAAGTTGGGTGGATGAAAAATAGGATGAAAAGGAAGAGTTTCCATTATATGGTTCCAAAGGAAAATATAAGGGGAAAGAAAATTGGAGGAACCCTCTAGCCCATTTTTTTTCCCTTCCAAATGTGGGAGGAAAGTGAGATGAAAGTTGAAGATTATCTATATTTTTGGATAAATTATGTTTTTTGCCCTTCAATATATATTGATGATACCTCAAAATAAATCACAAACGCCAGCTTAGAAGGTCAGCTCAGCCCAGGAGGTCAGACTAGACGAACAGAACTCGGAAGAGTAGAGCTGGAGGTCCATTCGAGATAAGCAGGGGCAATAACAACTAAGGCAACAGCTGGAAGATCACGAGACGTTCCTAAGAGCGTTAGGAAACAATAATTGAGGCACCTAATCGCAACCAACCAAGATCTTCTCCTATAATCAAGGAGAACCCCACGAAATAAGGGCAAGAATCTCGGCTAAGATCCCACTGAATAGGGAGCAGCCCTATAAATACTATGTAACACCCCCAAGGAACAAGAGGAACCCTAGAGGCAAAAACTAGCCATTGTACTATTGCAATCATCATTATTGAAAGACAAGGAGCAAGAGTCTCTATTAAAGAGTGGATTAACCGAGCTCCCGAGCTGGTGAACCACTATATTACTACTATGTTAATTCCCCAATTCCCCGACAATTCTCAATGTCATTCACTCGAGTCTAGTAGCTCAGATCCCAACAATTCCAATATTATTTTCTTTCATTTACTCGTCATCACAAATTCTCATCACGCTGAAATACACCATCAGTTTGGCGTCGTTTGTGGGAACGACTGTTCCTGTTACAAATAAAGCGATTTTCCAATGACTGATGGTATCAATGCGAAACATGAGCCAAAGTCAAACCAATCCTCTACGGATGCAAGATCAACAGGATGCCGCAAATAACAGGCAACCCAAAAATGCTCAAGAAGCAGATCCCCCATGGGGGGCCTTCCTATGAATGATGAGATGGAGGCGCTTCGTCTTGTTAATGAACATCTGATAAAATAGAACGAAGAGCTCTTAAAGCTCCTACAACGCCCACTGGAGGCATGACTGGCCCAAGGAGCCCAGAATAACCCACCACCAAGAGAGCAACTGCACCTCGACCCCCTTAGAGAAGTTAATGAGGTGGGAGAGAATAGCCAGACCATCGGACAAGAACCTCGACTACCCCCTAGGAATGGACACAACGAGGAAGTGCAAAGTCAGTATAAAGAAGGGGAGAGAAGCGACTTCTTCCCTTATCAACAAGAGAGAAGGGAACACCACTTGGAGCAACATTTCAAAGATATCTAGCAAGAGCTCAGCTAGATGAAAGAGATAGTGAAGAGCAAGGCCCCAGTCACTATGGATGCCTTGGTGCAGCAAACCGAATCCCCATTCACTATTAGGGTGCTACACTTCCCTCTCCCACCTAAATTCAGAATGCCGCAGGTGGATGCTTTCGATGGGACAAAAGATCTCGTGGACCACATCAACACCTACAAAAACCAAATGGAGTTGTATGGATACCAAGATCTAGTGAGATGCAGGGCCTTTGCTATCACCCTGAAGGGCTCAACCTTAGCATGGTTCAACAGATTCTCCCCAGCCTCGATTTTCTCTTTTAAAGAGCTGTCAATCTCGTTTGTGTCCCACTTCATTGGAGCTCAAACCTATAGGAAATTGAGCTACCATTTGTTAAATGTGAAACAAGGACCTGATGAGAACCTATGGTCTTATGTCCAACAGTTCAACTCAGAATCCTTGAAGGTGGATGTCCTAGACGAAAAATTTGCTATTACAACTTTCATAACAGGTCTGGGGGTTCAGTCAAAAGACCTAATATTTTCTATCTCAAAGAACCCCCAAGCTAGTATGGCGGAGGTGCTCGCCAAAGCAAAAAGTACATAAATGGTGAGGAAGCACTCCTCTCCAAGGTCGGGAGCTCTTCATCGAGAAAGGAGAAAGGGAAGAAAGAAAAGAAGAGAGAATGAAGTCCTAGAAAGGAAAGAGAACGAGGCAGGTCTCCAAGAAGAGGTAGAGAGCGTTCCCCGAAGAGAAGGAGAAATGTTAGGGATCGTATCGGCCCTCCACAACCAGAGCTACAACCGAGGTATGCACCCCGACAGCTCACCCCCTGACTACTATAGGGTCTCAAATACTGTATGAGGTGCAAAATGAGAAGTTCTTAAAGTGGCCACCCCGGATGACAGCAGACCTGGTAAAAAGGGATCCTACGAAGTATTGTGACTTCCACAGAGACCATGGTCATCACACCGACGACTGTATCCAATTGAAGAAGGAAATAGAATTTCTAATCCGGCGAGGGCAACTGCGACGCTATATGGACAATGATAATCAAATCGAGCTCTCCCACCCCCACCCCCTCAGCGTCAAGCACCAAAGCCACACCAGCAACCTATGGGGGAGATCAGAGTGATATCTGGAGGATTTGCCGGAGGAAGAGGATCCACCTCTGCCAAAAAGGCCCACTTGCGAAAAATCAGAGCCACAGAAGCTCCCGAAGTATATATTGTGTCTAAATCTCCATGCTTAGACACGGTTATCACTTTCTCAAATTCAGATCTAGAGGGCTGCCAACATCCCCACAACGACTTGGTGGTAAGAGCTGTGGTGGCCAACAAGACTATCCATTGTGTTTTGATTGATAATGGCAGCTTGGCAGACATCATTTTTGCTTCCGTTTTCAACAAAATGGATATAGGAAGGAAAAAGCTTGAACCAGTAAGTGCCCACCTATTGGGATTCTCAGGAGAAAGGGTGCTGCCCCTAGGGTCAATTCATCTCATCTTGACCTTAGGTGACCCACCCTGTCAGACTACTACAGCTGTGAAATTCCTAGTAGTTGACGCACCTTTAACATACAATATGCTCCTTGGAAGACCCTCGCTCAATTCTATAAGGCTATTCCCTCTGCCTATCACCTTGTAGTGAAGTTTTCAACAGAAAATGGAGTTGGAGTGGTCCGAGGAGACCAGTGCGTAGCACGGGAATGCTATATGGCATCCATGAGAAATAAGGAGGTTGAGAGCATCCAATTAGATGAGCTTGACATGAGGGATGAACTCGAGACCAGGCCAACACTATCAGAAGAGCTGGAACCTGTTCAAATCAATGAGGAGCCAGAGCATCTTGTTTACGTTGGATCCAAGTTGAGCAAGGAGATCAAGGATCTCCTCATCCAATTCTGAAAAGGAACAAGGAATTTTTTGCATGGAAGCAAGAGGATATGAAAGGGATTGATCCCTTTGTCATCACTGACTTTACAGACCTCAATTGTGCTTGCCCGAAAGATAGTTTTCCTTTATCCCGGATAGATTTAATTGTAGATGCCACTGCGGGACATGAGCTCCTCAACTTCAGGGATGCCTTCTCGGGATATAATTAGATCGGGATAGATCCCAGTGACCAAGAGAAAATCTCGTTCATAACCGAGCAAGGGATGTACTGCTATCAAGTGATGTCTTTCGGGTTAAAAAATGCAGGAGCCACTTACCAACGCATGGTGAATAAGATGTTTCAAAAACAGATTGGGACCTCCATGGAGGTCTATATTGACGACATGCTGATCAAGTCACTGAAGGCAGAGCTCCACATTGGGCACCTAGCAGAGTCGTTTCAGGTCCTGAGAGAATACAAAATGAAGCTCAACCCTGCTAAGTGTGCCTTTGGGGTGTCAGCAGGAAAATTTCTGGGATTCATAGTTAATAGCAGAGGGATAGAGGCTAATCCAAGAAGGTAAAAGCAGTGTTGGATATGCAGCCTCCCTCCAACACGAGGGAAATACAGCATTTAATCGGGAGAATAGCTGTCCTGAGTCGTTTCGTTTCTAGATCAAGCGACAAGTGTCAGCCCTTTTTTCGAGTCTTAAAGAAAGCTTTTCAATGGGATGCTCGGTGTGAAGAAGCCTTCAAAGCATTGAAAGAATACTTGAGCTCCCCACCTATCTTGGTAAGTCCGTTAGATGGAGAAGTACTTATCCTTTACCTGGCTGTCTCAGAGTTCTCAACCAACGCAACGTTAGTAAGGGAGAAGGACAGAGCTTAGCAACCAGTTTACTACTGCAATCAAGCTCTGAGGGGGGCAGTAGAAAGGTATCCTAAAATGGAAAAAATCATTTTAACCTTAGTGACAACTGCTAGGAGGCTAAGACCCTACTTCCAAGCTCATACTATCGAAGTCCCAACAGATCAACCAATGAAGCATGTGCTGCACAAGCCAGAATCATCGGGGAGACTGGTTAAATGGGCCGTTGAACTTAGCGAGTTTGACATCAGATACAAGCCAAGGACAGCCATTAAGGGGTAGGTATTGGCAGATTTCATTGCAGAATTCATAACTGGGATACCAGCAGAGACAGGGCAGTTAGTACCTGACCTCCCCACGTGGAAATTTTTAGTAGATGGAGCTACCAATGCTCAGGGCAGTGGAGCTGGTTTGATTCTGACCTCCCCCGATAAGATAGATGTTGAATACGCACTGAGATTTGGATTCAAAGCTTCAAACAATGAAGCCGAGTATGAGGCAGTCATAGCAGGGCTCAGCTTAGCTCATTCAATGGAACCCGAGCAACTAGAGATCTGCAGTGACTCACAACTCATGGTGAAACAGATAGAGGGAGCTTACGAGGCAAAGGGTGAGAAGATGGTACTTTATCTTAGGAAGGTGCAAGAATTGATCAAGAAATTTGTGCAAGTAAAGATTAGACATGTCCCTAGAATTGAAAATTCGAGAGCAAACGTTTTGGCAAAGTTGGCAACAGCTTCTCAAGAAAATCTAGATAGGTTGATCCCCGTGGAGTATCTGGCGGAACCATCTGTGTGTATTGAGAATGAAGAAGTTTTTCCTGTGCAGAGTCCATCAAGCTGGATGGACCCCATCGTGGAGTATCTCCAGAACGGGACCTTACCGGAAGACAACAAGGAAGCAGCAAAGCTGAGAACCAGGTCAGCTAGATTTTCTATTTTGTAGGGAAATTTGTACAGACGAGGTTTTTTAGCGCCACTCCTCAAATGTGTGGGGAACGAGGACGCTGATTATATACTCAGGGAGATTCATGAAGGAGTTTGTGGCAATCACATCGGAGCTCGGGCTTTGGCAGGAAAGACATTAAGGCAGGGGTATTACTGGCCCACTTTGCTCAAGGATTCAACAGACCTAGTCAGAAAATACAAGGCTTGCCAGATGCATGCCAACATCCCTCACTGTCCACCAGAGTTTCTGACCTCGGTGGTAAGCCCTTGGCCGTTCCAACAGTGGGGTCTAGATATACTAGAGCCTCTTCCTACTTGTGTGGGACAATGCAAGTTCGCCATTGTAGGGGTAGATTATTTAACCAAGTGGGCAGAGGTAGAGCCCTTAGCAGCTATTACAGAACAAAAGGTTCAGAATTTTACCTGAAAATCCATAATCTACCGATTTAGGATCCCTAGAGCAATTGTGTCGGATAATGGGAAGCAGTTCGACAACCTGAAGTTCAAAAAATTCTGTGCTGAGCTCGGAATAAAGAATTACTTTTCTGCCCCAGCTCATCCTCAGTCTAATGGACAAGCAGAAGTCACGATCAGGACTATAAAGTCCGCCCTAAAGACCAAGCTGGACAATCTGAAGGGTAAATGGGTGGAGCACCTCCCAGAAGTACTATGGGCTTATAGGAAAACCATTAGGTCGGCAACACAAGAGACTTCATTTGCTTTGGCTTTTGATTTTGAGGCAGTGGCGCCTGTGGAAGTTGGGCTCCCTTCACTTAGAACAAAATTAGCAAACGAGGAAAACAATGATAATTCCCTTCTGCTAGGTTTGGATTTGTTGGAAGAAAAGAGGGAGGCAGTAATGAACAACATAAAGAGCTACCAAAGGAAGGCAACTAGGTACTACGACAGGAAGGTCAAGCATAGGAGTTTCAAGGTTGGAGATCTGGTGCTGAGGAAGCTTTTGTTGGCAAGAAAGGATCCCACTCATGGGAAACTGGGACCTAACTGGGAAGGTTCATACATAGTCTCTCGAGTGATTAGACCGGGAAATTATGAGTTACAAACGGAAGAAGGGAAAGTATTGCCCCATTCATGGAATGTAGAACATCTTAGGAAATTTTTTCAGTAAGTTTGTCTTGTATTATGAACCATTGTTTAAAAAAAAAAGAAAATATATAGCAAGTCTGTGATTCATCTATCCTTATGAGCACGCAAAAAAAAAAAAAAAGAGCCCTGGAGCTCAGTATGAACTCATCAGTTCATAAAGGAGCCCTGGAGCTCAGTATGAACTCCTTAGTTCATAAAAAGAGCCCTAGAGCTCAGTATGAACTCATTAGTTCATAAAAAGAGCCCTGGAGCTCAGTATGAACACATTAGTTCATAAAAAGAGCCTTGGAGCTCAATATGAACTCATTAGTTCAAAAAAAGAGCCTTAGATCTCACGATGAACTCATTAGTTCATAAGAAGAGCGTTAGAGCTCATGAAGAACTCATTAGTTCACAAAAAGAGCTTTAGAGTTCACGGTAAACTCATTGGTTCATGGTAAGAACCTTAGGGTTCACGATGAATTCATCAAAAGAGTCACGGAGCTTAGAAACATCAGCGATTACAAAATAAAAGACTTCTTCAAATCACAAATCGTTCACGATGTGCAGCAAATATGAGAAAGTTGAGATTTTCAGAACATCAGCAGTTACAAGGAATCAATCAGAGCAAAATTCCTAGTCGTCTCTCCAACTCAGCTATCCTCTCCTTCAGACGAAGGTTCTCCTCTTTCAGACCATCCCTTTCCTTCTCAGCTGATGACAGAAGATCCATCAATTTTTGCCCTGCAGCGGAGAACAGAACTTCCCCCAGGCCAGAGTCTGAGGTAGGGGAGGAAGAACCATCCCTCTTGCGCCTCTTCAAAGGAGTTCTAGTGTCTTCACTCTTATCAGATTCCAAAGAAAAAGAGTCGAGTTCAGGAAAAAAAGGAAAGTCTCGCTCAACTACAACAGCACTAAACAAGTATAGATTGTCTGATGTCATGAGCTCAGAAAAGGACACGGGCTCAGCTTGGGTCATTAGTTCTGTCCTCATCAATTCAAGTAAGTTTAGGTCAGGAACACCTGAACAAAAAAAAAATGTAAGCAAATAGCATCATAAAAATTTGATCCCAAGAGAGGGACCCTCGTCACTCTCACCTGGGTAAGAATAGTTCTTCCAAACCGAGGGACTCTACACTCCCTAGTGCCCACCTCCACGAGTCAATTGAAGCAAAGAAGAAGTGTTGGGCCCATCCCGAAGGAGGAGAGGGGAGATCAAACACTAAGCGACGTAGCCTGAAGTCTCTCCACCGAAAGCGGACGAAGCATGGAACTTCATCCTCCTCAATGTCAAAATAGTAAAGAAATTCTGCAACTGTAGGAAACTCGCCCTTATCTCGCAGACGACAGAAGAGGAAGAAACTGGTCATGATGGCCCATCCCATGGGTGAAAGACGAGAGGGACACAAGCCGATATAGGCCAGAATAAATTCAATAGAAGGATGAATGGGAAGGCGCAGGCCTAACTCCAAAGCTGCTTCAAAGAAGCACGTTTTCCTAGGGAAAGGTAATTACAGGGCTCATCAGAGCTTGGAGCACGTAGAGGTAACTCTAAATCAAGAAAGAATTTCTTCCTTATCCTCTCTAAATCAGGGGACGTCATCACCGAGGGAACGAAGTAGCAAGTATGCCACATCCACTCAACCCCAAAGGAGGTTCGCTCTTGAAACAGAGCAGAAAAAGGGGCAGACATAATGGATTCAAGCAAAAAAGAAAGGAGAAGGAATTAGAAGACGTTAAGCCCTCAAGAATAACGAAGGGATACCCGAAGGGAAGTGATAGCCAGTACTTATAAAAATCCTTTGAGAACCCAGATTTTTAGGAAGTTGTTAATTACACGAAACCTTAAGTCGGTGGGTCTCTAAATTTCCAAATTAAGGAAGCAGGAACCTTTTCGGTAGGAAGGATATGCATTGAAAGCAGGCATCAATGACACCCCGAGATAAAACAAGCAGACCTCCAAGGAGGGGTCTAGAGCATAAAAGAGAGGTCAAAACAAAACCTTACACATCGGGAGGTCAGCAAGTCAGAAATAAGGAAGTCAATACACTCAAGCAGCTGCATCTAGGCATGCTTTTCCAGGTTGTCACCTTGCGTGTGGTCCATGACAGTCTAGGACCTCGGCACATCGGAACTATTGGACAGAGCATGATTGTTTACCAAAAGGTCCCCTCAAGATTAGTCCTGGAGCAAGTCAGCTACGTAAGTCAGCAAATGGAAGCTCCTTAAGGGTAAGACTTCAGGTACTCATTGTCTTATATTTCAAACAGCTAAAAACTAGACCCCTACTGTGTATGCTAAATTGGTCATGCAAATCTCCTATCCATTTACTGAGAGAGAGAAAGGGTTGAGAAGATTGTACTACGCAATAGAAGTTACATAGTTGCATCCTGGTTTAAAATTGTCACAACCATGAGTTGAAAAGTTTAAAAAATTGGCTTCATATCCTAAATCTTTGAGGATAAAGTAAGGCCAGAGCTCTGGTGGTCAGTTGCTGGAGTTCGGACAGAAGCAGGGTGAGGAGCTGGAAGCTCAGCTAAGCACATCAGTGGTTATTCCTAACCTTTTTACTTCAAGGAGATCTGAATGACCCCCTGAAGCAAAGGGGGAAGAGTTGAGGAATTGAGGAATATCATATCGATTGATACAAGAATAAAGCAACAAGTTAAAAGCAAAGGGAAAGGAGGAGAGCTATAAGCTGTAAATTAAATAAACAAAATGCTACAATTCTGAAATTTTCGTTTCAAAATATTACAATTTTGAGATAATTAGCCCAAAGCTACAAATCCTAAGTTTTTGAAGGGAGCGTAGATGAAGGGCCTTGTAGTGCAGTAGCTGATGTCTCAGCACAGGGAATGGAAGAAGGGCTCTCCAGCTTAGCAGGCGACCTCTCTGGCACAACAACAGCTGAAATTTCATGAGGGCCAAGAGCAGGCAAAGAGGTAGGGACCTCAGATTCAACCAAGCCTCTTGTGGCCAGCTCAATAGGGAGGGAAGAAGCAGGCTCAGTAGCCAGGGGAGTAGAGATGTCTAAGGAGGCAGAAGCATCTTGAGCTAAAATCCCAACTAGAGGAATGAGCCCTCCAGAGTCTATGGGCACATCTTCAGAAATAGGAGGAGCAGGAGCATCATCATCTTCTTCACCAGACCCCTCGGCCTCTTCCTAGGGGGAATTGAAAAGTCAAAGTTCAGTTCAGGGTAAATCCTTTCAGCTATACCCTGGAAAGCAATCCACCCTTTTGCCCACCTGGTGAGAACGTCATTCTCTAGCTGGGCAATCAGTTCATCCTTTTTCTGGATGGTAATGTCTCGCACCTCCAGTGCCTCTCTAGCAGCCCCTAACTCCTCCTTGACAGCATCATTGGCCTCTGCTAGCACCTCGTACTCCCTCTTCATGTTCCTGAGGGAAGCTAGAGCATCAAGGGACTTCTGGCTTGCCTCTATCCAGTCATCAATTTTTGACCGGAGGTCTTCCTTAATCTTGTTGAGCTCCTCTTGTCTGGACTTGGCAAAGAAAGACTGATGCTCCACTTGATCTTGCAACTCCTTTACTTGGACCTTAAGGTCATTATTCTCAAAGGCCAGATCGGCACACTTCATCTCAAAAGCTTTGGAAGCATTGGTTGACCCCCCCCCTCCAGGGCTTGGATTCGCTTTAACAAGCTGCTTATTTGAATGGCGGTCTGAAGACAAGCATGAAAAATTAGTGTAAAGGGAAGAGCGCAGGACAACCAAAGGAAAAAGAAAGAATTTGATAAATTAGGATCTCACCGAGGTACAACCATACAACATAGTAGAAACACAGGTTCCCAGGGGTACAGAAGTGGCTGTATCAATGTCAGACTCTAGGATAATGGAGGCAATGACCTCTGCAGCACACTTCACGTCAATAATAAGGGAATTCTTAGACTTCGGGAGGACCCCTTTGCCTACCATGAATTCTGTGGGAAGAGATTGGAAGGCCTCTTTGGTTGACGCAGAGATAGTATAACCAGGGAGAGTGCGAACAGTCTCCAAGGCCCTCTCAACTTCAGATGCAGAAGGGGGAGGACCGGTCTCGCCCAGGAGCATCTTCAGTGGCAGGCCAGGTCTCTTGGGGGAAAGGAGGTCCTGAGGCTGGTGAAGCATGTAGGGGGGATGGTGGAGCCTTCTAGACAAAGGCAGAGGAAATACCCATTTTCTAAACCTTAGCTCGAGTAACTGGGCTCCCATTAGAACTGCCCTCACCCTTACGCTTGGTACCACCCTTACTTTTCTTCTTCAATATCTCTACCTTAGCTTGGAGCATCTCAGGAGTAGGCTTCATCGTAGAAGACCCTAAGAGATTTGACTTAAGCTGGTTAGTCGAAAGGAAAAAGAAAGGGAGGAAAACAATGAAACCAAATAAGGAAAAGAACATTACCTTTTATACCCTCAGGTTGGATAAAAGAAAGTGGGATTGGAGGAGGGCCAAATCCCTGCCTTTCTAATTCCCAGGGCTTAAGGAGCTCAGAGTACCTCTCTAGATTACACTTAGCCAACTTCAGCTTCACTCGTTTGTCCTAGGCGCTGAGTTCAGGTCAAATGCCTAAGAAAGGAGGAACATCAAAAGTGCAGAGGTCAGGAAAACAACTTATAAATCTTCAAACCGCAGTTCAGTCAAACAAGAACTGACCTAAGTTATCTGGGGCTGACCAGGCTATGGGAATCCCAAGAGTGTCTGTTTTATCAGCAGGGTTGTATTCCTAGTTGACACCCCCAATGAAAAAGAAATTCTTTTTCCAGCCTTTATGAGCGCATGGGAGGTGTGTGATGATCTGCCTAGACGAGGTCCGCCTAGAAACATATAGAAAGCCCTCAGTTGAGGTAAGCTTGACATTGAAAAGGTCCATAAGTAGAGAAATGGTGGGAGTCCCAAGCCCATGCTTCTTAAAGAAAACTAAAAGACCCACTAAAACACCCCAGAAGTTAGGAGAAAGCTGAGCAGGGCAGACATTGAGGTGCTGCAGAACATTTTTGATGAAGGGGTGCATATGAAAACGAAGGTCATTCTCGAAAGTGGCCACAAAGAAACAACCTATTTTGTGTACTTAGGCAACGTATGGGGTGAATTTATCCGGGCACCAAGGCTGAACATCAGGGGGAAAACCAAAACGAGTACTAAGAGCTTCCATGAAAATAGGATCCACCCTACTAGGACCCATGAGCTCAGCATGCCTGAAGGCAGCCCCCATACCCGCTGTACTATCAGGAATCCCAACCTCACTCACCTTGCCCTTACCCTTGTCAGCACTATGAGGTACATGAGAGGAAGATGAGGGGAGTTCCTTGGAGTCCACCTCGGTATCGACAGCCTCAACACCAGGGAAGTTGTCAATCTCATCACCTACATCCCCTAAATCAGAATCTCTCTCGGCAGACCTGTCACCTAGGAGGAAATAGAGGAGGGAGTTGCTCCAGAGGAGGTAGGCATGATTGGCAAAGAGAAAGGCAAATCAAAAGAATTATAAAAAGAAGGAACACTAACTAAACACCCCCTGATAATCCTAGGGTCAGCACTGTACCAGTAAGAATTCACACAATGGAGTTCCAATCCACAAAGCGGGGAAGAGGAGATAGGCAACGATCGCGATTCCAAAAGAAAAAGAACCGAAAAACCCAGAAAAACAATGGCCACCTTGAGGTCGAGGGATCCAGAGTGAGGAAAGGCAACAGAAAGAGAAAGGGGCATAAGGAAGCGTACCTAGACAGGGAAAAAGAATAACAAACAGCAGCCAAAGAACAAAATTGGAGGAGAGGAACAAAGCAGGACTTCGAGTCGAACCCAGAAAGCATAGTCTAGAGCAGAGAATAAGGGAATCGCGTGGAGGAAAGCCCATAAATCACAGAGAGAAAGAGTCAGAGACAAAGGTGAACATCGTAGAAGATGAACGATGGTTTTGTACGTTTTCTTTCAACCATTTTGAGTATTTAAGGCTTGAAAGACGTGGGGTGAGGCGTGCGCGGGAACCAAGGGAGCCATGATTGCTTATACCGTCAAAAAGCCCCTCCCATGTGCATCTCACATGCAGGCTAAGGTCAACTAAGCGCAGGTCTGGTCTAAGGTAAAAGCAGCTCAGGCCATGCCCAAGCTCACTTAGGCCAAGGGCTGGAAGGCAACTGATGATACCTCAAAATAAATCCCAAACGCCAGCTCAGAAGGTCAGCTCAGCCCAGGAGGTTAGACTAGACGAACAGAACTTGAAAGAGTAGAGCTGGAGGTCCCTTCGAGATAAGCAAGGGCAATAACAACTAAGGCAACAACTAAAAGATCACGAGAGGTTCCTAAAAGCGTTAGGAAGCAATAATCGAGGCACCTAATCACAACCAACCAAAATCTTCTCCTATAATCAATGAGAACCCCACGAAATAAGGGCAAGAACCTCGGCTAAGATCCCACTAGAGCAGCCCTATAAATACTATGTAACGCCCCCAAGGAACGAGAGGAACCCTAGAGGCAAAAACTAGCCATTGTACTCTTGCAATCATTATTATTGAAAGACAAGGGGCAAGAGTCTCTATTAAAAAGTGGATTAACCGAGCTCCCGAGCTGATGAACCACTATATTCCTACTGTGTTAATTCCCCAATTCCCCGACAATTCTCAGTATCATTCACTCGAGTCTAATAGCTCAGATCCCAACAATTCCAATACTGTTTTCTTTCATTTACTCGTCATCACAAATTCTCATCACGCTGAAATACACCATCATATATAAAATAAAGTATAATATAATTTAAATCTCAAAATATAAACAAAATAACTTTTGTTTTTTACAGTTGAGATCTATTTAAATTTTACTTTAAAATTAATCTAACGACTAATATTAACATCCCAAAATTAATTGAGAAAATAAGCCTCTAAGAATGTGTTTGGGGTAATTTTTTAAAAGTGTTTCTAGAACTTATAATTTTTCATAAGTACTTTTAAAAAAAAAAAGTAGTGTTTAGAACTACCCCATCATCACCACCACCCTACCATCATCATTACTACCACCACTACCGTCACCCCACCACCACAACTATCCCTACCACCACTACCACCACCACTACCGCTACCACTATCACTACCATCACTACTACCGCCACCGCCACTACCACTGCCACCTCTGCCACAACAGCTACCACCACCACCATCACTGTGGCCACCCCCACCACCATTATTACCACTACCACCACCCTCATTGCCCCACCACCACCAAAACTACCGCCGTCACCACCACATCTATCACAACAACCACCACTACCACTGTCGCCACTCCCCACAACCACCGCACCCATCTGCCCTACAACCCCCATCATTACCACTACCACCACCCCACCAGTGCCCCAAAACAACTATCCCCACTACCACCATTGTTGCCGCCACCTTATCACCATCGTCACTGTCCCATCATCACCCTCACCCCTAATATCCCACCACTACCATTACTGTCCCACCATCACCACCCCCACCCATGACTGTCACCATCACAACTATCAACGTCTCTCACTACCTCCACAACCACCGCTCGCCCCCCCTATTACAATCGGTGTTTAAATTTCTTTCTATCTCATTTATCTTTGTAATTTGATATTGGCTGTGAGTACAAATATATTTATTTTTAACTTTTTTTATTACTCCATGTCTTTAAGCACGAGAAATGACTAGTACTTCTAAATATTATACCACAGTTCCAAATCTTCACACTTCTAAATATCCTATCACACATATTTTTCATATTTATGTTTTTTGGCTATTACCTTTTGTATGCATATTATTGATTTATTTATTTAATTTGATAACTAATTAAAGCAACATTGAACATTTTTAAAGTTTGAAAATTTTATTTATAATAAAAAAAAATCATTTGTGTATGTAAAGGTATAATGGTAAATTAGGTATATTTATCTTTTATTTTTCTTCCAACGCCAAATAATAGAAAATTAATTCCTCCAATTTTTCATCCATTGTACTAAACAAAAAAAAAGTTTTTTTCCTCCAAAAATAAAAATTCTATTTGCCATATATTTTCATCCCTTCTATTAAATCAGTGTTATCAGAATCGGACCAGTTCAACCGTGAACCGGGACCTTAAGCGGTCTGGTTCCCTAGTTGGACCTTATAAGGAAGAAAATCGACTAAAAATCGAAAAATTGGCCGATTTTGGCCAAAACCGTGAATCGGTTAATTTTTTAAAACCGGCGGTTCGAATTCCACTTCTTATATATATATAAAAAAAAATTCTCTTTGTTTTGGGGCCATTTTGCCCTAAATCGTAGAATTGAGGGCCCGAGGCTGGGAAGGAGACCTCTTTGCTTCACAGTCAATTTTCCACTTCTGTTTTCAATGGCCATTCCGACGATGAACAACAACTAAGGGAGGCAACCAATCAGTGACTACTCCTCTTCCTCTGCTCGAAGCTCTATCTCTCTCACTTAGTCAGTCTGTCTGACTCAGGCAACGACGATTATGTTTTAATTTGTTGGTTTTCTTTTAGCTGCTGCAAGTATATCAATATGATTTTAACCAAAATTTACTTGGTTGTGGAACTTTGTGAATTTGGATTTTACTTTGCATATGCACTTGCCCTTGAATTGGAATTATGAGGTAAACCCAGAAACTTTCTTTTTAATTTGGAATGGTATTGCTCTCTTTTGAGGATTAGGAGTTTTGAAGAAAAAAAAAGGCGACGACCAATGGAACCTCTCTTTCTCACACACGCACACACAGTAGCTCTCTACTCTCTGAGTCCTCTAAAACTTTTGAATAGAATTTGGATCCCATTTCATTGTTATGTTTCTTAATTCGTTAGTAATTTCATGGGATATATTCAAGCCAATTTCACTGATTGAATGTAATTTCTTTCATGTTAGGTTGTTTACTGTACAATCTAAATTCTTTGAATTCGATGCATGTTTCCAGAAAGTGGGAGGGGGGTCTATGTTCCATGTTTGGTTATGTAGTATATAATATTGAAATTTGGTAAATGTGTGTAAATGGTGTTTAGGGGTTTTGGACATGTTTCATATTTTGTAGTTAAATTATTATTTTTTATAATATTTATATATTTTTTATAATATTTATATATTTTTTATAATTTTTAATTATATGACTGGTCTGACCAGTTGATCCAACGATTGAACCAGTGAATTATTGACCTGGTGCTCTTGCCAATTCGATAACTGATCCGGTTCTGATAACATTGTATTAAATTTAACATTAAGGAAAAATATGCTCCAGATACATTTAAAGTCAAAGTAGCGGGCACATGAGCAATTTAAGCAATCTCATTTTGTCGTTTTGTGGGAACAGAGTTAATTAATGATCTCACATTAAAAAACCGTTACATCTCGTACCCAGCTCCACTTTATACGGCGATATATTGACGAAACGCACACTAAGACACATTTAAAGACCCACGACAAAATAAACTAGCCGTTGGGACTCAAAATTCAAGACCCATCCAACGTCAGCGACACAACCATATAGCTTTCCTCTTTTCTTTTCGTCCTCTTTTTGTCTGTCACAACCTCACAAATCACAGCATTTCTCTCAAAACGCTCCTCTCTCTCTCGCTACAAGTCTCTGCTCTTTCTGTGGGTTTGTTAGATTTGATCTGAGAGCAAATTGGTCGGCTATGCTTTGAGGTTTCTGTAAGAGTTTCCTTTCCTTTTATGTACCATCTAAAGTTGTTTTGGTAAGTTTTCTTTGATTTCAAGTAGAATTTGGTGGTAATCCTGACCTGATTTTGTTCCACATGCATTTTATGGAAACTTCTAGTTGTACTAAATTTAATCTATTAACACGCACACACATACGGATGCAGATTTGTCTTTGATAAATCAAAAACCATTTTGAGGTGGTGTTCTGCGGTAATTGCTCATTTCAGATTTTCCAAATACTGTGCAAGTGTTTTAGGGTTTCACATTTTGGGTTACACGCATGGGGGATGTAGTAATTGAAGTAAATTTGGTAAATCATATGGACTTTTCCCCGATTCGGAAATTTGAAACAGAACAGTAGAAGGGGATTTGTCAGTCGTACTTGGGGAAGAGTGAATAATCAAGCCATAGTTTTGGGTCAATTTTTAATTGTGTTGATCTTCCAAAAAGTGGGTCATTGCTTGGTCCAATAAAATGCTCGGGCATCAGGAGCGATGAAGTAGTGCAAATATGCACCAGGTTAAGTCTTAGTCCAGCTTATATCTCCTAGCTGCCTGCATAAGATGGGCTGCACTGGATAATAGCCTTTTCGGATGTGGTGATCTTCTTAAGTCCTCTGTGTGGATTTGCATAGAAGTCTGAAACAATAAATAGCAAACTTAGAAACCAAAATCGAATAATATGTTTTGGTCCAAAGGCGGAAGACCTCCTTTTGGTTCCTGAGAAAGCTGCTGTAGAGAATAAGAAAATTAAGGACTATTTTTTTTTTTTTTCTGTTCTGCAAAAATGAAAGAAGTGATTTTCTCATTTTCATGCATTTCATTGTTGAAAGTTTGTGTGAATTTCAAATTTTCAGGTGGTCCATTTTAGTCACACATTAATTTATGGTTATGATTTATTCGACAGATACATTACCAGATTGGGCAACTATATTATTTATTAATTTATCTTCTGAGAATTTTATTCATCTATCCTCTCCTGGGGAAGCTTGGACTGTACTCCACGGTGTTCCATCCAAGTCTAACTGCGAAGGAGACTTGTAGATCTATAATTTCTCAAAATGACGGTAAAAAATCCAAGTACACCAGCTTTAAAAATAGATAGGACTCCAGTATCCACCCCAGGTGGCCCCAGAGCTAAGGAAGAGAAGATTGTGGTAACAGTACGGTTAAGGCCTTTGAACAAAAGGGAGCAATCAGCCAAAGACCATGTTGCATGGGATTGCATTGATGATCACACAATTGTGTATAAACCACAGCCTCCCGAGCGTGCAGCTCAATCAGCTTCCTTCACCTTTGGTAACCAAATTACACCCATCTTTTTTTCTTGTTATCATTCAAATAATTTTGGGATTTATATTTTCTTAGATTATGTGAAAACTAACTGGCTATGTTTATTCTTCAGACAAAGTGTTTGGTCCAGCTAATTTAACTGAAACAGTATACGAGGAAGGAGTAAAGAATGTGGCGCTATCTGCTCTAATGGGCATAAATGGTACTCAATACACTAAATTTTATCTTCTGTGTTTGCTTGCCGATTGCATTTTTGAGGTCTATGGATTAGTATCCTCTCCAAGGCCTAGATTCCTTCAATTTTAAATGAACAACTGGGTGTTGGTGAGCAACCCGATACCAATAGAAATGTCTCCCTTAGATTCATCGTAGGTGATCTAAAATTGAAAATGGAATCTAGATTTCTGGAAAGGATCTAAACCATGCATATAATAACAATTTCATGTCATTTCCCTTCCAGCAACAATATTTGCATATGGCCAAACTAGCAGTGGAAAAACTTACACAATGAGAGGAATCACGGAGAAAGCTGTCAATGATATTTATAAGCATATCATGAATGTAAGTATTATCAAATTATCTCTCTGTCTTTATATCTATATCTATATCTATATATATATATATATATATATATATATATATATATATATATATATATATATATATATTTGTTGTGACAGTTTCTGAAAAATTCATGACAAGCCATGATCAAGAAATTCCACCCTTTTTATGCAAACTCGCAATTGACTAAGTTCATTAATCTGAGGTTAGATGTTTTTTTTCTCACTAGCATCTAAGGTTTTGCTCATATATAGAGGAGACAAGAAATTGAATGCTTAGAGGTGGAATGTGTATTCTTTCTGCACACAGTAATTATTATCTTGAATGAGTGTCATTTCTAGTGATTCGGTGTGACATACGACATCTTTAACCCAAAATGGGTGGTCCATTTTCTTCCTTGTTTACATTTCTATCCCTGTAGTCGGTAATACAAAGTTGATGGGAACAAAAACAAGTTCTTCTCTTGCCTTCTTTTGCCTTTGCTTCTCCTCTATAACTCTTCAATTTTTTAAATAAACAAAACACTATGCATTGAAGGCCAAAAACACAAACAATATGCATCAACCTGGACAAGTAACATGTCCCCAAACTAATCCTATGCTGTTTTGTCATTTCTGCAGACTCCAGAAAGGGATTTTAGAATAAGAATATCTGGACTGGAAATCTATAATGAGAATGTTCGAGACCTATTGAATTCAGAGTCTGGTCGCAATCTCAAACTTTTAGATGATCCTGAGGTAAAATCTGTCTATTTTTATTTGATTAAGTGATGTTGCTTTTCTCTGGGCGTTCAAGTAGATTTGTAACTATAATCTATTTTCAGAAAGGAACTGTAGTTGAGAAGTTGGCAGAGGAAACAGCAAATGACGATCAACATCTACGACATTTGATCAGTATTTGTGAGGGTAAACATTTGAAATTTTCAGCATGAATTGGTTTATCTTTCAGTTTTGTATTGGGGTAGAGTGAATGTCATATATCAGCTTAATAAAGTTTCAATATGTTGTGCAGCTCAAAGGCAAGTGGGTGAAACTGCTTTGAATGATACTAGTTCACGGTCTCACCAAATAATAAGGCTGGTCAGTTAAATAGGTTCATATGTATTATGATGCTTGTAGATAAAAATGTAGCTAGAGATAACCAGCTAACTAGAATATTTTGCTGGCAATGCAGACAGTAGAAAGCACTCTTCGTGAAAATTCAGATTGCGTGAGGTCTTTTGTTGCTAGCCTGGTAAAAGGCTTGCCTTTCTATACTTTCCCAAATGGTTTGAGGAGCTATAGATTTATGCCCATAACTGTTGATGTTAATAAACATCCTCTGCAGAACTTTGTAGATCTTGCTGGAAGTGAAAGAGCCTCACAGACAAATGCAGATGGTGCTAGGCTTAGGGAAGGGTGTCATATCAATCTTAGTTTGATGACTCTTACAACTGTTATCAGGAAACTCAGGTCAGCATGATAAAGCTATCCATTTCAACTTTAGACAGTCAAATCTAATATAGATCTTCAACTAAAGTCTGTGGAATGATGCAACAAACATTATTCTTAAATATATAGTAGATAGATAGTTATTTTAATATTTTCATTATTCAAATCTCTTTGAAAGATGTTGAATTAAATTTGAAAGCACTCCCATTGTCAAAACAGTTGCAAAGGCTAATTTGAGGTTTTATTGACTGGGACCTATTTGATATTGTTCACCAACTCTTTGTGATTTGATGGTAGGCTGTATTTACAACAGGCATGTGTCAATTGATGCATATTGATTTTTTGTATCATTTTATATATTACTGGTCCTTTGTTTATGCGGATCATTGAAACTAGAACAATTTTAAGGAAGGTTTGCTAAGTTATCCATGGATATTTGGAGATCATGTTATATTTTTACCACAGCTCATTGCACTTGCTAATCGATGCCTTTCTTTATGTCTGATTCAGTGTTGGAAAAAGAAGTGGTCATATACCCTACCGAGACTCAAAGCTCACACGCATATTGCAACACTCACTTGGTGGAAATGCACGTACTGCCATCATATGTACCTTGAGTCCAGCATCAGCCCATGTTGAACAATCCCGCAATACTCTGTTCTTTGCAACTCGAGCAAAGGAAGTGACAAATAATGCTCAAGTGAACATGGTACTGTCATAGTTGCTCATCTTTTTCAAATAGTCTTAAAAGAAATTGTTAATTTTGCTAATTTAAACATGTTGATCAGGTTGTTTCAGACAAGCAGTTGGTTAAGCATTTGCAGAAGGAAGTAGCCAGACTGGAAGCAGAGCTACGCACCCCAGATCCATCAAATGAAAAGGACTTCAAAATTCGGCAGGTAGTTTGTCAGTTAGGATTGACATGATTTCTTTAGCTGAAATAGGATTGACTAACTGACAAGTATTTCTCCCATGATAAATCTAGATGGAGAGGGAAATGGAGGAACTGAGACGTCAAAGAGATCTTGCGCAATCCCAGGTGGATGAGTTACGTCAAAAACTTCAGTATGAACAACAGGTTGCTCTATTATCTCTCTCTCACACACATATATGTGTGTGTATATGTATATATCTATATATATCCACATAAGTATATATATATATATATATATATATATATATATATATATATATATATATATATATATATATATATATGTCTATAAGCCAAGTTTTTCTAAGAATCCATTGATTTTATCTACATCAGGGCTTGAAGCCATTTGAGTCACCTAATCCAGTTGTGAAGAAATGTCTGTCTTTTTCTGGCACCTTATCACCAAAACGGGATGGCAAGGAATCAAACCGTGGTGATAGAACAAGAAATACGATGGGAAGGCAGACCATGAGACAATCGTCAACCGCTCCTTTCACACTCATGCATGAAATTAGGAAGCTTGAACACCTCCAGGAGCAGCTGGGAGAAGAAGCAAATCGAGCACTGGAAGTACTACAGAAAGAGGTCGCTTGTCATAGACAAGGTAACCAAGATGCTGCAGAGACTATTGCAAAGCTGCAAGCAGAAATAAGGGAAATGTGTGCAGTCCGAACAGCCACGAAAGAAGTTGAAGTTGACAGTGTTGTTGCTGTTAACAAGAGTGTTAGTGCTAACCTTAAGGATGAAATAACCAGACTTCACTCACAGGGAAGCAACATTGCAAATCTGGAAGAACAACTTGAAAACGTTCAGAAGTCCATAGACAAATTGGTGATGTCTCTTCCAAGCAATACTCAGCAATCTAATGGTGAAGCAGTTCTGATGGCCAATCAGTCAAAAAAGAAGAAGCTACTTCCATTAGCTTCAAGCAATGGTGCGAACCTGCAAAACTTCATAAAATCTCCTTGCTCACCTCTGTCATCTTCTCGGCAAGTATTGGAGTCCGAGACTGAAAACAGAGATCCAGAATATGATGATGCTGTATCAATAGAAAGTCTGCCAGTATCTGATAAAGAGACTCCTAAAAAAAGTGAAGAAGGGGGAGATGTCACATCAAAGGAAGGTACTCCTTATCGACGTTCAAGTTCTGTCAACATGAGGAAAATGCAGAAGATGTTTCAGAATGCAGCAGAAGAAAACGTAAGAAGCATACGAACGTATGTAACAGAGCTTAAAGAACGTGTCGCGAAGCTGCAATACCAGAAGCAGCTACTTGTTTGCCAGGTAAAATTGTTTTCTCGACACAAATACCGAGTTAATTTGTTCAGGAGATCAGATTTATGTCCACTTCAATGTTTTTGGGTTTTCTGTTTCAAATACATGTTTACATTCTCTTGGAATTTTTACTTCATTTTCATCTTGTATATTCTTTAGGTGCTTGAACTGGAAGCAAATGAAGCAGCTGGATACAATTTAGAAAATGATGACAACATTCCTGAGATACAAGAGGAGTCCCCCGTTTCATGGCATCTAATTTTTAGGGAGCAAAGGCAGCAGATCATTGAGTTGTGGGATGTATGCTTTGTCTCCATCATACATAGGACACAGTTCTATCTGTTATTTAAGGGAGATCCGGCTGACCAAATATATATGGAAGTGGAACTTAGGCGCTTGACTTGGCTGCAGCAGCACTTAGCAGAACTTGGCAATGCTAGCCCAGCTCATGTCGGAGATGAGCCTACTATCTCTTTGTCATCAAGGTTTCCTCTCTTTCTCTCTGGGCTTCCTTTTGAGATTTATCATATATCCAACTGTTATTTCAATCATATGCCTTTCTGTGTTATTCAGTATTAGAGCTTTGAAGCGCGAAAGGGAGTTCCTTGCAAAGAGGTTAACTTCTCGTTTGACTGTCGAGGAGAGGGATGCATTGTACATAAAATGGGATGTTCCGCTAGAGGGAAAGCAAAGGAAGATGCAGTTCATAAACAAGCTCTGGACGAATCCCCATTGTGCCAAGCATGTACAGGAGAGTGCTGAGATAGTGGCAAAGCTAGTAGGGTTCTGTGAAGGTGGAAATTTGTCAAAGGAGATGTTTGAGCTTAATTTTGTGCTTCCTTCTGACAAGAGGCCCTGGATTATGGGATGGAACCCAATTTCAAACCTACTTCATTTGTGAGCAACTACAATTCTTTTTGTAAGTAAATCCCAATATGATGTTATTTACATGTAAATTAAATTTCAAACGTTCTTTGACTGCCCCAATTTTGGAGTCTCCCTCCAACTTCTTTTGGTTATTTCATTGTGGTGCCGACTGGTTGAGCACACTTTCATTTTCTTAATAAAAGAAACTAATTTATATGGTTCGTCTGAACTATCAATTTGATGTTTGATGTGTGTGTTTACTTGAATCGGATATCTGTATATTCAACAGGAAGGAAATTATAATTACATAAAAGTAAGTGTGATTATGAAATGAATGTATGTTAAGTACATTTGTAGAAGCAAATATAAAAAGTGAATTATGCAGCTGCAAGTGCCAGAACTACGCCAAAGAACTTTATCATATTGCCTTGTGATTCTCGAAATAGCAGTTTTTTTTATCGGAATTGTTTGGGCTTCTTAAATCTCATTTTAAGAAATTTTATTTTGGGGCAGCTGTTGGATCTTAGAAGAATGTAAATGGTTGTTTCATTTGTTTTTGTTGGTTTTTTTTTTTTTTTTTCAAATTTATTTACTTTAAGGTATTTCTCTCAAGTTGATTTCAAATCTTCTGAATTTTACGAGGGACATCTGAAAAAATTCAAAAAATTCAAAAAAGATTAGCATGGCCCTTGCGAATGACATGCGTATAATTCATTAAACAAAAGAATTCTTATTCAACATATCATATGAGAAAAAAAAAATGGTCCATTTTGTATTTGATTACAAATGGAGATATGGTCCAAAATTTTAAATTTTGATGTCATCCATTCTTTTGGCAAATTTAATTAATGAGTCCTTGGCTCTGCGACATATTTTGTATTCTCTATGCATCATATTTCCCTTCTTTTTGCAAAACCTGCTGTTACAGTAACTATCACTTTATATTGGCTTGGTAAATCCTTGTATGGAATTTTTTTACCAATCTATAGTGGTTAACTTTAATTTTTCATTACCGCACCTTTGTAACCTACTTCCTAATCACAAAACTATAGATTAAACCCACGCTTTTCTATATATGTGTGTAAATAAATTAGAAACTGCAGTATTAAGGTAAAAAACATATTAAAAATCATGATAGGATGGCGATTGATTCTCCTTATATACCTTTGCATGGACAAACTACCAGGACTGTTACAAACTTATTCTTGATAAGGTGCTACATTCTAAGAGTGATAAAGTAATTGGATAATTTATTATGGCAGTCAATCAGGGCTACTTTGACATACACAAGTAGGTGTTTCGTCACTTAAACCTGTTTTAGGACTGATCCGTTTCTTCATTTTCATATTCTCCAAAAAAGGTGAGAAAACATTATCAATTTGTGCTCAAAACCAAAAAATCCTCGGCATTTCAACTAATCATATAAGCAAGCAAGCAAGCGCACACACACACACAGAGTTATATGCCATAGACCACACCAGAAATAGAAATTTCACTTTTCCTCACTGTCACTACAATGTAGCAAGAACAGGGAGGTAAAGGGAGTGACATTATTTTCATCATAACTAGTGCCCACAAACTGATCTCCAAAGAGATCACAGATTAGGATAAACATAGAATAATTAAGTAGACTCTCTCTCTCTCTACGTAGCAAGAAGCACAAGGATAAGAGAGACAGAGTCCCTGTAGGTAGAGGTCAAGGCCCTCAACACTTGGGGGTGGGAACCCCACAAGCGGCAGCAACCTTCCTGGCTTTAGCAGGATCTATATACTTCTTAAGATTTGGGTTCTTGAGGTACTGGCAAAGGCAGGGCTGTTGTTCCTTAAGTTTGCTGCAGCACAATTTAGTTGGTGGTGATGATGAAGTTATTGCACTCCTGCAAGGGTTCAGCTCAGTTGGTGTGCATGTCACAGCCATTGAGACTTGTGTTTCAGCCAAGAGCAGCACCAGAATGGCACAGACTGCAATGTGTGATGCCTTCATTTTCTCTCGCTTTAATATGGCCCAAAAACCTGTGGGATAGGTGAAGAAAGAGAGAGATGGGACGAGTTGCATTTGGCATAGAGCTCACCTCAATTTATAGAGGAGAGATTGGTGAGAAATGCCCAAAAGTCTTGGTAGAAAGTGCAAAAAAATTGACATTGTTAACTTTAGAGATAATGGCTACGGTGGTGCGGAGGTATGGTGCCAAAATTGAGCATTAAATAACACCGCAAATGCAGATATATCTTCCATAAATGAAATAACAGGTGCAACTTTTAATTTAAGTAACTTATAGGGTTTTCTTTTCAAAATATTACATTAGGTGACGCTTTTTTTTTGGACAGGACAAAGGTCACTCGATTGATGACCACACGATCTTCAAATTTTCTCCGCTTACCTAAATTCTCATCCATTCTACTAAATGTTACTGCACCAGAGGGAGATAATGGAGGAAGTTGTTGGAGCAGAAATTCTGTAATGAAGAAGATGATAATAATATGCTTTAAGTCGTGTTACCCAATTGTTTTTCTTTAGACAATTTTTGCTCCTACTAATTCCGATAAAAAATATACACCAGGTTACAAACAAGTTTATATCCAAGATACAATAAAATTCAGGATCGAATCCGATATTTAACTACGTAATGCACAAACGAAGTCAACTCCGATTACTTTCAGATTTCTCTGGTTTTACAAATACACTGAAATTCAGTTTGTACAAAAAAAAAAGATTCCAACGAGTAAGAATAAAAATTAGAAAGAGTTGAAGCCTTGGGGAGAGAGTTATTCCAATAAATTGAAAAGTAGTCTGGAATAACATAATTCTGGCCGATTTATAGGCCCTTTAGTGTCTATTTAGATACTCAATGAACAGGTACAATGATTATTCAAGGGCAAAAGGATATATCTGTTGATTAACAGACATTTAAATATTTAAATTATAACTATTCGACCACATTTCTTACCGATCTAAGGCCCAGATCTAGCCATCACGGTACGTAATATGATTATGGATCACAATCATATGATCCGAAATGAAATTCACTATCCGATCATATGTATATATAAAATCAACGGCCCAATCGAAAATAATCAAAAAATAAAGTCATGATCGAAAACACCTTTAGCGCCCTACGGCTCATGCCGCGTGCGTGGATGGTGCGAGTGTGCACTCTCATACACACTAGCATTCTTAACACTAAAGTAATACCATGTGATAGCTGTCTATTAATAAATAAATTCAATTTTCTCTTAACTTTCTGATGTGAGAGTCCCTAAACATTTTATACTACATTTCATAAACCCACCAAAATATGTATACATTAAATATGCAAGATAAATTAAAAATTTACAACATAAGTGAGTGGTAGTGAACTATATAACTTATCAAAAATGATTCACATCCAATAGTAGAACTAAATCACACCGACATCATTGAGAAATCAACGTCAATCACAATCAACTTGCAAAATATTAATCAAATTCTCATACCAATAACTCAACTTCTACACAAAATTATGGATTGAGATGCTTTTCATTACGCTTTTAATCAATTTCATTTAATGTCAGTTAAACTGACGAGCCTAGATTTAACAGGGTTAAACCCAATTAATGAGTTAGGCCCAAATCAGCTACAAGGCGAGTCAAGCCTAATTCATGAATTCAGTACATTCTATAGTTCAAGGAGTCCAAAAGGATTAGAGTACGTAGAGAGTAATTGTAACGCCCCAAAAACCCCCATGGGTGACATTACATTCTAAAAACCATTTACCGTATGAGAGCATTAAGTAAAATTCATCACGACGAAAGTTTCATTCATCAACCATTCATATTTTAACAAAATTTGGGCAGAGTCTCCTTTGTACGGGGAGCACTACCCAAGACACAACATGTACAATTATATTACAATTGACCACACCGGGTCCACATATGCATAACTATTGACCGCACCGGGTCCATTTTTCCATCATAAAATAAACTTGCATTCATCATATGTCATATCCACACTATCATCCCAAATTAATAGGTCTAATCTTGGCCTTTACATCTCCAAAATGTAATAATATAACGCAGCAGAAATAACAGAAATGAACTAGAGTTCAAAAGGATATTCTAAGCATAATCTAGTCTAGAACAAAATAAAAGTGTCGCTCTAAGCGTCCACCTCGGAATCCACATCCCCGTCAAGCGGAGTCTTCCAATGGGTGGGCTCCTCGGCTCCTAACTCCTCCTCAAGTGTGAAATCTGAAAATTTTTATTGGTAGGGGGTGAGCACGAAGCTCTGTAGCAAAATCCTCTCAACTCAAACAAAGTTTGAAAAACATAGCAAACGGTCGGTCTCATTTCACAACTAACATATATATAGGTTTGGAATGAAAACAGTGACATTTTAAAAGAGATCTCAAGTTTAAACAATAGCAATAATCAGTTAAAAGAATAAAGTGAGTTTAGCATCGATAAACAAAATTCTAATTTAAGTTATTTAAGAAGGGCTTCTCCCTAAGCATTGTCCCATACCAATGCGTCGGCAAAAGAACGACCCAACTCCCGATTCCATGTATTTTTTGGTTCATCCCCGTACCATGTATGTTGATTGCTTCTCGTGAATCTACCTAACGATCATGCCTAATCCACCAATTCCAACCAACAATCACAAATCTCTTTAGGAAGGGCGTGTACCGTCTCCTACGGCATTGAGGAAATCCTCCCAAGGTGTCTAGTATACTAACCCTTTTCCTTGGTGTATATATGAACAATAGTGATCGGGAGCACAACAACGATCCACTACGAGCATTAGGCAACCATCTCACCCCCCATTGGGATAGACTAACCTCTAACACTCTACGGCATCTCTCGAAGGTAATCCAAGTCCATCACAACAACCATACAATGAGGAAATCAAAAATATTCACAATTCACAACAATTTCCCAAATATAGTAAAATCCCAAATTTTGTTTTCACATTTGTCATATAATCGAATAATCCAAGAAAATATGCAAGAGATCGTAATTTATATCATGGTGTTATACAATATTCAACACTAAAGTTTTAAAATCAAAGACAAAGAAGAAATTAGGAAAAAATCCCCTTTTCTTGAAAACTAGGGCTTTGAAGATAAAAAAAAAATCAATAGAGTTTTGGTGGTTACCCACCCTTCATATTGTTCAAAACATGGCATTTATTACAAATAGAACAAGAATCATGTATTTCATATTATATATATGAGAAGGAGAGTGAAGAAACATATATCTATATACATATATATATATCTATATATATATATCTAGCCTCAATGTGAGAGATTGAGAGAAAATCCCCTACCTTAAATCAAGATTCCAAGCTAAGACCCAAGCTTCAAGACCTTCTTGCTCTCCTTTATTTTCCTCTTACTCTTCTCCTCCTAGGGTTTCAAAAGATTTGGGTGAGAGGGTAGCAAGAATGGAAGAAAATGGGAGGAGAATGTATTCTTGAAGAATTTGAAGTTTTGATTTCTACAAGGTATAAATCCCTCTTGATTGGTATTTCTATCTTCCTCTCTTCCTCTAAAGTGGTTCCTAGGGTTTGGAGGGGTGAAATGAATGCTAAAGGGACGACATTAGGTTTTTATAGGGCAAGAAAATCGAACAAAACCCGATATTTTCTGTTCAGAAAAAATCGGGTTTCTTTCGTACTGTTCACAGATTTTTGGTGCGACTTCCAGGTCAGTTTTGACCCATTTAGAGGTCGAATTGGAAATGTTTCATGAAATACACTTTTGTAGCCCTAGATGTCTACTATTTCCTGTAAACATTTCAGATCAATTGGACATCAAAATATAAAGTTATGATCAAAATACTAAGCAGTGTCCATCACCCATTTTTACCCAATTTCACTCCAATTTGGTTTTACTTCTAAAATACTACCTAACTTCTAATACATCCCATATTACCTCTCCCAATGTTTTCCGACCTCCCGAATTCAATGGTAATGTTATTTTGATAAAAAAAATTAATATATTTATTTAGTTACCCTTATCAATCTTAAACACATCCAAAAAAAAAAAAAATTAAGTTTGACCCAAAAGTCAATCCGTTCGAAACTCAAACTTCATAATTAATATTTCAACAATGATTCTAAGTTTTTATCCTCATTTTATTCATATTTGAAAAACTCTTAAGATATTAGTATTCTTATTTAATTTTAGTACAGGGTCTTACAGTAATTATCGGAATACTCACTCTCAAATATCACGATAACCTTTCATTGTACTTACCTTTTATAGCTTTTAGAAGATCTAGTACCTTTATCCTGTATGTCTATAAATTGTAAGTTTTCTCTACATGAGAAGAGACATCTCTATACACCCCACACATAGCTTTTCTCTCTACTAGCTATTGTATCATTCCTAAGGCTAATCATTGCTCTCTCTCTTATCCACTATACTTAATTAATAAAAGGTCTCCCCCACCACTATTGCAGTAATTCGGAGTGGAGTAAGTCACCCTGACCAAACTCTTATATATTTTGTATATTGACTCGATATTTACATTATTTTCATTGATTACTCTATTAATTGTCCGTTAATTACACTTTATCACACCATGTGATGGGTGTCTATTAATAAATAAATTCAATTTTCTCCTCACTTTCCAATGTGAGATTCCCCTTAATGTTGTATACTACCTTCCATAAACCCACCAAAATATATATACATTAAATATACAATATATATTAAAAATTTACAACACAAGTGAGTGGTAGTGAGCTATATAACTTATCAAAAATGATTCACATCCAATAGTAGAACTAAATAACACCGACATCATTGAGAAATCAACGTCAATCACAATTAGCTTACGAAATATTAATCAAAGTCCCATACTAATAACTCAACTTACACACAAAATTAGGGATTGCGATGCTTTTCATTATGTTTTTAATCAATTTTATTTAATGTGAGTTAACCAAATGAGACCAAATTTAACAGGGCCAGGCCCAATTAATGAGCTATGCCCAAATCAGCTACAAGGCGAATCAAGCCCAATTCATAGATTTGGCCCAGTCTAGAGTTCAAGGAGGCCAGAAGGATTAGAGCACACGAGGAGAGTAATTATCAAAATACTCACACTCAAAGTTCACGACAACCTTTAATTGTACTTATTTTTTGTTGCTCTCGAAAGATCTAGTACTTTTACCCTCACGTCATCGCCTCAATTAACGCTCTGTGCCCATAAATTTTAAGCTTTCTCTACATGAGAGGAGACCTCTCTACACCCCAAACATAGCTTTTCTCTCTCCTAGCTATTCTATCCCTCTCGGGGCTGACCATTGCTCTCTCTCTCTCTCTCTCTCTCGTTCACCTTACTTAATCAATAAAAAGGTCCCCCGGCCACCGTTGCCCTTTTTTGGGGTGGACTAGGTCACCTAAACAGAACTACTATATATCTGTGTGTTGACCTGATATTTACATTATTGTCATTGATTGCTCTATTAATTATCCATTAATTACACTTTATCACACCATGTGATATGTGTCTATTAATAAATAAATTCAATTTTCTCCTCACTTTCCAATGTGAGATTCCCTTTAACATTTTATACTACCTTCCATAAACCCACCAAAATATATATACATTAAATATGGAAGATATATTAAAATTTTACAACATAAGTGAGTGGTAGTGAGCTATATAACTTATCAAAAATGATTCACATCCAACAGTAGAACTATAGAGTAGTATTGATTAGTAGCACAACCTTTCTGATCTCCATGTATATGCTCTTGATGAGGGTATGATGAGCCTACAGATGGATCAGCGGGATTAGGAGGTATGTTCAGCATCTGAGGCATATGATGTAGAATTCTAGTTTTAGAACAGATGATGAGCCCGAGGCACATGGTGGGGATACAACAATTTGAACTATGGCTTGTAAAGACTTAGTATAGGTCATATGTGAGCTTAAAAGTGTTTTTCTCTTTATTAATGGCTTTGTACTAAAGTACTCTTTATTTTCTTTGTTGAATTTTATCTTTTGTTCTATGTCATGATTATTATAAGTCATCATTAGATTGACATTTATAGCAAATAAGATAAGAATTTGTGGGTAACTTGATTCTATATCTTGCTTGTTGCATGTTGTCATTGAATTGGCATTTGTGACAAAAAGAGGGATAATATTTTAGGTACATATGAGAGGAATCAGGGAGATTTACTATTGACTAGACCAGATATGTTGCAAGTAAACATAGAAAGGGGGAGTTTGTTCAAATACTTAAGGGGATTAAATTTGCAAACTTGGCATGAAGTCGTCAATTTTAGTCAAAATCGGATTGAAAACATAGTTTGAGTCATAATCGAATTCTCTTTGAGTAAGACTCTTTAGTTCTGAAGAGGATAAGTTTTTTGCATGGTTTTATGCTTAAAACCATGTAAGGACCAATCTATTCTCTCTAGTCTTCTCTAAAGCGGTCTTTTTATTACTTAGAAAATGAAATGGGAAAAGGCCACAGAAGGTAGCACGGGGCTTGCTCTATGGGCTTACTCGAGTGGTCCTTCATGGTTGCTCAAACTCATGGTTGCTCGAGCGGTGCTTGCCTAAGTTGGGTTTGAAACGTGTTTTTCATTCTAGCGACAACCACCCTATGAACGCCCTCCCTCCGATCGAGCAGTCATTCGCAAATATGATTTTTCTTATTTATTAAGACTACCCTTATTCTGGACCTATAAATAGGGAGATAATTTCCCACACCTAGGTTAAGCCTCTTGTGAAATTTCTAAGATAGAAAGTGTGAAATCTAGGAAAAATTTTAACTTTTTCTAAAAAAAAGGACAAAATGGTAATTTATCATTATAGCACGGGTTAAAAAGTGATATTTTTGATGATAAAACGGACCTTACCGTTGGATTCGTCTCGCAAAATCTAGTTACCTAGACAAATTTCGTCAAATTTTGAGATAGTTAAGTTTTTCACGTTTTTTGAGGTGACGGGTGTCCGGTGACCCCCAAAAACAAAATTTTTTATAAAAAAATTTGAAATTTAGAAAATATTTTAAATAAAGTTCATATAAAATATTTTGAGCTTAAACCGGTACAAAATTTAATCATTTCAAAATGAAAAAAGACCCAAAAAAAAAAGGACACTTGGCGCGACGAGGGCCAAGTCTTTAAAAAGTATAAAACTGGACAACTATCTGAAAAATTAGATGTTTTCTCTTCATTTGGCCAGCTGAATCATACCCAAGAGCAAAGAGGAAAAAAATAAATTCTTTAAGCTTTCTTCCGCTGATTCTCGGAGTTCCGTCGGTCGAAATTCGTCGGGCCAAGAATTAAAGTCGATCTACGCGACGAGGGCTACGCGTGGGTACCAAAAACAAAGAATTTTACCAAAGATTCAAAGACAAAGTCTTGGAGGATCAAAGTTTTGGGGTTTATTTTGGTGGAATAGAAATCTCTACACTTCTATTAAGGTAGGGGGTTCTCCTACTTGGGTCTATTCTTAGCCTAGAATGTCTATTTGGAATGGTTGAATATATGTGGATGGTTGAATATATGTGTTTATATATATATATTGACTCATTTATGTATATGATTAAGGAAATGGGTGTGGAATTGGGCCTATATAAATTCCTAGTAAAAATTGTCAAAGGAAGTTACTTGTGTGATTCCTTGGGATTTGATGTGTTTGGGTATGTTATGTGCTCAAATGTGATTTATAAAGATGTGGGCAATTTTATGTGATAACAAGAAAAGTCGGTATACTTTTCTGCTTCGGACCAGTTGTCATAGAATCATCATAACTTTTGATCCAACTGTGGGATTGAGCTGAAATTTTGACAAGATATAGAAGACATCTAGATCTACAACTTTAGTTTTTTGAACTTGTCTAAATTCTGAGTGGATCATGGTCAAAATGGAGAAAATTAGAGGTACTTCTACCAGCGGGAGCTAGTGCTGGTACCTTTGTTATCAAACACCAATACCTCTTTGATTTCTTAACTTCTAAGCCTCCAAATCCTCATGTAATGTGGTCATACCTTCACCACACATCCAAGATAATTGCAAGGTTCTAAAATACTTGAATTATGTGATTACATGATTGGTGCCTTGAAAGTGTTTGATAAAATAGCATGCTTGAAAAATGTGGTAAAGTGAAATTACATGCTTATGATGTGATTTACAATTGTAATGTTATGTTGATGTATGATTAATGATATGTTAGCATTATGATGATCATGGAATTTATATGTTTGGATATATTGAACTTGAAATGGTTATGGTGATTATATGTAAATGATATAAATTGACATGGTATACATTGATATGTAAAAATTGTTCATTTGGCATGCATTACAATATAGACATGGAATTGACATCACATTCATGGGATACATGCATGAGTGTGGGTGTAGGGTTGCGTGGGGTGATCAATACCAACATTGGTGCTTAATGGTGGGCTCGAAAAAGTGGGATGAAACGTCTTACGGAGTCGCACAGTTACATGCATAAGAAAAGTTGTGTCGGGTATAGCAAGTAGGGCTAGATACTCCCTTGGGTGAAAAACCCGGCCACTTGGTTCATACACTTACCGGCGGTGAAATTCCAGAAAAGTGTAACGGCGTACGGAGCCAGAGGTGCGATTCCAGAATCCAATACCCATAAAGGCACATGATTTTGATATATAAATTATTCATTTGATGGGAAACATCCAAGAATGAATTGGTTTTATGACATATAGTTGATTTCAAAATGATCTTTGGATGTGTTTTATCAAAGACGTTTTTTTTACACATATGAGTCGTATTGTGTTGTGGGAGTCAGTGTGGGCTCGGGATAGCATGCATGAGTGAGTTTCATCTCATTACTTGGCTTGACATCATGAGATTCTATCTTGAATAACATATTCTTATTTGGAAGAAGTTTTTTGTGGTATGTGCGCATTGCATACGCATTTTAGGTGGGGAGTAGCCTCTGTAGAAATTTTTCTACTGAGCGTTGGCTCACCCTATATGAGAAACATTTCAGGTAGGAGAGGTACACCGGTGGATGGCTCCAATTTGGACCCTCATGTTTGAAGAAAGCCGAATGTGGCTTTATTTTGTGTTGATGTAAAATATTTGTGGAAAGAATGTTTTAAACATGTAATCTTTTAAATTATAATAGAACTTATATGGACTATTATTAAACTAACCTTGCATGTTTTGATATAAATATGGATGATTGAACTTGGTGTGGTCAAGTTTTACTTATAAATGGACCCTGTGTAGTGATTGTGTTATATGGGGCCTCGGACGGGTCATGTTAATGTATATTGCACAGGTTGTGTTTTGGGTAGAGCTCCCCGTACAAAGGAGACTCTGTCCAAATTTTGTTAAATTAAGGACCTCGGTAAATGGGGCATAACGGTGTGATATCTAGTTACTCGGTATCCACAGGTATTTCGTGGGTTGATGGTTAATGAACGGGCCCCCGAATTTTGGGGCGTCACAGAAAGCATCTTTCTATCTTGATAGCTTCTACCACAACCTAGATCCCTAAAATCGAAAAGGCTACCACTAGAGATTCTACCCAACCTCACAACTTGGAGAAAAGATCTTGATGGTTTGATAAACCCATTAGTGTGTGCATACCGAAGATCATTAGTGTACCCATGATTGCTTGAGACCTAGACGAACCATGCGGTAGGGAGGTCCAAGTGAAGTTACACCACACGTCGAATAAGGACCTTTGACAGAGAGACAACAAAGAAAGGAACATCTAATCATGGTATTAGTTATGGCATAAGACTCGAGTACTTGTCTATTGACTTAGAAAGTATTGGATTAGGTTTGGGGAACTGAGAGAATTTGCTGTGGGTTTTTTCAAGAGGGGTTTCCCCATCAAAAAATCACTTCTGTGATTTATTATTTATCATACACACTTAGGATTGTGAATACACATGCGCACTATGTGTTTGTTGAAATGATTGTTTGAATATTCATCCATACATAGTTCTGCAATTGGGTTTGAGATTTGGGATTTGGGATTGCCATGAGATTGATTGTGGGTAAATTAATTCAATATTAATTAAGATCTATTATCATGGTCAAGATTAGTTATGGTGACTAACGGGGTTCTCACATTAATTGTTTAATCTTTGTGGGATGAGGCAATTGTAGTGGTATAGATTTTAATTGGTAATCAATTGAACTAAAATTAAAAAACCTATTCACCCCCTCTAGATAAAGTGTCTATTGTTCTACGTGTATAATTGTGAGGAAAGATTCACATTAGGTTCCCTCTCCCTGAACAACAAATATTGGGTTGACTTTTGTGACAAAAATGGGGAGAATATTTTAGGTACTTATGAGAGGAATGAGGGAGATTTACTCTTAACTAGGATATATATGTTGCATATGAATAGAGTGAGGGGGAGTTTGTTTACATACTCAAGGGAAGTACATTTACAAACTTGGTGTTAAGTCACCCATTTTACACTTGTTAGTTTACTTGTGAACATCAACTAAAGGGAAAAACTTGAAGTGATTCACCTTGATAGATCAATAGGTTCTCAAGCGTAATGGACGATTTAGTTTGTAATATGTTACATATTTGCACTTGCATGATGTATATGTGAATATGTCCTATGCTTAACTTGGTGCTTTCCAAACTTGTGATCATTATTTTGCACAAGGTTTTGGATTGAATTGTGATGTACAGGACTAAGATCTTCAAGCTTCATCTAAAGAAGTAGATCTTGGACTTAGATAGAGATTTAGGACATGTGCATGAGTGTTGCGATTAGATTTACAATTCATTTTATTCAATGGTTTGTAGGTTGTAATCTTAATTTCTTACTTGTGTATTTTGTCACAAAATTGCCAAAAAGGGAGATTGTTAGGTGACATTTTGTATTGGCTAATTTCGTGGAGTCCATTGAAAATCTCAACCTTTTCCATTGTCACGATGCTATCACTTTGAAAATCCAAAAGTGTTATTAGAGGAAGTAGATGAAGCGTCAAAGTAACATCATTCAAACTCTGTATGCTCCTTCATGCTTGGGATAAAGGTAATGACTAAAAGACCTAAGATAAACCCTTAGTTATTTTAACTTACGATGATTAGGATCAAATGAAATTGAAAGCAATTCGGGTATAGCACCCAGGTGTTTTGAAATGAAAAAGATATTCTAAACCGTTTTGTGTTTTGAAAATATAGTTTGAGCCATTAGCGGACCCCTCTTGAGCAACACCCTTTATTGCTCAAAAGGACAATTTTTTGCTTCATTTTAATCTTAAAAAACCAATAGGCAATGCTCTATGCTTGCTAGCCTTCGCTAAAGAGGTATCTTTGTAACTTAAGCAATTGGGAAAGGCCACAGAGGGAGAATAGGGTTAGCTCGACCAGTCTGCTTTCCCAGTCAAGATTGGACATTCTGGTGCCAACTGCCCTATGATCGCCCTCCCACCGATCGAGCGATCATTCATGAATCTGAGTTTTTTTGTTGACCAAGACTATCCTTATTCCATACGTATAAATAGGGAGAACCTTTCCCATAGTTAGGTTAAGCCTCTTGCAAGATTTCTAAGAGAGAAAAACTACTTTCTACCTTAAGAGCTTCCACCAACCTAGATCTTAGGAATCCAAAGCTACCACTAGAGATTCTACGCAACCTCACAAATTAGAGTTGAACATCTTGATGGTTTGAAAAACCTATTGGTTTATATATACCAAAATTAGTTGGTGTGCCCATGATTTCTCGAGGCCTACAAACCGTGTAGAGGGGAGTCCAAGTGAAGTTATGCAAGACGTCAAATAGGGACTTTTGGCAAAGATATCTACGAAGGAAAGGAGCATCTAGCTATGGTATTGGTTAAGATCTAAGACTCAAGTACTTGTAGATTGACTTTGAGAGTAGTGGATTAGGCTTTGGTGAATTGAGAAGGTTCCTTACGGTTTTGCCCGAGAAGCATTTACACGTCAGCAAATCATTTGTGTTATTTATTTCTTGTACATATACAATTATAATTTGATGCACACATGGGCACTAAGTATTTGATGAATAGATTGTTTGAATTTGCATATTACATATAGTTGTTCAATTGGGTTTGGGTTCCTTTGGTTGGGATCACTGTGTGAGTTTGAGTGTTAATTAACAAACTGATAAAGTCAATACACTAATCTACATGGGTCTTTTGGGTTTTGGTGTTTGAAAAGGGGTTCTCAACTTACTTATTATTGTGTGACAAGGAATTGTGGTAGATTTCAGTTAAAATTGGTGGTCATCCAAGCTTAAATTTTAATTAATGTATTCACCCCTCTAGGTCTAACATGTGATTTCTCTTGTATAATTGAGTGGAAAGATCCTACACGAGAAGTGTTGTATTTTTTTCAACAGAGTGCTACTTCTAATTGCATGAATATCAGTGTATCCTGGGAGGCAGACGCTAAGATTTTCATAAGCACTAGTGTGGGGGCGAAATCTGTCTTAAAGATATAGTATCAAACACTAGCATTGATCTTCATAAAGTTCAATCTTTGTTCATGGTTTACAAAATGGTCAATTTATTTATTGTAGTTTTACACATTATTATCGGAGGTCATTTATCAACTGTTGATAACCCATCAACCCGCAAAAGTACCTGTAATTGTCGCACAACCCGACATCACGTCAATAATATCCCCTTAGCCAGGATCATAACCCATAAGTGCAAATCGTGTACATTTTTCCATTTGACCCAACCAAGGTCTAATATGTTACAATTTATACTCTATTATTGTCCATTTATATCATTTGAAGGAGGGAACACATAGCCTAAGAGGCATGGCAAAAATGTTCTTAAAAGTTCAGATTTTTGGAAAACCTACCTATAGGTTAATGTTCTACCGATAGGTTTTGCTTACTGGACAAAGTTCTATTGGTAGGTTTTGCCCAAATTTGCCTGTTTCACCTGTTTTTAATTTTCAATCCCATCAAATCCATCCCACAACCATTCAATACATGTTTAATGAAAATTTTCATATGAAACATAATATAACAAGTTCTATTACAAGCAATTCTATATATTTACATGTCAAAACTAAGTTTTCATAATAGTTTTACAAAATCTCAAAATAAAGCCACATCTTGGCTTTTCCTCCTCTTTAAAGGCTCGAATGAGAGCTGTCCACTGACGTGTATCCCGCACCTGAAATGTTGTCCCATAAAGGGTGAGTCACGCTCAATAGGGTATCTCCTAAAAAGGCTACTCCCCAACCTAGATGCATATGAAATGTTCACATGTAAAAATCAACCATTCAAAACATTTCAATCAAGAATATGCATTCAATGATAAGAATCCTATATCATGCCATGAAATGAGATGAGACTCACTCATGCACTCAACCTAAGCCCTCACCAGATCCCACAACATATGTTATGCCGATGTGTATGAATTCGTCATTTATGTGTCACATCAAATGACATTTATAAATCTAGGGGCTTTTTGGGGTAGGTATTCGTGGACTTACACCAAGGGTAACCCAACCCACACGGAATTTATGGACTTATACCGAGGGTTTCGTGTACACCCACACACTTTATGGACCGAACCAAGGGAGTGCATACCCCGACTATCGGGTCTTGCACCCAAGGGATTTTCTAGCCCTTCTTGCTAACCCCAACCCAATTTATCATGCAAACCATGCGACTCAGCCAGGCCTTTGACCTAACTTTCCCAAGCCCACCCGTCATCCACCAAGTGTGGTGTTGACGACAACCGTGCACTCATATACCCTCATGATGCGATGTCTCCGTGCATATACAATGTGATGTACCATTGCAACAACAATATAATGTCCAATATGCTATGAATGACATATGAACTATTTCAACACATTCCATGGGCAATTATATCCAAGCATATAATTTCTACCCATTAATGCCAATATATCAGAAGTATGTATATATAACAACAATTCCTACAACACAATTTCCAAGCGTCTTATCACATAATCATGCTATCAACACACTAAATTCATCAAGGCATAACATAAACACATAACTCAAAAAATCGCATTAGGTTAATCTCACATACCCAATTCAAGATGGAATTTATTTTATTTATTTTTCATGCCCATTTCACCAATCTCATCACAACAGGCAAGGGTTAAAATTATCTAACCACTCACCCATTCCATATAAACATTCTAGGTTGAAAATAAACCTAATTAGGATGAAATCCTACCTCTTGAAGCGTAAAACAACGTTGAAAAGCTTCAAGAACCCGATTCAAGCTTGACTCTTCACTTGCCCAAAATCCCGTCCTTGAAATCTTGCCCAAACCTGACCCCCTTGGTATGGTTTTGTAGCCCTCGACGAGGAGAAAAACTTTTGTTCTTGGCCCGAGTGAATTCGAGCACCCGATTTTCGTAGATCATAGAGAAAAGGTGGAGAACCCAAGCTTTTTCCCCCTCTTCCTCCCCAATGTGAGAACTAGCAGACCAAATGGAGAGACATATGATATTTCTCTCCTTTTTATACTCCCTAAACACTTGGTCCTCATTGCGCCACATGACCCTCTTTTTCCAGGTTTATTTTTGCCCCGAAAAGATTAAATTTTCCCCCCGTTCATGTTGAAAATATTTTTATTTCACCTTACTTTAAATTATTTTTAAACTTTCAAAATTTTATTTTTGGGTCACCCGAGACCTGATCATCTCCATTTCATCATCCGAACTCTAGAAAAATTCAAGTTTGTAACCCGTACTGTAACAGAAAATTATTTTTTTGCCCTTTTTTATAAAAAGTTCAAATTTACCCGGGTTTTACATGTATGATACAAATCAAAAAATCCAATAAGTAATTTTGCTATATTATAGAAATTCACACCAAGATTTACCTTTTCCTTACTTTATCTTTGATTTTCTCATCTCTTTCACGTAACTTTTATGTCATCTATCGATGATAACACTAAACTAGCACCAAACCCACACAAATGATTGTAGGTAATGTTTTTAATTGGGATGAAATGAGTATAGAAATGGAATAAAGCTTGACAATGAAATAGATTGTCATTATTATTCTAACCAAGATTTTTTTTTTTAATATTGAATTCAAAATTCAATCAAAATTTTGGATAAATTCATTTATACAAACTTGGGACTAGGACCCAGACCTTGGACCCTCAGACTTGAGGTCTCACACCTGAATCCCAAACCTATATCTTAAACCCTAGGACTAGGGAGGCTGCTCCCACAACACGAAAAATCAGACCCAGACATGGGGATTAGGCCCTCACCTTGGACCTGGTACCTAAGACCTAAATCTTAAACCAACCATTCGACCCCAATGTTGGTGGCGATGATGGAAAATATGGTTATTAATTGCGTAGTAATGGGAAGGTGCAGGTGGGGTGCTAGAGATAGGGGTGGGTTTGGGGGTGGTGGTGGTTGGGGGTTATAATGATGGCAAGTGGTGTGGTGGTTTAGGTGGTGTTAGTTGGGGGTGATGGTGGAAGTGGTGGTGGGGGTAATGGGTCTGGTCTTTTGTTGTAAGTGAATTTGAACTTATCTTTGAGTAACTTGGTAATGCGTAATAAACCTTATATAAAGAAATGATTGACTAAACCTACATTTTGGGATTAGACATTTTCATGACAATGAGATAAATTTTCATTAAAACATACCAAGCATTAGAATGGATATTACTTAGTCATTTCAACATCATGCTCTATTCCTACATACCAAACATAATATTTTAGTTCCTAAATGTTGTGGCATAAGCAAGGACGACACCAAATATAGGATAAGAAGTGAAATTCTTGCAAAACTAGATTACAAAAGAAATTCAGCAAAAACAATTCACTAATTCACAACTAATTTTTATTAGTCTTATTTGAACCAACTATTTTTGAAAATAATTAATTCGACCACATTACATGCATCATATCATAAATAAGAGAACAGAAGAATACTAAACTAATTTTTATGATGGTAATGACTATTTAGCTTGATATTGGTTTAGTTCAAACCTTAAAAGCATGCGAAGGGATAGATCTGAAATAAGTCTTGCATGAGTCCTTTAATCGAGTCCTTCTTCTTCAATAGACATTTTCTAGTAATAGGGTTTTCTTGTTTTATGATTACTATTCAAGTATTAAATATCTTCACTTCCCCATTCCTTCAAAGTCTATGGTTAAACATGACTCCTAGTGAGTTACCAAAAAAAGAAGTTATTTTCTACTTTCGTTCCCTTCTTTCTTTTTGATTTTGATTTGGTTAGTAAGGTCAAGGCCTTTTTCACTGGGCGAGCACATCCAATTACAAAATCCTTTCCTAAACCACTTCTAAATGAGATTGAGTTCCATGAATATGTAGGCTATAAAGATGCTATTTGTTGTTATTCCATCTATTTGTGCTTCAAGTTCGAAGAAGATCTCAATCTATAATGAAAAAATGATATTAGCTCGTTCCTTTATAGGCTTTATCATATTCAGTCGGAAGAGTTTTGGTAAGACTTTCAAAGTGACTCTCAATGGGAGAATCCAAGTTATTTAGGAAGAATCACTGCAATTCCCCAATCCTAATGAAGTTTTTCCTCCAGAATCCAATGGACAACATCGATTACTTAGGATTTGCTTGTGAGCCCATTTCGATATCAGTCAAACTTCCCTCTCCGTAACTAGCTACACTGGATAGAAAGGATTGATTCTATAAACCACTTGAGCTATACGAGAAAGGAGTTGGATTCTTTTCCAAAGGGATCTCAAAAGAAAAGTCAGAAGCGTCTCAACAAAAGGATTTGAACGTTTTTATCGTTAGTACTAGTAGAATAAGTGTTACATGAAAGGCTACACTCGCTCACAGAAGTCATATGTGCTTTTTCTTTCTGGACGAGCTAACCTAACGAGCTTCCCTTCTACTATCGGAAAGAGGAGTTTACCACCACCTATGCCTACAAATTGAACTCACTCTATCCTCTTTGATCCTATTCGAAATCGAAGGAACATGACTTTTCCTAAAATGAATTCCACTCTTTTCTTTTGCTGAGGTTCACTTTGGCATATCAAACTGGAATAAGCAAAAAAGGAGGGGGGAGTCGTTGGATTCTTTGCTTTAAGAGGATGACATTTTTCTCCTTATGTGGTACTCGACTGGCTATACTTCTCTGACTTTTTTTTTGTCTTTCACTCTCTTATCAACTTTTTTCTTTGGCAAAAGGAAAAAGGCTAGTCCTATTCAACCACTCTCACTTACTAAGAAGAAGGACGGAGACAATCTAAGATGGAAGATATTGTAGTTTGATTTGCTTGGAACCTTCTTTTTTAGAGCCCAAGCGGCTCTGCATAACTAAGAATATGTCCTAACAAAAACTTGTTCAATAAACTTGATAAATAAAATTCTAAATTGTCATTATTTGATTGCCCTTAGAATAAAATTTTGATTCCATCCTTAGGCACACTCAATTGATCTGTAAATAGATGTGTGTGTGATGTTTTTCGAAATAAATGTTGGTCAAGGATGAGAGAAGGAGAAAATGTTAAGAAAATATTAGTCATGGATGTGATAGAGAGCCATGAGGGAGATAGGCAGTTTTACATGGGAAGTTATAGATGGAAAGTTAAATGGGTTTGTATTTTTTTTTTAAAATACGACTACTATAATTAAGTGATAATTGGGGGTCAGTCTTCTTTAAAAAAACTTATAATGAGTTAAGTCAATGCATTAAACATATATAGTGTGAAATCTCATTCTTATCTTTTTAGTAAGTAGATAAGTCCAATTTTTTCTTTTTACCAAAAATCCATTATTTTTATGTTTTATGTTTTTGTGTATATATGACGTTGAAGGCAATTTTCAAATTGGGAAACTAGTTATCCTTGCTTCACACTAAATGGAGATTTGCCAATAATATTTTTCCATAAAATTTTAATTTCAAATTCAAGAGTGAAAACCTCACAAAATCCTCCCTCTCAAAACCCTCCCAATTATCATTAATAAAAGGGGGAAAGGGAAAATGAAAGAATGGCCCTCTCTCCTGGATACAAATATAGTACTAATAATAGTTTTGCCTATGAACCTGTCCCCAGTCTGATATTTCTCATTAATTCAAAGTCTAACTTCAACATGCCCTTCTTCAACGGCAACACAAAGTCTCCATTACATATCTTACGTTTTGGTTTTCTTATTCCTCTGTCGTGGTTATGTTTCATTGACCATCAAAACTACCTTTACTATCACCACCCTTTGTGTAGTTGCAGCAAAATAATAATTAGATTAGGAGTTAGTGGTCATTGTTGTGAGGTTGACACCAATGGATACTCCTCTAGAGAGATTTTTTTATTCCTAGTCCTCGAAAAAATGTGACAATATCGGATCACTTGTGGCATGTGGAATCGGTGGCCACTCTACCTTCGAGGGCTAGCAAGATACCTAGGCTGCACATAGTCATACTCGGAGAGGCACTTGTTTTTGAGGAGGATGATCTCGTCTTCCCTAACGATGATTTCTCTTGTCAAGCTCTCGTTTTCTCTCAATGTTCCATGTTGCTACTTTTTCTGGTCAGCTTGTTACCGTTTTCTCTCTTATGCATCATCAACTGCTCATGTTGCTAAAAAATACTTAGTGTGTTACTGGTTTGACCTCCAATTTTTCATGGTACCATGATTAAACCTAATTAATATGCAATTAAAGTAAATTAAATAGATTAATTGTGTTAGTTAAATAAGTTAAAATAGTAAAATTTTGTGAAATTAGGGTTAGTGCGTAAATTAGAGTTAATGCGTTAATGTTATTAATTTCAGGGTTTTTTGCGAAAATTGTGGGGAGCAATCAGTCAAAGTCTAAACCAGCAAGGGATGCCAATGAAATTATAACAAGAACATGCCAGAACAAAGTGGAACTTCACCACCAAAATCTAGAGGTTTAGCACCGTCCAGACGGTGGTGATGGTGTCTGGATGGTTGCTAAATTGCTTTACTTCCTTCTTCCACATTCCAAGAGATTCCTAGGCCTATAAATATGCCTTGCCAGCCACATTTTTGGGGGTCTAAAGAATGGAAGCTTAAGTCCAAGTCCAAGAGAGAAACTAAGGGAGATTTAGGGGGATTCAAAGTGAAAACAAGAGAGATCCTGTCTAACCTACTCTCATGCCAAAGCTTCTATTATTTCTACATTTCTATTATACCTTTCTACTTGGAGGGTTGAACTGCTGCCATCTTTGTGCCTTAATCGATATTAAGGTGGTCGTGTTCAACTATTCCTTAGGGGAAGGAGTGCCATATTTTATTTAGTACTATAATGAAACTGCCTCGCACTTCTTGCTTGTTTATAGCAATGGGGTGTGAGTAGTTCACTTCTACCCTTAAGTGAAAGGTAAACATATATATATTACTAGTTAAGTTATAGGAATGCCAATGTTTAATTATTCTTTATTGTTATATATACCTCCCCTTATTGATGGAAGGTGATATTTATAATATGCTCATGGTTATGATCATCGACCAGTACTTAATATTCTATACCATACTATCTACTAGTTATGTAATTCATGCATGATACAGTGATGTACGTGATTAGGCATTACGTAACAGTTGATTGATTGGTTATAGATGGGTTAAGTTTCGAGATAGCTAATGCTTTTGATTCAATGCATAAACCAAAATCTCGTCATCAGTGAATTATCAACCTGCCGGTTGAATAACTATAGCGTTCCAATTGAATGGCTTGCCTTCTAGTTCCACTAGGGTTGTTTAACTAATGCATAGTACATAATTTCCAATTGAATAATTCAAGTATTCCTCTTTAATGGCTTGCCTTCTGGTTTACTTGGATTATTTGATTGTTGCATATACCTTCTAGTTTACTTGGATTATTTGATTGTTGTATATACCTTCTAGTTAACTTGAACAGTAGTTGTGTTATAGTTCAATATACATCAAACTTACCGGTTGATTTTTGGTGACCCATGAGTTAATTGTTCTAAGATGACATTTCCAATACTTCACCAATATAACGCATATACGATCCTTGAACTGAAGGGTACCTTTTATATTATTGTATTTCACCAGTTATGTACGTATTTTATTTACGCAGTTTATTTATCAATTTTAAGCTCATATCACAAGCTATCTCATGTTACAATACTTTTATAACAATTTCACTGTTTTTATTATAAATCCCAATTATTAAAACTCTTCAGGGGATCGACCTCAGACTTAAACTGTGAAAACTACAATTTGACCACTTATATTTGTGTGTATGATGTAAAACATGCCACAAAACAGATCGAATCAAGTTTTTGGCGTGGTTGCCGGGGAGTTACGGTGATTCTAATTTGAATAGAGAAGTTTTTTAGTTGTATTATATGTTTATTTATTGTTTTTTTTTTTTAATGGTTTATGTCTGTTAATTCATCAGTAGGTTTTGTAAATCAGTCATCATCATCTTCACAAGCATCATTTGACTTAAGTATGGCTCAAAATAATCCTAGTGAACAAGTAGTTCATAATGTCCAATATTTAAGAGAATATTTAGACCGTACACGTACCAATGTCCCATCATTCTTTATTTTTTCTAACAAATGCTCCAAATCTTAATATTAAGGCAGGGATAATACAGTTGCTACCATAATTTCATGGTTTGGAATCTGAAAACCCCCTATGTGCATATCAAGGAATTTGAAGAAATCTATGGAAGTTTGCAAGATAACTCTGAGATGATCTGATTGAAACTTTTCTTTTTCTCTGAAAGATAATGATAAACAATGGCTTAATTCTTTAAGATTCAATTCTATCCCAAATTGGCAAGCCTTGCAAACTGAGTTTTTTCAAAAAAAAAAATTCCTATGCATCGAACTAATGCATGAAGACGTCAAATAGTAAACTTTTTTGTAAAAGAATGGGAGATTTTTTATCAATATTGGGAGAGATTTAAGGATCTTCTCCAAGCCTGCCCACATCATGCACTTGAAAATTAAAACTTAGTTGGTTATTTTATGATGCCCTTCCATCTGCATTATGAAAGTTTGTTGAAATGATAGCCTAGGGGGACTTTATGAGAAACAACCCTGAGGAGGTTTTCCAATTTTTTGATACTATTTCTGAGAGTTCTCATATGTGGGATTATATACAAAAGAAAGATCTTTGCATGGTAAAAAGAAAGATCAATATACAAAAGAAATCATTTTTAAGTGAGCAAGTTAGTGCTATCATTCAACATAAGACTCTTCTTAAGTACAAAGATCCTTGAAGTCCCACAGTCTCGTGTATCAGCGAATATCTTTGGATTAAGCAAGCTTTGCTTGGTCTTGGAGCCAATGTCAATTTGATGACATACTCGGTTTATAAATAGTTAGGGTTAGGTCAGTTGAAACCTACCAATGTTACATTGCAATTGACAGACCAATCTGCAAAAACTCCATGAGAAATTGTGCAGGATGTTCTTGTCCAAGTTGATAAACTCTATTTCCCAATAGATTTTCTCATAAAATATCCACCCCTTATCATCCCACAGACGAGTGGACAAGCTGAATGGGCCAATAAGGAGATAAAATACATTTTAGAAAAAATAGTAAATCCAAATCGTAAGGATTGGTCTTTGAGATTAATCGATGCACTTTGAGATTACCATACTAAATACAAAACTATTCTAGGAATGTCTCCTTATCGGTTAGTTTTTGGTAAACCATGTCACTTGCCTGTGAAATTAGAACATCGAGCATATTGGACAATCAAAACGATGAACTTTGATATAGATAAAGCGGGGCATCTCACAAATTTCAAATCAATGAATTGAAAGAGTTAAGAAATAAAGTATACAAGAATGCAAAGACTGCTAAGTCTAGAATGAAAATTTTTCATGATAAGAATATAGTGTAGAAGTCTTTTGAACCTTCTCAGAAAATTCTGTTATATAATTCAAGACTATGTCTATTTCTTGGAAAGTTAAGATCTCGATGGATAGGTTCTTACATTGATGAGAAAATTTTTTATCATGGGGTAATTGAAATTGAAAATCCATTAACTGGAAATGTTTTCAAAGTAAATGGTCGAAGGCTTAAACAATATTATGATAGATTAATCAAGATGTAAATTCTATACAATTCTTGGAACCAGTTTATGTGCCTTAAAAATTTTATATGGTTGTTTGATTGTAAATAGTAGTACTAATTATTTGTTATTTTTTTTACAAATTTAAGTTTTATACTATGCATAATTCTCACTTTGGACCTAATTAGCAATGTTCTATTTTCATCATTTTATACATTGAGGACAATGTTTAATTTAGGTTGGGGGGAGGGAGTCATCATCATATTTGTCTTTGTCATTTAGATTCGTCTTTGTGACTCACTCATATTTGTCTTTGTCTTTTGGATTCGTCTTTGTGACTAGCAGGCGTTAACGAACCGGATAGTGAGTCAAATTTGAGTCAGTTTTAGTTTTTCAAAATTTTCCAAAAATTCTCACAACCTTCAAAACTTTTTCAAAAAAACATGGCAGAAAAACAGTTTTGGTTGAGTTTAATGATAATGCCACCGTTTTCCAAAAGACATACATTCTTTGATCATGGCAAAGCTAGAGTTGTTAGAAAGATAGAAATCGTCGAAAGTCAAGCAAAACCCTTGTGCGGGAAAAGTTCATTTGTCAAACGCTGACGAGCAAATTGTCTCGGTGGTTGTGTGAGGTGTGATCGTTTAATACATTTGAGAGAATATAGTCCATGTGGCAGAACCAATTTCTGGTTGAGCATTAGATTGTCTTGAGTGGATTAGGTAAGGGCAGAGTAAGGAATACCCTGAGACGCCATCCTATTCCACTCCCATGTTGTCAAGATACGTGGGAAGTGAAATTAACCGTGTCACTGGTGTTGATTTGGAAGATTCTAATTTAGATTTATTGTGATCAAATGATGAATAATTTTGGAATGGTGCATAGCTATAGATTAATTAGGAGAATAGTAACTAAGTAAATAATAAATAACAAATAAATAAATAAAAGAAAAAAGAGTAAGGATTAGTGAGTTATGGTCGAATGTGTAATTTGAAACTAATCTTGCAACTGCAAGATCATAATTGAAGAAGGAAAACAACATAAAACTAGAGAGTCAAGCAGCCTGCAGCTTGCAAGGCAAAATCCAGTGCATCCTCATCGTCTAGACGATGGTGATGGCACTCGAACAGTACTGCCTATTTAAATACCAG
>CAUOFW020001830.1:45000-68613 GCA_963454935.2 Ilex paraguariensis | reverse complement strand
TCAGTTTGAATGATTTTAAAGAATTTGCTGAGAGAAAATACCAAGAAAGGCAAAGTATTGATATATTTTGAATTGTTGAACTATGATGATGTGAATGAACACAATACCGTGGAGGAGGATTTCCTTAAGTTTGTCATACAAAGGTTTGACTGTTTTTCGAAGATTCTGATAGAAGTCTGAAACATAGTTTAAAGACCATAAGAATCTTTGTAACTGGGTTTTGTCTGTAATCTCATTAGGGAATTTATCTGCAAATTGGATAGATCTGCTGATGGGAACTACAGTTGACTGTTGGATATTATATCAAGAAATCTGATTGAGGTTTGGAACAACTTAATTTTGTTAGAAGAGATGACTAGACTATTATGTCTAATTATCTCTAAGAAGGTGTTAATGTGTTTCCAGTGTTCTTCTATAGACTTGAAAAAAATGAGGATGTCATTTATGTAGACAATAGAGAAATGACTAACTGGGTTAAAAACTTCATTTATTATATTTTGAAATTCACTATGAGCATTTTTTAATCCAAATGACATTACATTCCATTCATAATGTCCAAGAGAGTAGTAAATGCAGTTTTATATCTGTCTTCTGGGGATATTTGAATTTGCCAGAAGCCACTTTTCAAATCAAAATTTGAAAATATTACTGAGTTGCTTAATCTTTTGACTAAATCTTGTTTGTTTAAAATTGAGTATCTGATTCATTCCAATACATAATTTAAAGGCTTGTAATTAATGACTAACCTTTGGTGCTCCTCTTTCTAACTCTGAATTTTTATGACATAGAAAGTTGGGCATGACCAATGAGATTTATTTTTCGTAATGATACCTAATGATACCATTTTCGAGTAATTTAGAATTTTTTTTTTACAAATTTTTATTATTTCATGGTTCATTTGGATTGGTCTTAACTTAGTTGGAATGTTTTGCTCACTAAATCTTTTGATATAAGAAAGTTTTACTATGTGTTTTTTCCTATGTCAGAAAATAGTGGGTAGGTTAAAACACACTTCATTTTCTATCTTTTCTTTAAACCTTTCAATCTTTTGGATTAAGATTGAATTGGTTAGTTGTTCTTGAATTCTTGTGTGGCTAATTTCTTCTTTAAGAAATTTTACTTGGTTACTTTTTTGGGTTACTAAATTAAGAGACTTAGAGATTGAATAATCTTTAAGTTGCCTTAATTCTTTGACTTGAGATTTTGTTAAAAATTTAAATGTTACTGAGTGACCAAATAGTTTGGTAGACACACCTTCTATATCTTAGTAAAAGAATATAACAGGTATATCAATGGTATACCAAGAATGACTTTATCTGTCATATTTTTGTTCTAAGACAAATGATGTTTTAAGTATACATTGTCTTGACAAATATATACATCTAGTAGCTTGTATTTTATACTCATTTTACTACCATTTGCAGAACTGGGCTTTTCAGTTGTTTTATGATAATACTTTGTTGGTATAAGCCCTTTCTGTATGCAGTTTAAGTTTGCACCAGTATCTATGAGAACTACATCTTCAATTTCATAATTATTATCGATTATGATTTTAACTTTGGAATGCCATTTTTGAAGGTTTAATTTGTCAATTAAGTTTAACCCGTTATCATTATTACTTGTTTGTGATCATCTCTCGTCAGATGACAACTTTTTTACACCCAAAGGATCCATATTGAAGATGGAGATTATGGGTATCCGTTGGGAACATGTTCTGGTTGAACTATGTGAGCTATCTGAGTTTTTAGTTTCAAATTGTTCATCAGATTGGCTAGAAACTGGGCTTCTCAATTTGCTAAATTTATTTTTTGCTCAAAGATGATTTATAGCTTCTTCTAATTTCTTATCTCGTAATTTTAACTCTTTTATTTCCTGTTTTGACTTGTTAACTTTAGATTGGAGGTTTTGTAAGGTTACCTCTTTCTTTTTATCCTTACTAAATTTCTCCATTGTTTTATTAAAATTGATTAGCTTTTTTTTACCAAAAGATTGCTTATGTCTTTTTTGACAAACAAATTTTTGAGTTTTTTAATATATTTAACTTTTAACTCTGAATTTTCAATTTTGCTAATGAGATTAATGAGGACATGTTCTTTCTCAGTTTGCTTGGTTAAAATTCTAACTATTTTACAACAATTGTCTGTACAACCTAGCTTAATGTCAGGTTCACTGGAATTGCTAGAGATTGACTGTTAATCTAAAGAACTTTTAGGATTGCTTGAATCATCTGAACTTTCTTCATTTTGGCTAAGTTTATTTAACTTAAAAATGGTTAAGATCTTAACTTCATCTTCTTGTGTTAAGTTTAATTGTTTTAACTTCTTTTTAAGTGGACATTCTGAGCTGATATGTCCTTTTTTACCACAATTATAACATTCAATTTTTTTGCTATTCTTCTTTCCTGACTTCTTCTTATAAGTTTTATACTTATAAGATTTTCTATGTTTTTTACTTGATTTTTCATAATATTCTTGTTTTGGAGAAGTCTTGCTTCTTTTGTAGTAATGTTTACTTCTGTTATAACGCTTGTGTGACTTGTGTTTTTTGCCAGATGGTGCTACTGAAAGGAGACCATATTGTTTACAAAATCACCCATTTCATATTTAGCTTTCCTCTAATCATCTTTCATTTGTTTGCTAATTTTCATATCAATACACATTTTTAAACCTTTTTTCTGAATGGTACTGATAATATCACCATATGTTAGCTGATCATATTTAATGATTCTTTCAGGTTTGCTTAATACTTCTCTAATAATGTGTGCGAAGAGATTAGGTAAGCCATTGATAAACTGTTCTTTCCAGAAAGACTTATCACAGTCTTATCTGAGCATTACTCTAGAGATGAATACGTCTTTGTACCATCTAAAATCACTCAATGTTAGACATCTTAAGTTACTTAGCTGATCATGAATTATTGATGTTATGTTACTAGGTGTTCTGACAAAATGTTTGATTATTGTATACATGATAGTGTTAATCGCATCCGATTTTGCTCTTCCAATTGTTTCATCAAAAATTGAAATATTTGTATCATCTACTTCAACAACATATCTAATATTGTCTTATAGTTCTTGACTAAGATAGTTATCCCACCAGTTTTTAACATTCCTGTGAATCCAAAAGTGATTAGGTCAACTATTTCTAATTCAGTATTACCAAGATTGTTAATATAACTGCTGATAACCATAGACATATGATTTACTTTGTTAAGTATTTCTTGCTCACTCAATCCATCTATGTTCCATTCATAGAGTTTATTGGATTGAACTGAGAATTGGTTTCTAATGTTCTTTTCTTCAAACTGAAGATTAGGAGGTATTGGTCTGGAACACCAATTTTTTGTGGTACTGGTTGGATTTACTTTTGAAAATGTTAACTTGTTAAGATTTTGACTATCAAATTGTTTTTCTAATTCTCTAATTTCAGAATTAGAAGATGTGAAATCCAGGAAAAAATTTAAACTTTTTCTGAAAAAAGGGTAAAATGGTAATTTGACATTATAGTGCGGGTTAAAAAATGATATTTTTCTAAATCTCGGATGATGAAACGGACCTCACCGTTGAATTCTTCTCGCGAAATCTAGTTACCAAGACAAATTTTGTCGAATTCTGAGATAGTCGGATTTTTCACATTTTTCGAGGTGACGGGTGTCCGGTGACCCCTAAAAACGAAATTTTTATAAAAATTTTAAAATTTTAAAAATATTTTAAATAAAGTTCGTATAAAATATTTTGAGCTTAAACCGGTACAAAATTTAATGGTTTCGGAGCGAAAAACGGACCCGAACAAAAGAGGACACTTGGCGCGACGAGGCCCAAGTCTTTAAAAGTATAAAAAGGGCATAATATCCAAAAAAAATCAGATTTTCTTCCCCAAGAGGCTGGCTGGTTTAGGCGTGAGAAGAGAGAAAGAGAGAAAGTGTGTTTTTTCAAGTTTTCTTCCGACGATTTCTCAAGATCCATTGGTCGGAATCTGTTTGACCAAAAACTAAAGTCGATCTACGCGACGAGGGCTACGTGTGGGTACCAAAAATAAAGACTTTCACCAAAGATTCAAAGACAAAGTCTTGGAGGATCAAAGATTTGGGACTTGTTTTGGTGGAATAGAAATCTCTACACTTCTATTAAGGTAGGGGGTTCTCCTACTTGGGTCTATTCTTAGACTAGAATGTTTATGTGGGATGGTTGAATATATGTGTTTATATATATATTGACTCATTTATGTATATGGCTAAAAAAATAGGTGTGGAATTGGGTCTATATAAATTCCTAGTAAAAATTGGCAAAGGAAGTTACTTGTGTGATTCCTTGGGATTTGATGTGTTTGGGTATGTTATGTGCTCAAATGTGATTTATAAAGATGTGAGCAATATTATGTGATAACAAGAAAAGTCGGTACACTTTTCTGTTTTCGACCAATTGTCGTAAAATCGTCATAACTTTTGATCCAACCGTTGGATTGAGCTGATATTTTGACACGATATAGAAGACATCTAGATCTACAACTTTCATGTTTTGAACGTTTCTAGGTGCTGAGTGGATCATGGTAAAAATGGAGAAAAACAGAGGTACTTCCACCAGCGAGAGCTAGTGCTGGTGCCTTTGTTATCAAACACCAATACCTCTTTGATTTCTTAACTTCTAAGCCTCCAAATCCTCATGTAATGTGGTCATACCTTCACCACACATCCAAGGTAGTTGCAAGGTTCTAAAATACTTGAATTATGTGATTACATTATTGGTGCCTTGAAGATGTTTGTTGTGTTTAATAAAATAGCATGCTTGAAAAATATGGTAAAGTGAAATTACATGCTTATGATGTGATTTACAACTGTAATGTTATGTTGATGTATGCTTAACAATATGTTAGCATTATGATGATCATGAAATTTATATGTTTTGGATATATTGAACTTGAAATAGTTATGGTGATTATATGTAAATGATATAAATTGTTATGGTATACATTGATATGTAAAAATTGTTCATTTGACATGCATTGCAATATGAACATGAAATTAACATTATATTCATGGGCTATATGCATGAGTGTAGGCATAGGGTTGCATGGGGTGATCAACACTAACATTGGTGCTTGATGGTGGGCTCGAAAAGTGGGATGAAACGTCCTACGGAGTCGCACAGTTACATGCATAAGAAAACTTGTGTCGGGTATAGCAAGTAGGGATAGATACTCCCTCGGGTGAAAAATTCGGCCACTTGGTTCATACACTTACCAGCGGTAAAATTTCAGAAAAGTTTAACGGCGTACGGAGCCGGAGGTGCAATTCCTGAATTCGATACCCATAAAGGCACATGATTTTGATATATAAACTATTCATTTGATGGGAAACATTCAAGAATGAATTGGTTTTATGACATATGGTTGATTTCAAAATGATATTTGGATGTGTTTCATCAAAGACGTTTGTTTTACACATATGAGTCGCATTGTGTTGTGGGAGTCGGTGTGGGCTCGGAATAACATGCATGAGTGAGTTTCATCTCATTACTTGGCATGGCATAATGAGATTCTATCTTGAATAACATGTTCTTATTTGGAAGAAGTTGTTTGTGGCATGTGCGCATTGCATACATATTTTAGGTGGGGAGTAGTCTCTGTAAGAGTTTTTCTACTGAGCGTTGGCTCACCCTATATGGAAAATATTTCAGGTGGGAGAGGTACATCGGTGGATGGCTCCAATTTGGACCCTCATGTTTGAAGAAAGCCAAATGTGACTTTATTTTGTGTTGATGTAAAATATTTGTGGAAAGAATGTTTTAAGCATGTAATCTTTTAAATTGTAATAGAACTTATATGGACTATTGTTAAACTAATCTTGCATGTTTTGATATAAATATAGATCATTGGACCCGGTGTGGTCAAGTTTTACTTATAAATGGACCATGTGTGGTCATTGTGTTATATGGGGCCTCAGACGGGTCATGTTAATGTATATTGCACAGGTTGTGTTTTGGGTAGAGCTCCCCGTACAAAGAGACTCTGCCCGAATTTTGTTAAATTAAAGACCTCGGTAAATGAGGCATAACGGTGTGATATCGAGTTACTCGGTATCCACGGATATTTCACGGGTTGATGGATAATCAACGGACCCCCGGATTTTGGGGCGTCACAGAAGAACTTTCTATATTCCTGGATTTTGCAAATTTACTTTCTTTAAAAGTTTGTTCGACATTTTGATTGATAGTGTTTACTTGGTATTCGGCTTTAGCTTCCATCTTTTGGATTACTTCTTCAATTTTTTGAAGTCTTTTGCTATCTTTTACTAAAACTCCAAGTTTACTTATATTTTATGGTAACTGAATTAGAGGTTTCTCTAATTTTTTACTTGGTTTGATTTCATCAATCTTAGTTTCAATTTTATCTAGTTGTTTACCAATTGTTGTTAGACATTGATTGGTAAAATTATTTTACTCAATTATTCTTTTTTTTTAGATTCATTAACTGGTATATTAAATGGTGAGACTTTAACTTCATGATCCTTATGACTAATTAATAAGGTTTCTGCTGGGAGATGGCTTGAAGATACTGTGGAGGCATCTTTCTTTTTCTATTTATGTTTTGTTACTACTTTGACTGATTTGTAATAGTTTTCTAAGTAATCAAAGAAATAGATTTCACATCTTATTTCATTCATAAACTTAGTCCATTTTTTAAATATTCTTTGTTGTTTACTATCACTATATTTCTGGTTAAATTCTCTTCTTTTAGGTTTATTATCTTTAGACTTGAATTCATCATATAATCTATCTTCATCAATAAGAAATAGATCATCCGATTTACTAATTGTAAGTAACTGTTTATTTACTGGGGGGTTACTCTCAGGTCAGTAGCAGAAGGAGATGGTGTAAAATAATCATCTTCTTCTTCTTCTTGAAACCGTGATTGTGGAGTGTAACATGGTTTACTAATTTGTGATGAGGAAGTGTTAATTTCTTTTAGCTTGAATTTCTTCTAGCTTGAATTTCTTCTCTAATTCATTAGCTAAATCTTTATCTTGTCTAGTTAAACTATAATAGGCTGACTCAGATTTTCTTCCTTCATGGATGTGAAGTGGTTTATTATTCGATATACTAGGTCTGCTGGATCTTGTGCTATCAAATGAGATTCTTACTGATCCATCAGATAATTGTTGGATACCTTATAAGTTTGTTGAAGTATTTTGACTACTTTGACTATAACTTTCATTTTCAAGTATCCAACATTCTGGAAGCTTGGCATCTTTCCAAAGAATTCTCTTTGGAACTTGTATATTGGCTTCAGTAGTACTTGCTTGGATTAGTAAGGTTCTATCTTTAGGAATTTTCTTTAATGCAAGAACATTCAAGTTTGTTGTTATGCATTTGTAATAAATTTTATAGATAAGTACTAATGATCTTACTTTGTCTGTCATTTTAGCATATTCTCCTGCAGTTTTTATACTTAAGGTTAATGTTGTTAACATAGTAGAATCTTCAAGGCTTAGGGTAAAGTTTGGGAAACTATTGAATTATATTTGTTTCATTTTACTTATTGATAAATCTTTGATACTTCAATTAATAAATTTCTTATAAGTCTTATCTTCTTTGTCACCTTAGCTTTGCCACCTAAGCTTAGAGAGTCTAGATCCCGGGTGTAAGTTCTAGTGAGAGGCAAAATAGGGGAAGAAGACAACAAATCTAGAGGGTATGGAGGTTTTCCCAAACCCATGCCCGCTGAAAATTTATTTCTATAAGCCAGTCATTTTTAAACATAATTTTCACACTCAGTCTTTTTTTAAAAACGTCATTTATAATGACGCCTCCATATGATAAAACGTCATTGTTAATGACGATTTTAACTTTAAATTTTTTTAACTAAAAACGTCATTAGAAATGATATTTTTAAACTCGTCATTTTTAATGGCGTTTTATAAAATAAAATTTCAAATGACTGTTAACTGGGCGTTCAAAAAAATTGGAGGTAAAAAACGTCATTTGTAATCCCTCTGTCGCATCTCTCTCAGATCACTCTCTCTCTCTCAACAACAATCCCTCTGTCGCATCTGTCTCTCTCTCAGATCATTCCCTCTCGATCAGATCCTCAGAAACTCGATTAGATCCTCACAAGCTCGATCAGATCTCTTCTGTCGATCAGATCCCATCTCTCGCTTAGCACTCCTCCTCCTCAGCCACTCTCCGACGAGGAAGACCATCGGAGAACCATCCACCAGCGACCACAGCCTCCACCATCGAGCACATCCTCCACCAGCGACCAAAGCCTCCACCAGCGTGCACAGCCTCCACCACCAACTAAGTAGTGAGCACATTCTCCAATTTCCATTCTCCATTTTTGCCCTAAATATTTTTTGCCCATAATCGATTTTTTGCCTAAATCGATGCTCATGGATCTGTGGTCATGGGTGTTTTCTGAACAGATATCAAGAAGGTGAATCTAAGATTTGTATGTAATATGTAATAGATCAGTGGTCTTTATAGGTTGTTTTGTTGAGTTTTGGTGGTTCGTGTGTGTTTTCTATTGGTAGATGGTGATTTTTTTTTTCTGTAATTCTTGTTGGGGTTTCCTTTTAGGTTTTGTGATGGAAGTTTTAAAGTGGGGTAGGGTATTTGGGTGGTATTCTGGCTTGGGTTAGTTAGAAGTGGAATTAGGATTTTTCTTATATTTTCTTGGTAACAAAATAGAGGAATTATGATTCCGGAACGTCTGATAAAATTTGGGTTTTGTTTTTCAGGTGAAAATTTGTCGAAGCGATGCGGGACACACATGCCCTCGTGAATGAATTCGGAATTAAGCTTACAAAACGGTGAGTTCTTCGACTTGGTTCATTGGAATTATGTAAAGGCTTTGATTTAGATACCTGTTCACTTAATCATTGATTGTGTATGGCAGTAAAGTAGAGGGCTCGAAGGCCACGGCGAAGCTTACTGCGGAATTGCTTCGGTCGGTGATTTCACAGCAGCGGATACCTCACACGAATTAGGCTGTAGCTCTTATTGATGCTATAAAGTCTGTTGCAGAGCAGCTGATTGCTGCTAATCCTGTGGGTATGCGATTTCTTCTTTTTTTTTGCTAAAAAGTATTGGTTGCTTTAGGTAAATATTATGTAGCAATGCAGGGCTTAAAGACCAGAGTATGCTATATTCGATATAGTTGCTTTATAATGTTCAGATTCTTGATAGTATTGGAAATGTCTGAAAATTTGTGTATATGCGAATATTATTAGAAAGAGTTTTGGCAATTTCGAGGGAAAATGAAATTAGTTTATTTGTTTTTTCTTGTTTAGTTAGTTACTAAAATTTACCAATGTTTTGGTAGAGTTCTCATATTATCACTACCTTTCTGTATTCATGCTTTGATTTATGTCCAAGAGAAATTAAGTTTCACACTATTTAGTTTCAAACCACTGTGAACTATTAAGTTTCACACTATTTAGTAAACAGATACATAGGGAGTATAGACTATAAGTTGTCATAGGACTTGGTCCAAACAAGGGAGGTCAATAAGAACTTACACTGCACCTCTTCTTATTTTACTATGATAGAAAAAAAGCTTTGTGTTGCTAATTATTCGGCCATACCCATATGGCTCTAGCTGCCATGAGCAATGGAGCTAGTTTGCCCTTGTGAGCTTACGTGCACTTATCTTAAATGGTGAGTTGTTTTTATTTTTTATTTTTGACAAATGTTTGTGCTACTAATTTTAAAAGTTTGCTGTGGGAATATAATCTGTTCATGTGCCAACACTTATATTATCCAGCTCCCCTTCTCTTTCTTTTGCGGCAGATAACGAGATTGTTTCAGTTTGCAAGCTTGATCAAATGAAAGAGTTAAAGTTCCCACACAGTTGATCTGCATGATCAGAGGTCGGATGACATTCTTTTGGAAAATTACTACAAAGAGCTTCAATCGCTTATTCTTGAATCTCCTGCACTCAAAATGGATTCAGAGATACACCAGCAGAGGCTTTTAGAAAAGAAATTAAATGGTTTATACTTAATACTACAGAGGGATAGGAGAATTGGAGAGGAGTGGGGTTCAAGCTGCCTTCAGCAGCCGTGGTAATTTATATGAACTTGTAGAACTGGAGTCTATTGTAGAGAAATGTGATTCACTCTATCTTGATTAATTTTCATATTCACAATTTATTATTGATAATTTAAATTGAGATCTTACAGCAATATCATTCTTACAGATGTAGGGTGATATAGCTCAATATTTTAGCATAAACATACAAGAAATGCTGAAGTACTTGTAAATATTCATACTTGGATGTTACAATACCCTCAGGCAGCAACAATCAGTTGATAGATAGATCACTGAAGAAACTGAACACCACACTTTTTCTTATCACTGCATATGTCTTTAAACATATTAACTTGCAGTTTAAGTGACGATTTTAAAAAAAGAAAGACAGAGTATGGGAAATAAAGTTTTAGGGCTGGTTGGGTTTGAGGAAAAGCTCTTTCAGATTGGAATGTTTTTATGACGTGAGAAGTGAGATTATAATATTAAGATTTTTAACATATACAAAACATATTTTTTAATATAGAAGTGTACTTTCAAAATACGCTTTTAAGTTTTTTTTTATTAAATATATGTTTTACTAATATGTTTTTATATTGAAAAATATGAAATTAAATTATGCTTTTATGAATTTTATTTTCAATTATAAAATAAGTTCAAATTTTTTATGAAAAGGGAATTAAATTCTAAAATTTATTTAATTTTTTTTTTGTCTGGTGAATCATGATGTGAGACATAAAGTGGGGTTATTTAGCTTTTATGAAATTTATTACAAGTTGGTGGTTGAAAACTTTTGGTCAAGAAAACGTCAATGTAAAAGACTAAGGGGTAAAAAACGTCAATGTAAATGTCTTATGGATAAAAAATGTCAATGTAAAAGTTAAGGGGTAAAAAATATGATTAAACAAAAAAGGAATAAAACGTTACTGTAAATGACGTTTCATTTTACAATAATGTTTTTAACCCTTTTATTTTTTTAAACGTCTGTTAGACTTCGTTAAAAATTCTTATTATAAAACGTCATTTTAAATGACGATTTTAAAAACTTCATTTGTAATGACGTTTTAGGGAAAAAAAAATTAATGTTCAAATCGTCATTCCAAATGACGTTTTTAGGGAAGAATGCGTCATTTCAAATGACGTTTTTAAAAAAAGACTGAATTTGAGAATTAAGTTTTGAATGAGAGTGGGTTTGGGAAAAAGCTCAGAGGGTATATGCATAAGAAGGGTATGTACAACGAAGTAAAAACTTACAAGTAATTTACAAAGTTGAAAAATCCCAAATTTAAAAATGTGTAGATTATTCAGATCTAATTATATGACTAGCTCATCTAGATCTTCATTAAATTCTATATCAACAATATTGAATGAAGAAAAACATGAATCTCAAGAGTCATACACAAACTGGACAAAATGGAATACTCCCAAAGTCCCAACAAGAGAAATTTATAAAACAAGCTGGATGCCAATAGCTTTCAAGTCAAAACTTTAAGTAAAAATTATTGAACAAGTTTATTCTCTCACAAAAGAAGAAGAAATTTGTCAATTACTTAGCAAAGAAGCCATGAAAAAACATAGATCAAAATGATATAAATTTATTCATCTTGGTCTAGTTTAAGTAGCAATAAAACCATTAGGGCAAGAAGGAGTTAATTCTTAAGCCCTATTAGTCTTCAGAGATGCTAGGTTCAAAAACTATGAAACAAGCATCTTGGGAATCTTTGCAGGGCTAGTTTGTACTGCCACTCCCCTTAAGTAGGTCGTTAATTGAGATGAAATATACAGGTTCAGCTAGAGCTCGAACTCGTGTTTTAAATAAGTTGAGCTTGATAATTTTTTAGGTTTGCTTAAAAAAACAAGCTTAAAAAGCAACGAGCCTAAAAAGTTCAGTTCGAGCTTACAAAGCTCGACTCGTTTATATGTAAATAGTCGAGCTATTAGGGCTCGGCTTAGGTTTAGCTCAGACTTGGGTCATTTTCTAAATAAGTCGAGTTTGAACAAATTTTTAAGCTCGTTTAAAAGACAAGCTTGTTAAGCTTCAATTTAAATTTGTAAAGTTCGATTCAATTAATGCCCCTATCCTTAAGTAGTAGTTGGCATGCATAATATAAGAAGTGTGAGATGAGACTTGAGAGACAGGATGAATAGAGAGCTTACGAAGGAGCACTTGAACTAAGACATAAGGACTTGACTACGGTACCGAAGAGATAATTTCAATAATGTATCTCTAACTTTTATTGTTTTATTGAGTATTTTATAATTCTTGTGGGTCATTTTATAATTAATTTTTTTTTATTTTTATGAGTGATTTACCACATTAATTTGTGAGTGTTTTTACTACTATTGTTAGTGTTTTTATCACATTTATGGTAATTATTTTTATCAATTTTTTTAGTACAAAAAAATTTACCACATTTATGAGTGTTTTTATTATATTAGTGGATGTTTTTACCATTATTGTGATAATTATTTTACTATTTTTTGGGGTACCATAATAGTGGTAAAAAAACCCACAAATATGGTAAAAGTAGTGACAAATGTGATAAATAGATGTGGTATCGAATTGAATTTTTTTTTTTTTTTGATACCATAGTCCAATCGAAGACATAATTGAATTCATTGTCGTTTTCATAAAAAATTGTGTGGTGCAACCATTGCTTGTACTATTAGTTCACAAGCTCCTTATACCATGAAACCCAAAAGCCTAATTCTAAATTCTTTAATTTTATGTCACTTACATATACACATGTAAGTGAAAATGTGTAGTTTAGTCCGAATTGACCTTTCAACTTATCCAATCTCTTCCCGAATTATACCCTACTCCCTTCTTTAATAAATGCATTCATAGAATACCCACAAAAATTAATTGCAAAAAAAAAAAAAAATAAGGAAAGAAAATTCTGAGAAATCTTGGGAGAAAATCCCACAAAAAGTCAATTTTGAAAAGCTATCCTCCCACCTGCTTCCTTATAGTGAACTTTCCAAAGTTTCGTTCTTGTCGGAGGAAAAAAAAGTTTGGTTCGAGAACGGACATTTGAGTTTCCAAAGTCCATACAACTAATAAGTCTACCAGACACAGCCTAAACCAATTTCTCTGCATTTTTCTTCCAAGAAAATTGTCTTCTCTTTAATTCCCACCCCACCTATTGAGTACCTATAAATACTTCAGGTCATCTCCGCCATTGTGTTTCAGTACCATTTGGTGATTTTCTTATCATTATCCTGCTAAAGAAAAAAATGGAAAACAAGCTAGTCACAGTTGCTGAAGTTAGTGATGATTCCTCCTCAGATAAGGTTTCCAATAAAGATCATCTCGAGGTTGATTTTCAGACTTTTTTTTCTCTTCGCCTCTTTCTCTCTCCGACGAATGGCGATAGTTGATGTATTAAGTTTTATTAGAAAAAATTAATGAGACTCGTTGATATCCAATGATTCATTGAATTAATAAACAAATTTTGGCAAATAATATGGTAAGAATAACAATGTTGTTATTAAATCCTTTCCATTTATTGTTGGTTGTCGTTATTTCTACTCTTCAATCATAAAAAAGGATATATTTTAAATTTATTTTCCTATAGTTTAACCCAATAACATATATTAACTTCTTATAAATAAATTCTTATATATAGTTTTTAAAACTGTAAGAAATTTTGTTAAAATTAACCGTCAAAGATTACAAATCAATAAGTATAATAAATTTCATGTCAAAATGACTTTTCTATACATATGATTTTTTTTTTTTAATTTGTCTCTAGAATGAATCAATAAATGTGATTCTCTCATTCAACTTCATGCATTATTTAAAAATTTTAATTGGTATAAAACTTTTAAGAAGAAGAATACTAAAAAATTAAGAAAAAAGATAAAGCTTATTTTTATCTTTTTATCGCTTCACATGTATTTCCACTGCAAAATGTTTCTTGATCGATTCTCTATTTGCATTGAAATAACTACAGTAATGTGTAATCTCTCTCTCTCCCTCTCTCTCTCTCTCTCATGGCAGATTCTAGAGCTCTCAAAATTATTAGCAATGCACGTCAATCTAATCAGAGAAATCAAGTTATCTGATTTCCACACTCACTTCATATAGACTAGTCTCAAGCCAAAAGAAAAAAAATACGGACTAATGTTAATCACCACTAGAATTAGCGCCCTTGTAGACAAATTTTTTGTGGCAACTATATTCTCCGTTACAAATAATCATGTTTTGAAGAAATTTTTTTTTGTAACGGTAATAGTGTCATAAAAGAGTTATTTGCTGCCCGCAAATACTATTTGATACGACTCGTTGCTGTCGTAAATACTTTTTGACAATGAACACAACAGTCACAAAAAAATTATCTAAAATGATCGTAGGGAATCAAGCAAGTGTAGATTGTTTTGGTACTTTGAGTAGGAAATGCAATGTCATATCCCACTATATCTTAATCAAAATGCGACTCTTCTAAATGAATAAAAAAAAAAATTATATTTTGATCTCCTCAACTATGGATTATGTTTTACACACCTCTCAACTATCATGTTTTTTGTCATGAGGAATGTTATCCTTACTAAATCATTTACAGAATTTTGCATCCCAAATTAGTGTGATTTGTTGGATCAATTAGGTTCACTAATTCAATATATTTGACACATCATATGGGCTACAAAATTTGATAAATATATTTGAGCAACACAGTTTTATCATTTTGTCATATTGCACATTCATTTATGGTTATTTGTTTTACATCACCCTAATAATTAAAATTTGTCACTACTTTTATACAAATTTGTCTATTTTCACTCTATGATCTATTTGATTTTTTTTTTTTTTTTCATTTTGCCCTAACACGTGGACATGTTACCTCCAAAAGATAAGGGATATTTCACTACAATAAAAAGCATTTTTTACGACGATTTTTTTTGTTGCTAAATTAAAAAAAAATCGTTGTCATTTATTTTTCTCAACTTTTTTTTTTCGTCGCGTGTTCGTCGTAGTAGCCTCATCGTAAAAAGTATTTTGCGACGCAATTTTATTTTCATCGCAAAAAAAAAATTTGCGACGAAAAAAAACATCGCAAAAATTAAAACTAACATAGCTAAAATTTGTTCCACCAGCAGGGAAAAATAAAAAATAATAATTTAATTAATCGTCGCAAATGAAGTTTTAAATAAATCAAAAAATATAAAAATTAATAATTTAATTAATTTTTTGTGACTCAAAAAAATTGTTGCAAATAAATTTTTACATAAATAAAAAAAAATGTAAACACATTCACAACGAAAAAATAAACGTCGCAAAAAATTTTGGTATTGGCACGTTAATATAAAACATCGCGATACGGTTCAATCCAAAAAAAATTGAATAAATACGTTTGCAACGTAAAAAATTATTGCAAAAATGTTAGAACCAAAAACTGGTACAGACTTTTGCGACGATTAAAAAACGTTGCAAAAAAGGTTGTTCCTTCAATTTGTCGCGACGATTTTAATTTCATCGCAATTTTTTTTTTTAAACAATAAACATTCATAAAAAATGGTATTCCAATAAAATTTTTCACTTGTACAGCACTAATACCTGTGTTCAATAAAAAACTAACACAATTAATACATTTAACATATTTTTCATTCAACAACCAACACAAACTAACATAAAATACCATACTAACAAAAACATAAAATAGAATACACTTAATAAAAGTTATACAAATCATCAAAATATCTAACAACGTAATCTATATACAAGTTTCCCAAAATATTTAAATATATAACCAAAAAATAATTCGTAAGTCACTTTAATGCAGAAGTCCAAAATTCATCTGTTACAAAAAAGAAAAAAATGGGAACATCATCTCCAATCAATATGTTGGAAATAATCTGAGAACTTGGCCTGAAAATTTTGTCATGGGCAGTCAAATATCCAAGTGCCTTGCAAACAGGGTCTTGACTATTAGTCAAGTACATAAACGAGGCCGAACTATTAACCTGGAGGAAGATCAAATTCTGGCTGTTTGAGTGCCCTCACAAATGGGGTTACCTCCCTAAGCTCCTACTTAAGCCAGCCTCGTTGAGAGCTTTCTCAATTGATTTCTGCATATCTGACTGTGTGAGTGCCTAAAAATGGATCAGCCACATTTAATAACCCCACTACTGATTTAGAAAATATGTGAAACAAAAAAATTGAAACCAGCTGCCTCTAGTTTTACTTGATAAGTAGCAAAAGAAGTTAGTTGCTCTGAACTCATCTCGGCCATTAGAACTTCTGGTTTAGTAGCTGTCTCAAGCATCCTTAAGATTTTTGCCCCTTCTTCACTATCATGGTCATTATTACCATGGACATCTTTGATATCCCTGTGAAACTCAGCTATAATGCCCTCTGAAACAACTGAGCACCTACATCCACAAAAAGAAAGTCAAGTACTACAACAGGTGAACGCTTATCTACATCGATCAACCAGGTCCAAGACAAGTAACTTGATGTTCCCGCATAATTTGAACAATTACTACTCATTCCCAAATTGATAACCAGAGGGTAAAGGACTATACTTTGGCTAAGAAGTGCGAGATTGTGGCTTTATACAGAGGGGAGTCACTTCATGCATATTATGCAAAATATAAGGTACGTACCCAATCCACCCCTCCTAACACTGTTAGTTTGAGTTCAACCCGCAACTAAAATTTATCAAGACTAAAATGAACATGAGCTAAGACTTGACAGAAGACATGAAGCATAATAGGGGGAAAAAGATAATGAAAAGTGGCCTGTGTAGAGCATAATGGTTGCACGTGCTTGTGATAGGTGACATGATTATTTTTACTTTACCCCAACACTTGGGGGGGGGGAGATACTTACCTTCCAGTTCTCATTTTTTTTTTACATTTTCTACATAATTAATTTTATATTTTTTAATCGTCTCTAGTGTTATGAAAGGGCTTCATCACATAACCTAAGAATGGCCTATGTTTTTAATTATCACCAGCAATAACCTCAACTAATTGTTCCTGGTGTCTGATATGGAAGGAAAGGCTTGAGAAAACCATACAAAGAGAATAAATGTACCAACAAGTCAACTTCATTAAGCAGTTAAATTTGGCAATGACCTCGAGTGGTGAAACAGGCCTAACCCAGCCACATAATCCAGCTCCCCAAATCTGCAGAGGATAGTGAATTAAATAATGGAAAGTTAACAAGACATCTAAGCAAGAAAAGGAAATTATAAATGAGGAAACCAATGCAGTATCCTAAGTTTTTGTCCCACAAAGAGTTTCCCAGCAGCCAGCTTATTTGACAGCAGTATATCCAGTAGAGCACTCAACGAATACTTACGAAACAAGAAAGTTTGCAATCTACAAAATAACCAAGAAAGATTATCCAAGTAGAGGCCAATAAACTAACTGTACAGTCACGTGATACAAAATAACCAAAACCAAATCAACAGCTCCACCCCAAAACTTCCTCCAGACTAGTCTAAAGCAGCAACCTGCTAAGCAAAGCACTTTCAAAACCAAAACTAACACTTGCCAATGCCTCTCTTTCTACCATATTTCAAACAAATCAACAGTTACACCATATAGCCAAACAATTAACCCTTATCAGCAAAAACCACTTAAAAATCACATATTAAAACAACAATCACACATCAAAACAAGATGGAATAATACAATATTTAAATACATAACCAAAAGATAATTCGTTAGCCACTTTAATGCAGAAGTCTAGAATTCATCTGTCACAAAAAAGAAAAAAAAATACATTAATAAATTATCAATCAAATTTTTCAAAAACATACAAGTTTTCTAATTTTTAAGTGTTAAATTTTTTAGTTTTTTTCTTAAACTCTCAACCCATCTTGAAATGAGATGTCTTTTCTTACAAATTTATATATCCAAATAATTCTTCTTCGTCCGTTTTCATGGTGAACATAGTTGAAACGAGACGATTGACACCCTTAATTCTTAAGTATTGAATTTTTTAATTTTTCGTCAAACTCTCAACTCGAGTCTCGAAAATGAGAAATCGTCTTTTCCTACAAGTTTCTATGCCCAAATAGTTGCTCTCTGTTCGCTTTCACGGCAAACAGAGCGTAAACGAGCCGATTGGCCCACTTAGCTCCAAGTTTTAGTTTTTATACTTCTTAAATGTTGAATTTAAAATGATAGTAAAAAGATACTAAGACTCAGTTGGCATTTCTGCATTAGTTGAGCTGCCCTGCAGAACAAGTTGCACTTGAAGTTGCATCTGCAAAAGTTGTTGCATCATCTGTTGTTGTGCGCTTCAAACTTCTCTAGTTTTACTTTCGTTTCATCGCATTCCTTTTAAAGAGAATCAACAGTTGCTTGTAACTCTTTTATCATATCAGCTTGTTCTCGATACTTAGCAGTGGATGTGAATGATTGACTAGAGGATAAAGGCTTCGGGCCATGTCCAAATCCTTTCTTATATCCAAGGATTGTGCATGCAATTCCATCCTATGTCAATGGCTCTACACCCTCTTCTAAGTTCTGTGTGAAAAATTCTTTCATCCGCTCCAACAATTTAATGTATTTAAACCCAATTAGTGAGTGTATCATAAAAATTTATTTAAAAAAAAAACATAATTTTCTACAATTTAAAATACTTATATATCTTGACTCTACCTCAGCCGAAACTCACTCACCCTTCTTGTTCACATGAGAATCATGAAAAAAATCAACAATGTGGGGTGACTCCTCAGTCGTAGAGTCCCTCTGTTACAGTTAATCAAAATATCAATATTCAAAATTTTGAATTTCCTATATATTAAAATTTTGGAAGCAAATCCTAAAGTATAACACCCTTTCATATAGGACAGACTGAACGGACTTTGAACTCATCGAGTGGTTGTATGACAATTTGACACTATTTTTTGCATTTTTCTTAGATTTTGCCTATATACAAAGAATATAATTAGTACACAATTGAGAATAAAAAGTGGATATTAATTTGCATAGCTTATAAAAGTTACTTGAAATTTTGGATCTTCGCAAAATGTTTCAATTATGTACTCCCAATCCTCCTGACTCACATCACCATATGGCTTGTTCTTTGGGTCAACACTAGACTCAACCAAATCCTTATAGTGCATATGCATATAGTATCAGTGGTCCCTGTACCTCGCAGCAAATATTTTGTCGATGACCTTCCTAACACTAACTTTTTCACGATACTCTTTAATGTTAAACTTTGTCTTCAACAAAATATAAATATACAAATTAATTACAACATGTTGTAACACTCTACACAAATAAATATGTTATTGAAACCAAACAAATATATCCACTAACTAACAACCATGCAATGAGTGGTATCTTTTCCTCTTATGTTATTTGCTTCAATTTGTGCACATTTCTAATAGGGGCAAACGTCTTCGCTAGGGAGCCAATCTCTATCATCACCTTCGAAGAATAGTATATTTTTTGTGACGAAAATAAAAACGTCGCAAATTGAAATTTTATTTTATTTTTTGATTATTTAATTTGCGACAAAAAAATTTTGTCGTAATTTTTTTTATTATTTCCCTCCATCACTCGCGCCAAAAAAAAAATGGAGGGACTCACAATTTTGCGACGGACTTAAAAAAACGTCACAAAAAAATTACCATAATAATTATTTGTAACAAATTTATCAAATCCTCGCAGATAGTATATTTTTTGTGATGAATTTAAAACGTCGCAAAAAATAATTTTTGTTGTAGTGTTTGTACTAGAGTAAGGTGTAACTAATTCAAGTAGTTAAGGGAACAATGTAGGAAATTCAGTGGCCCAAGGGGCAAACTGAGTTTAAGATTAGAATTTAGAGGATCAAAGTATAATTTGTCCTTAACAATAAAAGAGTTAGAATGTGTTAAGATGTTTTTTCTTAATGATACATCCAAATACTTATACCAAGTTTGTCTTGGGGCTGTATTTTCCACATTATTGTGTTTGAGATGACTTATAAAATTCAAAAAGTATTTCTTATACAAGTATTTCTCAAAAGTGTTTTCTAAAACAGTATTTTCATTAAATAGACAACGTTTGGATGCTCAAACAAAAAAAAAACACTAAAATAAAAAGTATTTTATCAAAATGTGCATGGTGCTGGGTGGTGATGGTGGTGGCGACGACGGTAATAAGGTGTTTCAAATACTATATTTTTTTTAAAAGTACTTATGAAAAGTCACAAGTCCTACAAACATTTTTGAAAAGTTATCCAAAACCCACTATATCAACATGTGTTATGCCTTGAGGCTGATTATTACTCTCTCTCTCTCTCTAGACTCACCTTTTCTCCTCTCCACTGGTGTTTGATTTCTCTTTTCTTCTCAGTGGAGGTCGTTGAGTATGCCCAAACCTTCATTTTCAAGAGCAAATCCGACGACGAGGTTGCAAGGGAAGGTTAAACCACATGTAATTTATTTGATTCTAATCTAGATCATGAATTTCAAGATTCAATTTTACTCTATTTCGACTAATGTCACTACTTCAACTAAATGTATTAGCCTTTCATTCTGTTGTTCTTTGATTGATAGTCGATTCAAATATCACTCAGGTTCAGTGCTCATACAATAATAGCAATGGAATAAGAAAACCGATTAAGTCTAAGGAGTATTATTGATTTTTATATGAAGGATATGACTGAATTTGAAATTTAATATTAAATATTATAACCCAGCCACTGCTTTTGATTTTAAAAGTTTAGTTTCAAAAATGAAGTGCAATATGTCAAAAAAATTAACTTTTGTTAGATTTTATCCAGGGTGGAGGTTAGATCTTGAGGGATTTTGTGCTTGGTCTAAATGTTGGAAAATACATTTAATGGTCAAATATCAAACTTTGAGAAGGTTATAACTCAAAGAGTTATCATCGATCACTAAAATACAACTTTTAAAGGTTAAATTACAACTAAATGAGGTTCACTGGCATGATCGATCACAAATAATATCGATTAAATGAAACTTGACCTTCAAAAATTGTATTTTTAAGTATGGTATTGAAAATAACTTTTCGAGTCTTTCTATTAGTACAATATCAATTTTTTTTACTTGTATTGCTATATCATCTTGAGCTAACCTCACTCCTTTGTCCTAGTAGAAGACGATGAAGAGATTCCTAAAGAGGAATCAGTTTGTAAATACTGTATCAACTTATTCCTTGAAGAAAATGTGTTGAAGACAAAATGCCACTGCAAAACCACCCTTGTCCATGACCATTGTCGATTGGAAGGAAATAAAGAGTGTGAAGTTTGTGTCCATGAGGTCCAAAACGTCCTAGTGATATTGCTTCGTGGCCCCTTTTCTGGTGGGGATCACAAAGGGCAAGTGGGCAAGAAATAGAGATTGTTACAATTTAAAAGGTAATGTAATCATCAAGTCACTATCACAACACAAGTATAATTAAGGGTCAAAAAGGGTAATTACCTAGTTTGGTTCTCATTAATCCAAGGTACTGATAAAGGCAAAGAATAGTGTTAAGTAACAGACAACCAACATAAAACTCGTGAGACCAAACATAAATATGAATTAAGACTCGAAAGGAAAACAAACGTTAGTGAAACTATATTATATTTTGCTACATATTTTTACTTGCTCTTCAGGACTCCTGAGTGAGGTTCTTGAAATTCCCAGTTACATGTAATATCTCCCTTGGAGTAGCTGTTGGTGTTGCCATCGTAGTATCTGGTGAGTGACTGATGAACGGAGAGCTTGCAAGGGAGCAATTGAAATAAGACATAACCAGATTTGTTGTCGTTTTGTGATTGGTTTTTAGATTTTTTATTTTGTGTTTTGGTTTAAACTCCCTCTTAAATTTTCTGTAGGATTGTGTAATGCAACCATTTATAAATTGGGTACTTGTTTCAGATGCTATACCTTCCGTTAAAAGGATTACTCTTGCATTCTCTTCTCCCACTTTCTCCTACACTAACCCCAATATTTATACTGTGAATATTTTTGTGTATTAGTGTATGTGTATGTTTTGTTGAACTAGTGTGTATCTATGTTTTAATGTACTAGTATGCGGTGCCAGAGCCAAAAAATTCTCCTACGGTGGGCACTATAATAAGTTTTATCCTAATCGACAAAAAAAAAAAGATGATACGCTTATACAATTATCTCATCAACAATACTGAAAAATTCAATTTATATATGTGCACAATAGAAAATAGGCTAATTACAGTCTTCTATTGAAACTAATGTTATTGTACTTTGTCAAAATTGACCCAAAAAATTTTTATACTTTGATAACGTTATATAGTGACTTTATTATTAATGACACCGAGAAAGATCTTTTTTTGTATCCATAATCATGATTTCAATTATTCTCTATCTCAATTATTTCACTCGTTTCAATATTCATATTTGAGTTTTTTTTAACTCTAATTAATTTTATAGTTTTAAGTTGTGACATTGATTTCCTTTATACTTACCAAATGAACCTATGTTAAAAATGCAATGTCTCCAATTTTTATATAGTACAAAATATTATCATAATTTCTTAAAAAAATAAAAATAACCTCAATATGTCCAACCTTATCTAAATATGTCCAAATTGTGTCCATAAATAGTTATTTAGGTATGAATCTATATTTATTAATTGATATGACAAGAAAATTAAGGGTGGACATAATTGGATAAATTTCAAAAATTTAATAGATAAGGTCAAGGCAAAAAATTTGAGGGTGGGCACATGCCTACCCTAGTCTTTGAGTGGCTCCGCCACTGTTGGTATGTGTGTATTTTGGTGTATTAGTTTATTTATTTTTGTGTATCAGTGTATGTGTGTGTGTGTATTTTTTTTGTATATTAGTGTGTATTTGATTTTATTACTTTTTTTTATTTAATAGAAAGATAAATACTCAAAAAATGAGTATCCATTTATAATTCATATTAACATGCTTAATTAAAATGAGTTATATTACCCAATTTGTTTAGAACCCACATTAATTAATATAAGTATCCAACTTATTTATTTATGGACGAATTAGATGGATTAATGATTAATGAATTAAGATTACAACCTCTAAACTAAATGACGAAAGTTTTATCGATGAGTCTTTAATTCAATGGTACTCCTTAACTTTTGAAGGCTTTGTCTTCTTGATATCAAAGGTTTAAGTCCCCCTCCCACCCCTCTCCTCCCAAAAAAAAATGATGAAAGTTTGGAGAAGGAAGAAAATTATGAAAATTCTTTGGAACTTAAATGAAATAAGAGTATCCCACAAAGATAACCGCGTTGGTGAAAAGTCAAGCTTTCTTGTTGCGAAGTTTTCTAAGTTTGAATGCTTCTAGAAACCCATTTTACATATCTTACAAAGCACTTCAAAATAAGATTGGGTAATTATACCAAAAAATAATTTTTTGTACTTCCCCTTTGCATCAGGCAGTTATACTTAATATTCTGATAGAAAAACTAGTAAAAGCAGAGTTAAAGCTTCTGATAGACCAAGCAATATTGTCTTTTATATTTAATTGAGTGGAACACAAACCTTCTAAAAGGGGAAGGGGGAGGGGGTGTGGGGATATATTCCACCCTCACATGTTAATTCTCCATCTGCACAAATAGATCAACAAATACGAAAGTAGGAAGAAAAGAAGCAGGGAAAAAAAGAATGT
>CAUOFW020001830.1:0-40000 GCA_963454935.2 Ilex paraguariensis | reverse complement strand
GGGTTTTAAGAGGGCCTGTATTTTTTTAGAAATTATAGGACAAAAAATACTACTTTTAAAAATATAGGTAAAAAAGTACACAAACCCTAACAAATTTCTAAAATACACTCTTCAGTAGAATAGGAATTGATTCCTATATTTTTGCTTCCACAACCAAAATTTAAGGGATCTCAATTGTTACACATAAATCCCTTCAATATAGCCGAAAATCTCATTCTTCCAAAAATTTCCATAAAACATCCATTTGAATTTCCAAAACTTCCAATGTAAATGTCAGCCAAGTGGGAAAAAAAAACGTGCACCACATTTCATTCAGACTTCATAAAACGTTAAGATTAATTTTGAAAAAAAAATATAATAATAAAAAATAATAAAGTAACAAAAACACACACATGACACATTTTTTATTTGTCTACAGTAAGAAAAATTACATTTCAGTTCTGTAACACTCATTTAAGAAAAAGTTACCAAGTCAAGTAACGCAACAGTACTTAGGATACACAAAAATGACTGATTCTTTATGTAGATAATAGACATGCCAACTTGATCATGTCAATATATGCCATGACATTGACTTGCAATAGTGTGACATTGATTTCTAGTAATGTGAATTTAATTTATAGCAGTGTGATATTTTCTAGTACCTGTGTGATATTATCTTGTAGCACTGTGACATTATTGTGAAGACAGTAAATTATCCTCCGAATTAAAATCATCATCTTGATTATTATGATCATCCACATTTGAGTCATCATCATTGACATTTATTCTTACATGAACATGATTGACGTTAAGCGACCGTAACCGTTTTTTTATTTTTTTAAAAAAACATATGGACGACATTGTAGCAGTGTGAATTTGGTTTGTAGCAGTATGACATTTTCTAATACTAGTATGACATTGTCTTGTAGCACTGTGACATTATTGTGCGAGATAACAAATTATTCTTCGAATTAGAATCATCATATTGATTATGACGATTTATATAAAACAAACAAGGGTTTTAAGGAGGTTGGTACCTTTTTTAGAAATTATAGGGCAAAAAATACTATTTTTAAAAATATATGTCAAAAAGTACACAACCCCTAACAAATTTCTAAAATACCCTCTTCAGTAGAATGAGAACCGATTCCTATATTTTTGCTTCTACAACCGAAACTTAAAGGGATCTCAATAGTTACACATAAATTCCTTCAATATCGCCGGAAATCCCATTCTTTTAAAAACTTCCATAAAACCTCCTTTTGGATATTCAAAACTTTCTGTTAATCGTTGTTAAAGAAAGGATCTTTTCAAAACTTCACTATCCAAATCTTCACATTTGTAGCAGAAGAATGGAGAAGGATGGGAGTGGTTATAAATTTTTTTAGTAATGAAGAATCAACTCAATTACACGATCTTGGATATGGATTTGGAATCCGATTCATTAACATCTCTTGGTTATATTAAAGGAAAAAGTGGTTTCAGTAAAGAGTCTATCTGAGTGAGAATAATTTAGATAAGGGTTTGAATGGGAGTGGCTGTAGCAGAAGGATGAGAGTGATTGAATTTTTTGAAAAATAAATTGATAACTCAAGAAAAATGTTGTTTCTCCCAACGTTTTTATTTATTTATTTTTCCCCCCTCAATTACCTTTCTACTTCTAGTGCTTGATACTACATGCACACCAAGTGTTCAATCATTTGCCAAAAAAAAAAAAAAAATAGGGTATATATATTATGATATGCGTCATGTCAATATATGCAGTGTGACATTGATTTGCAATAATATGACATTGGTTTCTAGCAATGTAAATTTGGTTTGTAACACTGTGACATTTTTTAATACCACTGTAATATTGTCTTATAGCACTGTGACATTATCGTGCGAAGCAGCAAATCATCTTCCGAATCAGAATCATCATCTTGATTATTACGATCATCCGTATGACATTTATCCTCACATGAACGTGATTGACATTAAGAGATCATAACGATTTTTTTAAAAAAAAACATATGGACAACATTGTAGCAGTGTGAATTTGATTTGTAGCAGTGTGACATTTTTTAGTACCAGTGTGACATTGTCTTGTAGCACTGTAACATTATCGTGCAAGACAGTAAATCATCTTCCGAATCAGAATTATTATCTTGATTATTACGATTTATAAAAAAAATATATATATATATAGAAAAGATATGAATGTTTGAATAAAAATGAAAATTTTGAATAATTTAAGTTGAATGAAAGAGAAAGATATAATTTAAAACTCAAAAATGATATTTCATAAATTTAGGAAACTGAATCCCTAATATAACTGTCATATTTGTTTCTCACTAATAAAGGAAAAAGGCAATTTCATAAGAGAAAAAATTACAACTCAACAAAATGTACCTCTTCATCAAACATTTACACATAAAGGTACTTATACACAAATATTTTATATTGAGGTATTTTTACACAAATAAGTATAATAAAATGTATATTTTCACAATTTTTCCAAAAAATAAATTATACAAATATGAAAAAGACATGAATGTTTGAATAACTTAAGTTGAACGAAGGAGAAAGATATAATTTAAAATTCAAAAATGTTATTCCATAAATTTAGGAAACTGAATTTCTAATATAACTGTCATATTTGTCTCTCATTAATAAAGGAAAAGGGCAATTTCGTAAGAAAAAAAATTTCAATTCAGTAAAAGTGTACCTCTTCACCAAATATTTACACACAAATGTATTTATACACATTTGTTTTATATTGAAGTATTTTTACACAAATAAATATGAAATAGTGTATTTTTTCACAATTTTCCCATATTTCTATTAGCAATTCATGACTTGCTTTACACGTAACAAATTTAAATAATATTATTTTATAGAAAACTTGAATTATATGAATAATTAAATTAAAGAATAAATTAAGTGCCGAATAATTAATTTGTATTTTAATTATTACTAAATTTAATTATTCATTTATTCTATAAGTTTTTGAATAACTAATCTATCATTTATTTAGGTATCTCTCAAATCTCTTTAGTCATTTCTCTACCTAATTATATTATAGAATTATTAAGTTTTCTTTTGTTAAATAGATTGATTAGATCACCTATAATATTATTATATTATTTCATACTAAAAAATAAAATATAATATAATATATATTTGACCATGTAATTCAAATTGGTAATTACACGTGTATAATAATTTAACATGTGTAGGACTTTGCTTCTTTATATACATATAGAAAATTTTATGTAACTATACTACTAATAAATGAGTTCAAAAGAATTTATAAGTCTTTATAAAAGTGTCAAAAATAAGTTAAAGGTCAAATATGACTAAAAAGTAAAAATTAGATGAAAGTTTATATGTGAATATAATTGAATTTAGTATAATAATTAGGGATAAAATAAAAAATCAAATTTTTTTTACAAATGCTGACATTTATAAGTAATATAAATATCAATATTTATAATTATTATACTACTCTAAAATGTCAAGATAATTGAAAAACATTTTTTTTCTATTTGCACCCTCCAACAACGAAAGGTATTACATCCTTATCCTTTAAATCAATGGCGTATTAAACTTAAAATCCTCTATGCTACTGCTGTTACAACACTTCCCCTCTCCCCTTTTCTCTCTCTCTCTCTCTCTCTCCCCAGCGGGTTAAAAACAAACAGACAACCCTCTTTTCACCTTCTCCATCTTCGTCTCTCTCTCTAATGTTGTGGATATACAGATTATTGGGCTTTGCTATACAGCTCAAGTGTTGCTCCTTAAGCCATTATCTTCTCTGTAAATTTCTTTAATTACAAAAATTCACTTACAAAATTGATCAAGAACTGTAAAGCTTCTTAGTGGCTCGATAGATTTACAAGCATCTCTCTGCAGTGGTGACTAAACCCTTGTTCTAATCACTATCCGGAGGCTGTGGCATGTCAAGAGTCAGGTGGGCCTCATTTCATCGTCATCACTTCTTCTCCGTCTCTGCAACCCAATAAGAAGATGGTTTTTTTTTTTTAAAATCAAAATAAGAAGGTAGCTGACTCATCCCTAAATTGGCATTCTGTTCACAGGATTGTTTCCTCATATCAAGAAGCTTAGGTATGGATTCGCTCCTTTCCTCTTCATTGAATAGCAACTTAAAAAGGTTGGTGATAGCAATTTGATTGATTTACTACACCATACATTTTATTTTCTTAAGAGATTTCTTAAGTTGGTTTTTAATTGGGATTACATTTGACTTTCAAGCTTTAGTATTTCAAGCAGGACTTCCGGATGTGGGTTGGCTGCGTAAAAGGTTCATTGAATATAGAAATCATTGTACTTTTGAGGGGTTATCAAAATGCAAATATGTGGTTTGTCTTGTTATTTTGGTTGGTTGGATCTATTGTCTTTTTTTCTGAGTTGGTGTTCTGTTATCACTTAATTTTGATTTGTTAGAGCATCTTCAACCTGTGGTGTTTTTTTAAACCTAAATTTAAATTTGGGTAAAAAAATTTTAATTTTTTTTTTCTATTGTTATAGCCAAATTCATATCAAATCAAGAAAAACTTAAATTTTTACTCAAATCACCAATGATTAGATTTCATTCTCTTTTAAAGATATAATGATCATATTTTATCCTTCTTTAAATTTAGGTTTGTTTTCATTTAAATTTGGAATTGTCCTTTTTAATTTGAGTTTTTTAATAAGAATGTTTTGTATCAAATCAAGTTTTTTATTCAAATGCTGATATTTCATTTAATTGGTTCTTGCTTCTTGGATAATCAGATTTTATACCTGAGCTTCATCAATTTCAAGACTAGAGAAATCTAGATTTTGTGGTTGAAGTGGTGTCTATCCTAATCTCTCTCTCTTTCTCTCGCTCCTTCTCCTCCCTCCTCCAGGCCAATCTTTCTGTTGTGTTTTTTTATCATCCCCACAGATCAACTATTTGTAGACTACAAAGAGGATGCCAGGTATGTACTTGGATTTTCTATTTTGTAAAACATATACACCCATCCAAACACACTGGATCACCCTGCTACATAGGAACTCAGCAAGAGACAAATAAAATCTTGTCCTCAACAAAGTTATGATCTTGCTTATGATAAAATTATTCACGGCCTTGCTTATGATGAATGGGAGTATAAATATAATTTGATTTATTTTTAAAATTGAATAGGTTCTGTCACTAGTTTTTTTTTTTTGGGGGGAGGGGAAAGGGGAGAAGAGAGAGTGGGGGGACTTGAACCTTTGACCTCAAGAAGGCATAACCTTTACAAGGTAAATAATATCATTGGATCGAAGACCCATCGGTGTGTCACTAGGTTGAACTCTATGAATTATTAGGCTAATTTTGATTGTTATTTAAGGTAGTTATGTGAATTGATAGTTGGATCATCAATAATTTTTGATTGCTTCTACCTACAGTTTACCTTTCTATTTACTAGAAGTACATGCTTAGAACTGCCTCAAGAGTCGATACTGTTACCACTTGGAGATGGATATACTTTGACCAATGTATTGGTATAGCAATTACCAGAGACAAGTTTCACTATTCTTTGTTGCTTTCAATTTTTGGTAATTCTTTCCATTTGTTTGGGAAAAAAATTGAACCCCTCAAAAATTATTATTATTATGACAATGAAATTATTATAATAACTACTTGCACCATATAAGTTGAATAAGGCATTTACGTTAAAGTTTCTTCCCAATGTGGTTTTTCAGTCATTAGTAACTATCTACTATGTCAAATCACAAAATAGTGACAAAATGAGTTTTAGTTCTGAAGTAAACCAAATACCTTTTTTAACAGTTGAACTGAACCATAGATGGCTTCAAGTTGTTATCCTTACATTAAAAACACTTGATACAACAACAATGTAATCATTTGGATAAATCACCAGGTATGGTTTTGCTCTTTGAATAATAAGTTGTATATACCATTATTTAGATTTTGGCCAATATTTATTTGGTGAATACATTGTGTTAGCTCCCTCCAAAGTTGTCTACATTAAATTGGTATTGATGGCTCAATTTATTGGGCTATATGTTTTCATTGAATAAGGCCTTACAGTTTGGCAACATGAGATATTTTTCAGTTCCAAAATCGAATTAGTCAGGCTTATAGGCACTTCAAGAGTGCACATTTTCTTGATGTTTTAGTGAAATCCCAATAGTTTGATCACATAGGTATATCACTGGATGGACAGTAGACTTTGTTGAAATTAACCAAGATTCTAGAAAAGACGTGAAGTAAGATCATTAAATTTGTTCGGACAAATTGAAAAAAAAAAATGAAAGCTTATAACAAATGCACAGATTGTGAGATATTTGCTAAAGTGAACATCGTCGAATTTCGTACGAGATAAATCATAGTGTTGAATAATGGATGAGAAAGGTCATCTTTTCTCTTGGGTTCCTATATGGTCATATCCAAAGAGAAAAGTGAGAGTTTATACCTAATGGATTTGGTGTTTCTTGGCCCCTATGAGTAGGAGATTAGTTGAGCAATTATCGTTGGATTCTCAAAGATTATTGACAAGACTTCTACTGTCAAAGATCACCAATATCAACAAGTCGTGTTATGTGAAGACCAAACAGAAATTTTTAGGTTAGTGCATATCAACTGTCCATTTTTGTGAAGGTGGTTGTGAGTATGAGTTATAATATATCTAAAGACCCCAAAATTATCTTTGGTTTATTCAGTGATCAATTTTCGTACTATTTTTTCTAAAATGTATTGGTTCAAAATTCAACACGACACGATTAACCGACACGGATTAAACGGATTTGGGTGAGACTTTAACGGGTTCGGGTGATAAATAAGTCAACTTGTTTAACAAATTTAATAAACAGGTCGTGTTCGGGTGAAACATGTCAACCTGTTTCTAATCCGTTTAAATAAAATTAATATAATAATAAATTAATAATTATTTTAAAAAATTAACTAGATTTTTTTTTTAAATGACAGTCGCACACAAAATATATAAGTTCTCTTTCCTAAGCCTAATCTTATTCTTTCTACGAGGTTCAGCCTTGTTGCGCTGCGCCTCCAGTCTAGGCCCTCCATTATTCTGAGATGCTCAGCGAGCTATTGAGATCGAGCTATGGAGCGAGCTATTGAGATCAACTCAGCGACAGGTGACAACAACTCAGCGAGGTATTGAGATCCCCCAGGCCCTCCACTCTTCTGCGCCTCCAGGTCTCGTTTGAGCTGTTGAAAACTTGAGATCCTTTTTTGTATGTGTAAATAGCTGTTAGCTCATATATATATGTGCGTGACTGAGTATGTATGTGAGATTCAAGAGATCTTTTGGGGAAAAATTTGCAATTAACCTTTGTATTTAACCCTTCGTCTCCCTTTTCTCTTCGACAAAAATTGACGAACATTATCGATCGACGAACGGAGAACTCCACCGGTTAGTCATGTTTTCATTCCTTCTCCTTTTATCATCTCTCTCTCTTTTTTTTAGATTTCGTCTTTCTTTTCCATCTCTGCAATTTTTTTCTCCTTGATTATGAAGCTCTGAAACTGTTTCTTCCCCTAATTCTTTACATAACTCTGCTTCCTCTCTTTTCAGAAAAGAGACGCTGAACTGGGTTAAGGCTATTTTGGTTTTTTTTATTTTTATTTTTATTTTTATAGATGTTTTCTTTCACTGATTAAGCACCTGACCTTGGACTTGGGGTCTATGTGTGTGTGTGTTTTTTTCGTTTTTTTAGACAAATAGATATATTTCTATTGTGGGTTGTGTTTGTTTATGAATGACAGTGCTTGCGTGATTTTCTTTAATGGAAATAGATATATTTCTATTGTGCGTGTGAATTATTTATGAATGACAGTGCTTGCGTAATTTTCTTTAATGGAGTGTATATTCACAATTTCACATAAGTTGGTTTGGTTGAAGTCTGAGCATTATTTCTACAAGTATTTCCTTTAATGGAGTGAATTCTCTGCACTTGCACTTAACAATTTAACATAATTTAAATTGAATTCTTTAATTCTTTAACGAATTCTTTAATGGAGTGAATGACAGTGCTTGACTGAATTCTGTAATTGCAGTGCTTGAGGGAATTCTTTAATGAGTTCTTTAATGGAGTGAATGACAGTGCTTGAGTGAATTCTGTAATTGCAGTGCTTGTGTGAATTCTATATTCACAATTTAACATAAGTTTACAAGTAACTTTTTTTTTTTTTTTTGTGTATCAGTTTTTGTGTGTTGTGTGCGTTGGGGGTGATATCATTTTAACTCTATTTTTTTGCCTTAAACTGGTGGATTCTTCCGAACACAATATTATAGTTTCTGATGAAGAAGATTAGGTCGAGCATGAATCTAAGGTGGTTGCAGCTCCAACAACATAGAATCTAAGGTGGAGATTTGATCTCCAATTTGTAATATGGTTGTTGGTGAAATTTGGTTATTTTGGATTGTAGTTTGTACTTTGTAATATGGTGTGATATCTCTAAATATCACATTATTTGTGTTAGTTTTATAAAGTTATATAGCATTTTTAAATAAACAGGTAAATTGGTCAAATGGATGGTTTATCATGTTAAATGGGTGGTAGATAAATGGGTCAAATGGGTGGTTTATCCTGTTAAATGGGTGGTAAACAAATAAATGTGTCAAATGGATGGTTTACCGTGTTAAATGGGTCAAATGGGTGGTAAACAGAAAAATGGGTTAAACGAGTGGTTTATCGTGTTAACTTGACTCATTCCAACCTGATTTGTTTAAAATTAGATGTGTTAAACGATTCGTGTCGTGTTATTCATTTATTAAACAATTTATGTTTGTATTTCGATTTTTTACTCATTTATTAAATGTGTCGTGTACAGGTTTAAATGTTTTTTATTCGTTATTCGTCACGTAACCGTTTAATCCGACACATATGACACTCCTGGTTACAGCATGTACTTTTATTTTTTCTTCCCAAATCAGAGTGTGAAAGTGTTAGATGTTTTTTCCTTCTCTCTTTTGGAGTAGATTAAAATGAGGTAAGAATGTAACTCTCACTAGATTGAAGAACATTTCATGCACTCTAGCCTTCGTATATTTCGAAGTACCTAACCCAAGACATAAAAGAAAACACTTCTAATATGCAATAGGAGAAATTTAAGAAGATATGATATATTACTAATATTTTTCTTTTTTCAAATGAACTAAAAGGTATTGATATTTATTTGTATGAAACCTCCTTCCAGATATCCTTATTGTGATAGAGGTGCAGTGTTCTCTCAATAACACAGGAAACTGTGAACTTCTCCATAAGTTGTAAAATGGCAATCAAAAATGGTGAAGAGAATACGTGAAAGTCAATGAGAACATTATACATATTTGACAATGAGAACATTATACATATTTGACGAGCCCAAATCTAATTGGGTCAAACCCAATAATTCAAGTAAGTCCAAATCAGTTAAAAGACAAGTCAAACTCAATTCGTCAATTTGACCCAGTTCAAAGTCTAAGGAGTTCGGGAAGATTAGAACATGTGGGTAGTAATCATCGAGATACCCACTCTCGAAAATCAAGGCTACTTTTAATTGTACTTACCTTTTGTAGCTATCCTCCCCAAGAAACTAGTGCCTTTATTCTCACGTCACCACCTCAATTAAGGTTCCTTACCTATAAATTGTAAGTCATCTCCACATGGAGGGGGCACCCTCTTTGTATCTCTCTACACACCCCTCACATAGATATAACTCTCGTACCTACCACACCTCTTCCAAAGCTCTCTCTCTCTTTCTCTTCCTTTATTCCATTAATAAAGGCACTACAACAAATTTATTTTTTAGCGACAAGTATTAGCGGCGAACAAGTAAATTTGTGGTCAAAAAGTGATTTTTAGCGACGATTTCAAACATTTCTTGCGAAAAACCTTTTTAAAAAAAATTTTGGCGACAAATTTTTTTAGTGGCTGCCAAAAGCCTTCGCAAAAACTTTCCCATTGAAAAATTTTAGCGCAAAGTTTTAAAAGGACTGGGTTAGTGGGTCACTGGTTCAACCGTTGAATCACTGGTCGAACCGATAATAAAATAAAAAAATAAATAAAAATTATTATTAATAATAAATATGCTTAAAATCACAAAAATTATAAAAATTGTATGCTTAATATATTTTAGATCAAACAAAAATCTCAAAATCACCAAATAGATTCTCAATCAAATAGATAAATCAGTAACAATTAAACCAAAACTCATGCTCAATTAGGCAATAAGATTTCACCTCCACCTAACTCTTAATCAAACAAATTAAAACCCCAATTTCATATGTCAAAACCCAGTTAATCCCAATTTCATATGCCATATGCCAAAACCCAATTAATCCCAATTTCATATGTCAAATAGATAAATCAGTAACAATTAAGCCAAAACCCATTCCCTTAATTTCATATGCAATATCAAGTATCATCAACTAATTTACCAAGTTAATCTACAATACAGTCAATACTAAAATAGCAGAGAAATTATCAAGAAAGAGATGTACCTGTTGAGAGGGATGTACAATTATGGGAGTCCCAAGCTGGTGGGTTATTCACTGTAACCAGAGACACATCGGGTGAGTTGCTGGGCAGAGGCACTAAGATTACCCTCTACCTTAAAGAAGACTAGCTTGAATACCTTGAGGAGTGCAGGCTCAAGGATCTGATTATGAAAAATTATGAGTTTATCAGCTACCCAATTTCTCTTTGGATTGGAGTTCATCAGCTACCCAAGGCTCAAGGCTTCGAGTTCGACAATGGCTTCGGCTTCGAGTTCTATAGTGGCTTTGAGTTCAAGTTCGAGAGGGGCTTTGAGTGTTCCACCGCCTCAACATCAACAACGATTCTCGCCTCGAACTCGAAGGTCTCATCAAGAGGGCAGATCATATAAGATCGACTGTCTTAGACGAGAGAGAGAGAGAGAGAGAGAGAGAGAGGCGTAAAGCAGAAGACAAGAGATGGGTGGTGGCTGGGTGCAAAACGATTAGGGCAAAAAATGCCCAAATAACTTCAAAACCTAGTATTTATAGTATTTGAATCAATTCGTCCGATTTGCTTTAAACCGTCCAGTTCAGCAGATTTTGTCCGATTTCTTTGCTCAAACGATCCAATAACTAAACCGGCCTGGCTCAGGCTCTGGTTCACTGGGTCAACCTGTCGGGCCGGGTTTCAAAACACTGGCGCCAAATACTAATTTTATTGGCAACAAAATTGTTTGTCGCTAAAAAATAATTTTTTGTCGCAAATTTTTTTATTAATTAAAGGAAAATAATAAATAAAACTTAGCGATGATTTATGTTCGCCGTACAAAATTTATTGAATATTTATTGATTGGTGACGTCCAATATTTTGGTCGCAGAATCGTTTTAGGTAAAATAATTATTTTGATTATTTAAAACGACGTAGTTTTGAATCGAAGGAATTTTAATCCACCTTCTAAAATGACGTCGTGTTGGGGCCCTCAGAATAATTCCTAGATCCAAAACGACGTGGTTTGGAAACCCTAGATTAATACCCTCTCTTCTTCATCGTCTCTTCATTCCACACCTTTCTCTGCGTTCAACGAAGGTCAAGGCTGTGAGTTCTCTGTCTCTGTCTCTCTCTCTATGTGTTCATAGCTGAGTGCATTAGGACACAGAACACACGCACACAACCCCTCCTCAATCCCCTATTTTATGTGCTGCCATTTTGGTGTAACTTCACGGTGCCTGGCTTGGTCTTTATCAAATTATATGTATGATTTTCCTTGTGAGACAGAAAAACTAACTAGGTGATGCGAACCTGATGGAGTCTCCAAACTCGAGAACAATGGAGTTCCACCAAATCTGCAATCTCATGCCGATGAAGTTAACAGTTGAGAAATACCAAATTCAAGAGCATTTTCTTGTTTTGGCTTGATTGTGTATTTCTTTCAAACACTAGGATCTCTGTTACAATTTTTTTCTTGCAAAATCGAAAGATTATATTGAAGATTTTATCATCTACTGTATGACTTCTCCTTCTTTTATTGTTTCTTGAATCTTGATTGGTTTCCGAAAAAACTAAGGAGCGAGTATAACATTGTGAAATGCTTAGTTGCCTAAATGCTAATATATACTAATCATTGAGTTCGAAACTTTTTGAAATTATTTCTCTGTTATATGAAGACTGATGAGGTGTGAGCAAAGTTGATTGGGAATTGTAATTCTTGATTTTGATTCAAGCTTTTATTCATTATTGATATTTCACAGCTTCCACACATATTAGAAACAACTTGGCTTCTAGCTATTATAATCACCATGATGGTGCTTGGTGGACCTTATAGTATGATAGCTTATATCTCATTTCATTTCATTTCATTATTCACTACTCAATGAGAACAAGTTATTTCTTGTTGGTCCTAACCGTTGTTTTTAGTTTGATATGGAGTGGTAAATAAATGATGGTGGGCTACTTGCTCTTAAAATTTGTGATTCAAGAGGTGTAAACTTTGGAGTCCATTGTAAGCTCCAGCTAGTGTTTTAGTGGTGCATTGTAAACTATTAATTAAGTCATTAAGTCATACTTCTTCCCTTAAAAATACCCAAAAATAATTTTTACAAAAGTAATTTAGGCGACAAGAAAAAGTTGTTCGCCAAAACCCTCTTTGTCTTTTTTGGCGACGGACATACTTTGTTGCCTATATTTTATGCACTTATTGTTAGCGACGAAGTAGAGTTGGTCGTTAAAAGTTTTCATATTTGACAACGAATATTATTGTCGCCAAAAGTTTTATGTAATTAAAATAATTTATTTTTTTGTGACAAACAAAACACCAGCAACCAAATGAGAAGTTGTTTGGTGGCGAATTTATCGTTGCCTATTGTATACTTTTGGCAATGAAATCTTTGTTGTAACTTAAAACTTTCTCAGACGAGCCTAAGGCGGCGAAATTAGTTTGTCGCAAAAAAGTTTTAGCAACCAAATTTATACATTTTGCGTCGAGTAAGTTTGTCGCTAAAAAACAAATTTGTTGTAGTGAGGTTCTTCAGCCACCGTTGCCGTTTTCGGAATGGAGTAGGTCATCCATACCCGTGATGCCTCCATCATCTTGGGTCTTGCCTCTCTTGTCCTTCGCTGAGGCTTCCTCCATGGAGCTCCTATTCGAGGTCTTCACTTGCCATCCATGATCCTTGCCCTCGACCTCACTCAATTACATGTGGAGTAGAGGAAAGTAAGGAAACTACTCTAGCCCCCAAAGGAATGGTATTAGGGTAAAGAACATGGGGTGGCTCAGGTCCTACTGCCTCCTTGGTCCTACAACTTCCTTCCTTGTGGAATCGCCATTGGAGTCCTCCCCCATCGCCTCCAAGCTCCTAGTCTTCATCTTCTCGATCTCTTTTTGGAGAAAAGGACTTTGAACCCTAGTCTCAAGAGAAAACTTCAAGAGAAAAAATAGAAGGGGGAAATGGAGTAGAAAGAGTTTATAAGAATTTTTATATACAAGCCCTTTTGTAAGATTTTTTTTCTGTAAAAAAAAACACCAACAAAGAACTTCTTGAAGCAAGACCAAAAACCCAACAAAAGGGAGGATTGGAAAATGCAATGAATGCCCAATGAAGGTGAATTCAATCAACGAAAAGCTCTGTGAAGATGAAGCTACCACCGTGTGGGACAAGAAACCTTTTTCGGATGAACAGCTCACTCATGCCCTCAACCTCCTTCTCTCGCAAGCAATCGGGGCTTGGGGCATGGGGGGCAAATGACGAGCCCAAATCTAACTGGGACAGACCCAATAAATCAAGTAAGCCCAAATCAGCTAAAAGGCAAGTCAAACCTAGTTCATCAATTTGACCCAACCCAAGGTCCAAGGAGTCCAAGAAGATTAGAGCACACGGAGAGTCATCATCGGGATACCCACTCTCGAAGATCAATATTACTTTTAATTGTACTTACCTTTTGTAACTATCCTCTCCGAGAAACTTGTGTCTTTACGCTCACGTCACCGCCTCAACTAAAGCTCCATGTGCCTATAAATTGTAAGTCTTCTCCACATGGAGTGGGCACCCTCTTTGTATCTCTCTACACACCCCTCACATAGCTATTACTCTCATAGCTACCACACCTCTCCCGGATCTCTCTCTCTCTCTTCCTTTATTCCATTAATAAAGGTTCTCCGGCCACTCTTGCCGCTTTCAAAGTGGAGTAGGTCACCCGGACAAAATCACTATATATCTGCGTGTTGGCCCGATATTTATTTTTTTGTCATTTATTACTTTATTGTCTATTAATTACACTATATCATACACTCGACTATTGATTGTGCATAAACCTATTTTGTGCATCATTAATATTTGTTAGACAAAAACATGGTTGGTTGGTCGAGAGAATAAAGACTCAACAGCCAATTCAAGCCCATATGAACAAATAGAGAGTTCTTGATACGAAAACGAACAAAGCTACCTAAGGATTAAATGAATAGTTACTAGAACTTTTGGTGCAATGTATCTAGGAAGAATAATGGATATGAAGGAGCATGAAGAGAAACTCAATATGCAATATCTCATACTCAATAGTGTTCACATGCAACGCATGTATACATCAACTAGTTTACTATAAAATATCAACAAATGTGAAAAATATTTGTTAGACTATAATACCCCTATAAAAATGATTAAAGATAATTATATCATTATGTATTTAATTACTTAATACAATTAAATATCTAATAACTCTTCATATATTGTACACCCAAAAAAAAATGATTAAAGACAACTATATCATTATGTATTTAATTACTCAATAACAATTAAATGTCCAAATAACGTTTCATATACTTTCATTTCCACATAAATAATCTATATGAATATCTATACCTGTATCTATACATCTATTTATACTTCAAAAAATAAATATTCAGTGTACATCCAATTTATAATATAAATAATAATAATATATATCTTGATTTTTATTAGCATTTTTCATATCATAATCACAGTAATTAATACTTAAAAGTTTTAGGTTGTTTCCCTTTTGTGCAGTGAATACATTAGTTCGTCTTCCAAACAAGCTTCACATATTATCACAAGAAGATTGCACCAACATCTTGATAGAGCAAAAAGGATTCAAGCAAAGTAAAGAAACTTTTCCTTTTAGCAAATTGATTTTTCCAATTTCGTGAATTTGTTTGTTACTTTTATCAACTCACTGCTTCGTAAAAAAAAGTAGAAAAAAATTATACTCTCGAGTCAAGTTATATTTTTATCATTGAGGATAAAAAACAATAAAAATGTTACTATTGATGTTGCCATGAAAATGATGGAAATAACAATATACTTGACCCTTTTATTATACCCTTTACCTTTTGTTTTAAAAGACCGAGAGGAAATACCTTTTTTCCTCATAATTTAATTTATTATTTTATCTGAAAAAAAAGTCATCTTTTAAAGAACTTGATATCAAAATCTATATAGTGGTAGAACATGTGGCTTGCCCTTGACGCTTTGGTGGAGTGAATTTCTAGGAAAAAATGCATGAGTGATTTCTCCTCGGCTCTAGACGAAGCTACGGGGGGATTAACACCACATTCTCCTCTCTAGACGAAGCTACGGGGGGATTAACACCACATCCTCTCCTGATAGACTCAAAACTCTTCACTCACTTGTGATGAGGGTAATTTTAAGTGTTACTACAAAATCACGTACACTATATTACTTTGTAAAATTTGCAATTTGTTTTATTAATACGCGTGGGAATCTCTTATGCTAATGGTTACATTATTTGTTTATTTGGGATCATCATAAGATTTCTAATTTCACTTATGGGCCAAATGTAGTATAATAATAAATCTTGAATTGAGTAAAGTTCTGGTAGGAATTTACTTTGAATAAAATTTCAGTTAACAATGGCATGTCTCCTGCTTTGATTTGACTTTAATGTGGTCTCAAAGTCCTCAATGATTTTTTTTTAATATTAGGGTACATGCCTCTTTTAAATTCTAGAAAACCACTTAATCCGTGGATAGAGTTATTTTTTACGATGATATTGGATCTTAGCCTACTCGCCTAGCATGAGTGAAGGAGATGCCCTACCCTGACTCATATCTTCCTTCCTCTGGGACATTGGTGCACTTGCAAAGTACTCATATCCGCTTGTCGACACAGAATACAACAAAATACACAAAAAAAATCAAAAAATTACTAAAAACCCAATTGATAAATTAGCAAGCACCTAATGGTTCAACTGCTTGCTTTTAAATGAGAATTTCAAAACAAAAATACCAATTTATTTTGTGTAGTAGATGTGTGTGTGTGTTGAGTGCAGTGGGCTGTGTGTGGATGTGTGTTGTGCAACTGAGTGCGTGTGTATGCACTGTGGTGCTCTGTTTGCGTCGAGAGAGAGAGAGAGAGAGAGAGAGAGAGAGAGAGAGAGAGAGAGAGAGGAGAGTTTACTTGGAATTCAGGAAGGCTAGAAGAAATGTATGTGGGTCACTGTTGTCAGTGGTGGGTGCCACGACAAAGAAGACGGAGATAAAAAGAGAGGCCGGGAGAGAAAAGGTTGGTTGTTTGTCGCTGAGCATTTGAGATAGAGGGAGAGGGAGAAAAGAGAAGAGGAAGGTGAGTGGGAGCTATCCTTAAAGAACAACTCGAGTGGTAATAAGGATAAGCCGTAAAAGTGTCATAAGTTTAAATTTTGATAATTCTTGAGGTAAAGACGTCATAAGTTTAAATTTTGATAATTTTTTAGGATCCCCCTCAATGAATATTCATTTTATATTGGTCAGCCAATCCCAATATTAAATATAAATATTAGGAGTCATAATTTGAATAAGAATTCTTGTGGTAAACGTTTACGATGTGTGATTAAATAAAAAATGATGTTCTATAGAACGATTCCCAGATTGGCCAAAAAAAAGATTAATAAATAATAAGTGGGATGAACTGAGATCAATCAAATAATGTTATTTCTATGGAACGATTCAGTCTAATCAATTTGTCCATTTAGACTGTATCCATGTGGGAGAATGATAAAGAAAAAGAAAGGAAGAGAAGAATTTACAGAGGGTCGAACTAGGTATATGTAATTGAATGAATATAACTCAATTCTTGTGGAAGTTTCGATAAATGATTCTCGAATCCGATTGAATCTAAGATGAATCAATAGTTGGTTTACGTTATGGAACAAATACATTTATATGTAATATTAGATATTGACTAGTTTTATATATATCTAATTTGTCTTACTACTGTGAATTTGGATGCGGATTCCAATAGAAGTCCTTATATCTCGTCTATGACTATGAGTTGAATGAATAAACGGATGAAATCAAAAAAAAGATTGAAGAATTCAAAAAATGATTCGGAACAAAGAAATGGAAGAACGAAAGTCAGATGGATTCACAAAGACCCTGTGAATAGAAACTAAAAAAGAAATATATAAGTAGTTTTGATGATTTAATAATATTATTATTTTATTGCAATTTGAAGTTATTAGTTACTTCAACTGGATGAATCTTAGCAATGGAATAATGAAATTAAGTCATAATTCATTGGTTGATTGAAATATAGAAGTAGTTTCATGAGAGATTTATCCCTCATGAATATATCTTAGTTTCGATATAGATGATCTGACTTTGACTGAATCAAGAAGACGATTAATTGATATGCACGTAAATTGACTTATACTCTTAATCGTTGAAAAAAAACAGGTGAGTGGGAGCCACATGGCACGTACGTTGTTGTGCACAAGAAATGGGTGGTGGCCTGATAGGCCTTGCCTTTTTTTTTTTTAATTATTTTGAGTGGGCTTAGTATTTTTTTTTTTTTGGGTGGGCGTTAGGGGTGTCTATGAGCCGGGTTATCCACGGGTCCCGTTATCCTGTCCGAAAAAAATAGGCCCGAAATTCGATAGTTGGTCCGCCCGAGTCCGAGTCCGAGTCCGAGCCCAATATCCTTTAAAAAGGGCTTGGGTTTGCCTCTAAACCCATTACCCAGCCTGAAGCCCGGCCCAAGAGCCCGCCCGCAAGCCCAACCCAGCCTACCATATCCTACATTTTTTTTGAAAAAAAAGTTATACTTTTAGACCATTAAATTTGAAATTTTGAAATAAGTCTCTCAATATCGAAATTTGAGGTTTTAAAAATTTAGATATTATAAATAATGTATTATTTTATTTTTCATGTATTAAACATATAAGTTTTAAATGATAGAATAATACAAATGATAGATAAGTTAGTAGGTGTCAACCTAGTTGAGATTTATTCATTCTATTAGATGTAGTTCATTATTTTATTTTTATCTATTTTGACTTTATTTTTGATTCAAAAATATAATTTACATAAATATTAAGTGACAAAAATATTCATTATTTTTAAATAAAGATGTATATAAAAAAGCTCGCAACACAGGCTCGCCCAATAGATTCACGAGTTGGGCTGCGAGTAGCCTACCACTACCCGAAGCCCGCCCTGGCCCATGGACACCCCTAGAGGGCGTTGAGACATTTTACAATATATATATATATATAATTATTATAATATAAAATAAGACGGTTTCAACAAACCCATCATAAGGTCTCAAATTCATTCATCAAACGGTCAAAAAATTAATTTTTTTTTCCTCAATATTTCTCTCCCAACAGGTCAATGATTACCATTTTCTTCCTTTAATATTTTCCTCCCAACCGATCAATAATTATGACTAATCTTGGAACACAAGATTTTTTTTGATATAATTATTAAATGAGTCAAATTTGTCATTAATATCATCTGTGTAGTGTAACATTTTGAATTTTTATAAGATACAATGATAACATTTTGATTAAAAAAAACTCATCAACTTAACCGATAAAAAAAACAAGGGCGCTGTTTAACACAATTATACTGAATATAATTAATTTTAATTTTATTTATCTAATTAATTATCTCAAACGAACATGTATTACACATATATTGAATCAAAAGTTCAAGACTAATTTTTTTTATCTCTTAAGAAAACTCAATGCTAATATATTCTTATAAATTAATAATTTTGTAATAACTTGTGCTAATTAAAAAAATAATATTTTATAAATGATATTTGTTGAATTTTTTCTTTTGATAGAAAATATTTTGGTGATATATTTTTTGATATATTAGATTTTTAGTTTATAATAGATTTGACTCGATTTTGATTACATTTATATAAATTAATGTTCGATTTTGATTACATGTATATAAAACAAAAAATACTTCAGTAAGTTCACCTAACGGTCTCAAATAAACTCATCAAACGACCACCAACATCTCTCTCAAAATCATTCAATTAAATTTTATCTTCTTCTTCTCACTTTCTCTCTCTGGAAGTGGCAGAAGGAGGATAGGCTTAGAGCCACCCTGAATATTTTTTTAGTTATATATGTTTCATATATTCTTAATTGGGCTTATTGTAATGATTTATGAAAAATAAATTTAATTAGGTCAAACAAGTTGGGTATTAGAACAAAAAAAAAAGTCTATACCAAATCTCTTAAAACTAAAATTGATTCCTTAAAATATTTGTATGATTTGTTGGAGCCTCATTTAGTTCAAAAATTATGGAATATATAGTCAAAAATTAGTAAAATATAAAATTTGTAAGAAGATTAAAAATTATAGAATATTCATTTTATTTGTGTCAAATCTATAAATATAAAATAGGGTAGACTTCAATAAGTTCATTCGACAGTTTCAAATAGACTCAACTAGGGATTAATTTATTTACAATAATTTGAACCTTGGTGAATGATATTTGTAGATCTTTTTTTGATAAAAAATATTTTGGATATATGTTTTTTTGATAAATTAGATTTTTAGTTTATATTAGATTTGACTCGATTTGATTATATGTATATAAATTAATATTTGATTTTGATTATATGTATATAAATTAATATTTTTTTAAGTCAATTCTATCATATTTCGTTAATATATCTATTATATAAAACAAGAAAAACTTCAATAAGTTCATCCAACGGTTTCAAATAAACTCATTCAACGGCCACCAACATTTCTTTCAAAACCATTTAGATTGAATTTTACCTTCCCTTCTCAATCTTCACTCTTCACTCTTCACTCTTTGGTAGTGGCTGGGGGGGGGGGGGGGGGCAGAATTTTTATATTATAGATTGAATTTTACCTTCACCTTGAATTTTTTTTTGTTATAATTGTTTTAAATATTTTTTTTTGAATATTCTTAATTGGGTCCACTGTCATAATTTATGAAAAATAAAATTAATTGGGTCAAACAAATTAGGTATTAGAACCAAAAAAAAAGTCTATACCAAATCTCTTAAAACTAAAATTGATTCCCTAGAGTATTTGTATGATTTGTTGGAGCATCATTTGATTCAAAAATTATGGAATATATAGTCAAAAATGAGTAAAATATAAAATTTGTAAAAAGATTAAAAATGATACAATATTACTTTTATTTGTGTCAAATTTATAATATAAAATTTAACAGATTTCAATAAGTCCATAGACTCATTTAACGACTACTAACATCTTTTTTAAAATCATTTACAAAAAATTCCTCCCTTTTTAAATGTATCACTTCTCACTTATATTACGCTGCATCTTCGTGCACGAATTACCCGGGACAAATATTAGAGAGACGGGAGAGGTTTCAAGTATTGTCATAGTCAGAGCACGAGGGGAGCTTCGTAGAAAGTCAAATGCCCCATCCCATGGCTGCCCTGCTGTGTCTGTCATGAAAACAATATTCAATTTATAGAAAAATATATTTTAGAATAAGTTACTTGTAATAATGTGCAATGTTCCCGTCGCGTCGGTGTAGGTATGGGAGAGTGAAAATAAAATATATTATTTTCACCCTCCCATACCTATACATGCCAATCATAAATTATTCCCACAACTTCCCCACACTCAAACATCAAATGGTTCTCCCTCTACGATGAACACAATTCCAGTGCTTTTGCCTACAATCTACATTTTATTTGTGATTTTCAGAATGAATAATAAAATAAGCAAACTGTTAATTCCCATTACGAATATCATTAATGTATTCGTAGTTGTTTTTTGTTTTTTAATCCAAGTTGAGTTGGGGCGGTCGTTGAGAAATGATAATAAAGCCACCAGTGGTGAGGAAGTTGTGGACAATTATTTTTATATTTAAGTAGACAATATTCTCATCTCCTCCGGCACGGGAATTGCAATATTCTCTTCAGATCAGAAAGGAAAAAATGGAAAGCAAGCCAGTGATTGTTGCTAAAGCCACCAGTGGTGATTCCTCATCTCTCAAATCTCCATTTCTCAGAAACTTCTGGGTTTAGATGGAAATTTCATAGCATCTTCTACCTCTTTCCACATTGTAGATCTATAAATTATTTTTATATTTAAGTTAGTAGACAATCTCATCTTCTCTGCCACCGTCATATACCATTTTGTGATTTTCTCTTCAGATTATTCCCAAGGAAAAATGGAATGCAACCCAGTGACTACTGCTAAATCCACCAGTGCTGATTCCTCATCGCCTTCGCCGGTTGAGATTGTCGATGGAAATTCCTCCCCGCAGGTTTGTTTTTCTAATCTCTCTCTCTTTCTCTCAAACGACTCTCCTTCCATTTTCTCCACTTATACTTGATTTTCCTTATTTGCTAGAAAATAGAAAACACACCTGTGACTACTGCTGAAGCCACCAATGCTGATTCCTTATCCTCGGATGAATGGGCTCGCCTAATCCAAATCACAACTGGGGAGTATATAGTGAGCAATAATTATAAATTTTTTAAATTATATATAATCCCTAAAAATTCATTATCGCTTCTTTTGTTTATTGGTAGATAGAAATAACTCTGATTTAGACTTTTTTTTAAAAGTATTTCTCTAAGATTGCTTCAAATAATTAATAAAAAGAATAAGCAAGGAACAATTGTTGTTATTTTCTTTTAAAGTATTTCTCTATGATTTAGACTTTCTTTTAAATTATGTTGTTATTTTGTACTTCCTTGCATTTTCATATTTATTTCTTGTTTGCTTCCTCCTGATCTATTCCCCCTCCCTTTCTCCATCCTCCTCTTTTGGTTGATCTTCCAGTCCGAAACATCTTGTGGGTGATCTGTTGTGATTAGTCAAGAAATAAGGCATGTGCTGCATTTGGTTCCAGCTGCAGCAGCAGATTTTGGGGTTCATGGTTACAAAGTTGAAAATAAATGGCCTCAAATATATACCTCTCTCTTGATTCCATCGGGATGAAGAGGTTATCAAATATGTTTTTTATTTTTATTTTTATAATTTGATAAATATAAATAATTATCAAACATGTTTTTTGTTTTCAAATTTTACCACAGAAAAAAATAAAAATTGTTTATATCTTTTATTTTTTTAAAAAACACGAAAATAAAAACATTACCAAATGCATCCTTAATGTTTATTGATTCTCTATTTTCAATGAACATAATACATTAATCTCCTCTCTTTCTCTCTCTCTCTCCCTCCGCATTATATTTTCTCCCCCCTCTAAGATTTTTAAAAGTGCGTGTGTATATAGCTTATTTCATATATTGTATTAAAACTGTTCAAAAAAAAAAAATCTATTGTATTAGAAGGCTTAATGACCTAACTATAGGACGTAGATAATATCATGTTAAAGTTGATTTTGGATAAATTTCATATAAGTATAAATTTAACAATGACAATGACTTGTTGAATAACATTCCTAATTTTGTCATTATTGGCCCTCCTATAAAATCTTGACTCAATTCCAAAATATACATGATGATAAAAGACAAAGTTTATTAGGGTTTTTTGCATTTTACACCCCACAAAAATCTCTTGATTCTCACTTCATACACTGAAAGATTATTTTTTTCATATTACAGCTCGAATGTCATAAATTGATTCTAATGTGACTTTCGAACTAACATCCGTTTCAAATTCTGTTAAAAATTAATGCACTTGCCACATGTATGTGATGTTCTTGGATAAAAATGTAAACTAGTCATCCATATCCCTGGGTGACTAGTTTACCGAAATTTGAAACGGATGTTAGTCCGAGGGCCATATTGGAACTAATTTATGACATTCAGGGTGTAATGTGGAAAAAATAATTTTTTGGGATACAAAGTGGGAATCAAGACATCTTTCGGAAAGAAAAATGGAAAAATCTCACTTTAATAAGACACAAACTCTAATTTTCACTAAAAGAAATTGCATTAATATTTCTTTCTGTATCTCTAGGTTCAGCAGCAGGCCGGAGTATCACCTTCATTTACAAGGTCCAATGGGGGAGGGAATTGTGATACAAAGGAGCTCAGTGTAAGTTGGTTGATTTCTACCTGGCTAGATGATGAATTCCAAGACTTACACTACCATATTCACCTACATTAACCTTCGAATTTCTTTGTTACATCTGCGATGGTCATTCCAACAGTCATACATAACGTGTTCGTAGCAAACGGATCTAGGTTATAATAATAGGTCGAGGACTACCTAATATACAATTGATTTATCTACATAAGGGGCTATTTGATTTTAAGTTATATATTATAACATGTATTAGATATAGGTGTTGCCAGGGGCGGATTTGCAATGTGGGCAGCTGTCCACATTGCAATTTTAACAACTTTTGGGGCCTAGTAGAATTTTGAAAAGTTTCAGAAGTGTTTAAAATTGCCCCATTGAAAATTTATAAAACATATAGGGTTATTTCTACAATTTAGAAAATAAATGGAGTCCTTAACAAATGTATGTAGACAAGATGTAGTTGTTTTATCCTCAAACCATTGTTGCCTATTAAATGTTTGTTAAAATGCCACAAACAAAGCCATGACAAAATGAGCAAGTAACTATGACAATCCGCGAGTCCTAAGGAAATTTTGCATTGCTCATGGTCAAAGGCTTGTGATTTTCAACTATTTTATTTAATTCAAACACTTGAAAATTCAAACAACATGGTTGCTTGATCAATATACATTGATCTTACAAGTTGTTTGTTAAAAATTCAAGGATAAAACATTGAATTTGAGTTGAATTAGAGCCCCACTGTGAAACAATCTTGGCTCCGCCCCCTGGGTGTTGCAAAGTTGGTGAGTCAAGTCTCTCAACCAATTGATTGAATTTCCGGATTGTTTGTCTAAATGTCTCAATTTAGCTGCAATCAATTTGCTTATTGTTTCAATTCAGTTTGTTAACCTACATGTACGGAAGTTTGTATGACATGTGGGAGGATGTGTAGAACAATTAATTATTCAATTATCGTAGTTTTGAAACTTATTTATGAAATGTGATAGTTTAAAACTTATTTACTAAATTATCATTTTTTTTTCAAAAAAAAGTATTTTCAAAATAATGATAATTTTACAAACAAATGTAGAACTCTAATATTTAAGTAAATAAAATTAACCCAGCTTGCAACAAACCATTATTGACTAGGCTTTCATTAAAAAAAAAAAAAAGGCTTTAGACATGTATTATAATTATAATTATAATGCTTTCTAGGTAGTTGTTCATCAGTATTATCAACTCAAAAATACAATAAATTTATTTATATGTGGAATATATAATTAGTTATCCAATATTAAAAATGTATATTTATTTCATAATAGTCTTCAAACGTACATATTTTTTTTTTAAGATAGATGCTAGTGCAAATAGAAAAAAAAAATCATATGTGAATTAAATTTTAAATAATATTAAACAACATTTTTTCACTTTTCATATCGAAAAATAGGTGCATCTATTGTTTTTCAATGTATATTTTTAAACCATCTTAGACAGTTATCATTTTAATCATCAATTAGTTCTATTCCTACCATTACACTAGTTTTTTTATTTATAATTTCATCTTTTCATATTTCTGGTAGAATTATTTTTGCAAAATAGTAGTCATGTATTTTGATGAAATTGTTTTTCTTACTCAAACAAAAATACTTAGAAAATGTTATCAAACTATACATAAGTTGAATCCATGTTAGATTTTATACATGTTGGTGGAAATATTGTCATCATTATACCAAGAGCTTCTAAGGGTGAGAAGAAACCTATAGGTAGGTACTGAATCCATCATTTAACTTGTTTATTCTTATTGCTATTTTAGCTTAGGGTTTTTTGCATTTTCTCCACTTAAACTTGGTTTTCCTTATTTGCTAGAAAATAGAAAACACACCCGTGACTATTGCTGAAGCCACCAATGGTGCGTCCTTATCCCCGGTTGAAAGGGCTCGCCAAATCCGAATCACACCTGGGAAGTATAGGGTGAGCAATAATTATAAATTTTTTAAATTATATATAATACCTAAAAATTCATTATCGCTTCTTTTGTTTTTTGGTAGATAGTAATAACTCTGATTTAGACTTTTGTTTAAAAGTATTTCTCTAAGATTGCTTCAAATAATTAATAAAAAGAATAAGCAAGGAACAATTGTTGTTATTTTCTTTTAAAGTATTTCTCTATGATTTAGACTTTCTTTTAAATTATGTTGTTATTTTGTACTTCCTTGCATTTTCATATTTATTTCTTGTTTGCTTCCTCCTGATCTATTCCCCCTCCCTTTCTCCATCCTCCTCTTTTGGTTGATCTTCCAGTCCGAAACATCTTGTGGGTGATCTGTTGTGATTAGTCAAGAAATAAGGCATGTGCTGCATTTGGTTCCAGCTGCAGCAGCAGATTTTGGGGTTCATGGTTACAAAGTTGAAAATAAATGGCCTCAAATATATACCTCTCTCTTGATTCCATCGGGATGAAGAGGTTATCAAATATGTTTTTTATTTTTATTTTTATAATTTGATAAATATAAATAATTATCAAACATGTTTTTTGTTTTCAAATTTTACCACAGAAAAAATAAAAATTGTTTATATCTTTTATTTTTTTAAAAAACACGAAAATAAAAACATTACCAAATGCATCCTTAATGTTTATTGATTCTCTATTTTCAATGAACATAATACATTAATCTCCTCTCTTTCTCTCTCTCTCTCTCCCTCCGCATTATATTTTCTCCCCCCTCTAAGATTTTTAAAAGTGCATGTGTATATAGCTTATTTCATATATTGTATTAAAACTGTTCAAAAAAAAAATCTATTGTATTAGAAGGCTTAATGACCTAACTATAGGACGTAGATAATATCATGTTAAAGTTGATTTTGGATAAATTTCATATAAGTATAAATTTAACAATGACAATGACTTGTTGAATAACATTCCTAATTTTGTCATTTTTGGCCCTCCTATAAAATCTTGACTCAATTCCAAAATATACATGATGATAAAAGACAAAGTTTATTAGGGTTTTTTGCATTTTACACCCCACAAAAATCTCTTGATTCTCACTTCATACACTGAAAGATTATTTTTTTCATATTACACCTCGAATGTCATAAATTGATTCTAATGTGGCTTTCGAACTAACATCCGTTTCAAATTCTGTTAAAAATTAATGCACTTGCCACCTGTATGTGATGTTCTTGGATAAAAATGTAAACTAGTCATCCATATCTCTGGGTGACTAGTTTACCGAAATTTGAAACGGATGTTAGTCCGAGGGCCATATTGGAACCAATTTATAACATTCAGGGTGTAATGTGGAAAAAATAATTTTTTGGGATACAAAGTGGGAATCAAGACATCTTTCGGAAAGAAAAATGGAAAAATCTCACTTTAATAAGACACAAACTCTAATTTTCACTAAAAGAAATTGCATTAATATTTCTTTCTGTATCTCTAGGTTCAGCAGCAGGTCGGAGTATCACCTTCATTTACAAGGTCCAATGGGGGAGGGAATTGTGATACAAAGGAGCTCAGTGTAAGTTGGTTGATTTCTACCTGGCTAGATGATGAATTCCAAGACTTACACTACCATATTCACCTACATTAACCTTCGAATTTCTTTGTTACATCTGCGATGGTCATTCCAACAGTCATACATAACGTGTTCGTAGCAAACGGATCTAGGTTATAATAATAGGTCGAGGACAACCTAATATACAATTGATTTATCTACATAAGGGGCTATTTGATTTTAAGTTATATATTATAACATGTATTAGATATAGGTGTTGCCAGGGGCGGATTTGCAATGTGGGCAGCTGTACACATTGCAATTTTAACAACTTTTGGGGCCTAGTAGAATTTTGAAAAGTTTCAGAAGTGTTTAAAATTGCCCCATTGAAAATTTATAAAACATATAGGGTTATTTCTACAATTTAGAAAATAAATGGAGTCCTTAACAAATGTATGTAGACAAGATGTAGTTGTTTTATCCTCAAACCATTGTTGCCTATTAAATGTTTGTTAAAATGCCACAAACAAAGCCATGACAAAATGAGCAACTATGACTATCCGCGAGTCCTAAAGAAATTTTGCATTGCCCAAGGTGAAAGGCTTGCGATTTTCAACTATTTTATTTAATTCAAACACTTGAAAATTCAAACAACATGGTTGCTTGATCAATATACATTGATCTTACAAGTTGTTTGTTAAAAATTCAAGGATAAAACATTGAATTTGAGTTGAATTAGAGCCCCACTGTGAAACAATCTTGGCTCCGCCCCCTGGGTGTTGCAAGGTGGGTGAGTCAAGTCTCTCAACCAATTGATCGAATTTCCGGATTGTTTGTCTAAATGTCTCAATTTAGTTTTTCATCAGTATTATCAACTCAAAAATACAATAAATTTATTTATATGTGGAATATATAATTAGTTATCCAATATTAAAAATGTATATTTATTTCATAATAGTCTTCAAACGTACATATTTTTTTTTAAGATAGATGCTAGTGCAAATAGAAAAAAAATTCATATGTGAATTAAATTTTAAATAATATTAAACAACATTTTTGTTGAGTTGAATTGAGAATAAAACAAATAACGATACCCTTCTTCATAGTCGCTTTTCATATCGAATTTGGTCTTCATATTTCTGTTATTTACTATTCTCATAAGTGCATCTATATTTTTTCAATGTATATTTTTAAACCATCTATCATTTTAATCATTAATTAGTTCTATTCCTACCATTACACTAGTTTTTTTTATTTATAATTTCATCTTTTCATATTTCTGGTAGAATTATTTTTGCAAAATAGTAATCATGTATTTTGATGAAAGTTTTTTTCTTACTCAAACAAAAATACTTAAAAAATGTTATCAAACTATACATAAGTTAAATCCTTGTTAGATTTTATACAGGTTAGTGGAATTATTGTCATCATTAGACCAAGAGCTTCTGGGGGTGAGAAGAAACCTAAAGGTAGATACTGAATCCATCATTCAACTTGTTTATTCTTATTGCTATTTTAGCTTAGGGAGAGTTTTGCAGTACTGGAAAATCATTCTTTTGTTTCACATCCAAAATTATTTTTCATTGGGTTCAACTTACGACTCAGATGAATTGATCAAGATTGATCTTAAAAAGTTGAGGATGATACTAATATTTTTGGAGTTTTTGGGATTGATTCCAATCTTTTTCATAACAATCCATTCCGACTTTGAACCATATTGAGAAGTAACATTGAACCATTTGCCTCATAACTATCAGTATGGTAGGTACCATAGAAAATCCCGCTAGCTTAAGACAACTTTTAGAGGTTCCACTTTTAAGCTTTCAATGATAAATCTCAAGTACCAATATTTTGCACAACTAATGTAACATGTTGTAATTTTTTTTCTTGAGAATATTTTTAATAAAATTAAATTTGTCAAAAAAAAAGAGCATATTTATAATTATGCAAAAATAATCTATATGCATCTTAGTAAATGGATGGTATAATTGTGTACGCAAAAGTCAATAATGCAACACATGCTAAAATTTATACCAAATTTCCTATATCAAATTAATGTGTGTTGTTGGATTAACGGGTCTAGTAACTTCAATAAACATTCAATAATTGAGATATTGTCACATTATTCCGTGTACAAATTTAGTGCAGACAACATTTTCTTGAAAGTGTATTTTATTCAGAGGTTAGCATACCTCTCTCGAGAGGGAAAAAAAAGACAAATGAAATTTTAGGGTGACAAAATTTTATCCCAGGTCATTTACTTTTTTATCGTAGGGTGAAAAAATTTGTCATATTTACTATTGCAGTTCTATTCAAATTTTAGATTATAAATAGATAAATAAAAGCCGTCTATATATAATCTTGTTATCTATTTATATGTAATCATTTGTTTTTCTTTTGTCCTTGTTATTTCTGTTATAACCTCAATTTTTTTCTCCAGAAGAAGATGATGAAGAGATTCCTGAAGAACTAGCAGTTTGCAAATTTTGCTTCAACAAATTTGTCGAAGAAAACGTTCTCAAGACAAAATGCAATTGCAAAACTGGTCTTGCCCATGACAAATGTGCATCTCACCACTTCAATGAGCTAGGAGATAACATGTGTGAAGTCTGCGACCAAGAGGTTGAAACAACACCAGTAACTTTGCTTCGACGCCCATTCTCTCCGAAGAAAAAGAAGCGAAAAAACAAGAAACATTGCTTCGGATTATGAATGAAAAGGTAATGTATTAATCTTTATCGATGAAAAATACAAAGATGGGGTAAAAAGGATGGTGGTGATGATCCAGTTTAGTTCCTGCTACTCTTTAGTGTTGGGAAGAAAAATAGTACATGCCTCACTTTAGCATAGCTCGTATGGCATAATTGCACTTAAAATTTAATACGTTATTAGTCACACACTTAAATATGAGTGGAAGTGTAATGTAATTTACAAGTTATGATTACTAGATATTGCTAAAAGCACAAAAAGGTGCTCATCTTGGCCCCTGTAATTGTGGGTGTGATGATGGACTAGATATAAAACTAATTTTCGAAAAATATTTGCACAAAACGGTGTCTAGGACCCACAACCATGTGATTGCTACCCCCAGACTTAGCAGTCGAAGTAGCAATGGCCCATTCAATCACAAGCATAATTGTTTTAATTTGACTCGGAGTTATAGTACTCTATAGTGGTCTAGAAATGATTTTTTTTAAAAAATACTTGTACATGATGGTTATTCCAAGTTACAAGTCTATGACTGTAGGCCTGCACTTTTATTACTCCAAGAGGCAATGAGAAATACAACCATAAGTATAATTTCTTATAGAAGATGATGTTGATGAAATAACTAGTTTATTGGATTAAAGCTATCCTTAAACACTACATAACTCACTCATTATTTTTGAACTCTTGGTTTTGTTGGGATTGAAGTGACGTAATAGCGGGATCCTCATACACTGAATCACCCTTTTAATTAAAAGCAATGCTATGCATACCAAAAGTGTTCACCAAAATGTGTACTAAATCTTCTATAGCCATCAGATCAGTAAGTTCCATCGTTGATCCAACAACGGTTGTAGATAATTTGGTGCACATAGTTTTATCGTTTAATTAAAATTTCATTTCAATTATATATTGCTTCTTAGTTTACTTCCATATTTTCTTTCTTGGATAATTCAGTTTCATTATATTTTGATAATAATTATTATTTTCTCCGCAGGCCGGTTCGTTAATATTCTTCTTGTAATTCCAAGTTATATGCTTTATCCTTGGAGCAGCTGCTGATGTGCCACAATAAGAAAGAGGTGAGTAGAATGGAGAGCTTACGTATAAAGGGTCAAAATTGAGTTAAAAGTAGAATCAAAATTGCCCAAAAGTAAATAATGAATAATTTTATTTATAAATAGGGGAGGAACTACATCACAATAGAATAAGCAAATCTTAACTAGGTTGACATGTACACACCTATTTGTCTTTTTCAAGTTTCAAATTTCAAATTTGATGTGTATAACTTTGTTTTTAGAGGAAAGTGGGCTTGCTGTTCGAGCAGAGTTGGGCAGGCTGGGCTGGGCAGGGCAGGTGGGTTCTTGGGGCAAGGTTTTAAATGGCTTTTTGCGTGTGGCCTATTGGGTTGGATTTTGGGCCGGCTAATTAGTTTGGGGTAGGCCATAGCCCTCTCTTGAAGGATATTGAACTCAAGTTCTGGCCAACTGTCGGACTTATCAAATTATACTTTGATACCCCTAGCCATAATTCATTTCTTACATTGTCCTTTTAGTTACCATGCTTCTCACATCATATATTCAATTATGTTATGGGTTTCCCATTACTCTAATTATTTTCACAAAAAATTATTTAATTTTCTCCCTTAAGCAATGTGTTTTATTTGACTTTGCACTAGACATGTTGATAATTTCTGTCCAAAAGAAAATGGACATTTGTATTTGGTGTAGTGGAAAATCAACTAAAGTAGTTGAGAGGCTATGTAAAAATATAATAGTTCAAGGGGCACAATAAAATTGAGTCCATACGTATAAAGGGTCAAACTGTAATTTTTTCAATTATAGTCTTCTGGACTTGATTTAGTCGTAGGATATCTCTGCTCCTGAATTGGGGAAGATTCCTGATCCGTGGCTTTTTCACTTGTACACTGCGAAAAGCCCACAAGTTTCTTAATATTATTTAGTTTAAATTTGATTCATTTAAATACTTAAATTTTTCGTTTGAATCATTGAATGGCACCAACAACTCACATCTATTTGGTGCACACTACATTTCTCCTCAATTAAAATGTCATACCAAAAACTGCTTTTATTTCCTTTCCTAGTGATTCAACTATATATATACCAAATGAGAAGCGGAAAGACATTTAATCAATCAGTGTCAAAAGATTGAATTGTACTTACTAAAATATAATTGTAAATTACAAAAACTGAAAATAACTTACAACTAGTTTACTGAAAGAAAATCTCTTGCTGCATCTTATGAAAGTTGGATACAAGGAGAGATCAAAGAGAAGAGAGTAAAATTGGCTTTGAATCCCAAAGGGGTTCTACCTTGCTAAGGATGACTGAAGTTTTTATATAGGTGTAATGATTTTTGGAGAGGATCTTTGAAATGATTTCTTTTTTGACTTCTAGTGCTGCTTTAACCTAGGTAACTTGCTTTTATTTGGGTGATATGTTTTTCACTTTTGCTTTTCAGTGAAAAATTTGAAGTGAATCTCTTTTACTCTGGTGAATGCTGACTTTCTGGACGTGCACATGATAGTTGTGCACTTGATGTCGATTGAAAATCTGTTTTTAGTGGAAAAGTTGATTGAGTGATTAACTAGTGGCTGCTTTTTCTAGCGGAAAGTAGCTCTGTTGCTGGATGATTCGACGTGCACATGACGGTTGTGCCCTTGATGTCAACTAAAAATCTGCTTTCGATGGAGAAGTTGATTGAGTGATTAACTAGTGGCTGTAAAAGATAGCTTTTCTTTTTTTTTTTTTCGTGAAGAAAGTAGTGATTGAAATTTTAACACATAGTGATGGGAATCATGGGCTGGAAAGATCATAAGCATCATTGGGGTTTTGGGCATCTTGGAAGGGATCCATAGATGGGTTGATTGATGCTTGTAATGATGCAAAAGAACTGATATTCTGCTAACTGGTTGCTTGCTAGAGTAGCTTATGGGCTAATTCAATTAACTTAGAAGGCTTTTGCTTCTTCTTCTTTTTGCTAGAATCCTTAGAAGAGGATTTAATTTGCTTTGTTGGAGATGCCTGAACTTCTGGTGAAGATACTCCGAGAGCTAGCATGACTTGCTTGACTGGTGGTGTACTAGTGGATGTTCCTGTAACCTTGATGGGAGTATGAACCTTGACTGAAAATTCTTTTTCTACTTGGGTAATAATACGACTCTGGTCAAATCTTGACCACCATTTGACATAGTATTGTCTGACTAATGTATTTGCTATAATACTATAATCCCACTTGAAAATCCAAGGGACTTTATATTTTATCATAAATAATAATAATAATGAAAACTGACTATCATCTTGACTAACCTTAAAATAGGATGAGAAATAGGCAACTTGATCTTGAAGATCCTGGGCAAGAATTTCAAGCTTAGGGCTATGAACCTGCCACCACTGTCAAAACCTAGAAGGAACTTGACTCTTGAAATCCTTGCTAAATTGTATGAACCAAGAATGAGCATAAGACTCATCTTGATAGAGGATCAGTTTAAACCAAGACTTTTTGTAGTCATAGTAACTAAACTATTTTCTATGCCTTGGAAGATCTCTGAGTAAAGAAGGGTAAGATCCCCATTTTTTGGGTGAGATGAACTTCTATATATATAAAGAATGATATATAAATTTTCTAGGATCATTCTTATCAGCAATGGGTTTGATAAAGATTGACTAGATGTGAAACAGGATATCCTGATAAAACTGGAAAGTCTTTTCAGGATCCAAAGGGATAAAGGTTCATCCTGGTTCAAGATAGACATTGACTAAGTCAATGAGATTGCTTAGGTGAGCATGGGTTGGATCAATAGCAAATATGTTATGGGCTATTGGCTTTTTAGCATATTCGATTTTTGGGGCTTGGTATGTTCACTTTGATGAATAGGGATTGGTTAATTGATTGGGCTTGGCTGAGGATTTGGGTACAACCATATATGGGCTAGAAGGTGACACTTGCTTAGCCATGTAAAGACGTATATGGTTGTGCCAGGGTTTACTAGGGATGATTGATATGTTGGCCTGCCAAGGTCGCCAAGAGGTTGGTAACAGTTTGTTATTTCGAGAGGTGGTAGTTGACTTGGCTTTGGGTTATGGTAATGCTAATTGTTTACCAATATCCTTCTCGGGCTTTTTGGATGAAGTACTGGGTTTGGTATTTTTCCTGTCTGCCATGAGGTTCCCACAGAAATTCTCAGGTTGAAAAACCAGGAATGTAATTATTACTACCCTTAATATATTCAATGTCAAAATAAAAAATACTTAAAATAAATTGTCATATGACAAAAATTTGCTTACTAGCAATATTTTGTACAACTTTTTTTCAAAACATATTTTGCTAATTTACAATCGACTCTGACTAAAAATTTCTGATTTAATATATCATCCTAAAATTTCGAGATACATAGGACAATAGATAAAATCTCTTTTTTAATAGTACTATAGTTTCTTTGTTCTTTGTTCCAAATTCCAGAGTTGAAACAAAAAATATGCTCTAGGGAGTCTGGATTGACTTTTTGGAGAATGATACCACCGTAGCCAATGTCGTAGGCATCAGTTTGAATGATTTTAAAAGAATTTGCTGAGAGAATACCAAGACAAGGCAAAGTATTGATATATTTCTTGACTTGTTGAACTATGGATGTATGAACACAATACCGTGGAGGAGGATTTCCTTTAAGTTTGTCATACAAAGGTTTGACTGTTTTTCGAAGATTCTGCTAGAAGTCTGAAACATAGTTTAAAGACCATAAGAATCTTTGTAACTGAGTTTTGTCTGTAATCTCATTAGGGAATTTATCTGCAAATTGGATAGATCTGCTGATAGGAACTACAGTTGACTGTTGGATATTATATCCAAGAAATCTGATTGAGGTTTGGAACAACTTAATTTTGTTAGAAGAGATGACTAGACTATTATGTCTAATTATCTCTAAGAAGGTGTTAATGTGTTTCCAGTGTTCTTCTATAGACTTGAAAAAAATGAGGATGTCATTTATGTAGACAATAGAGAAATAACTAACTGGGTTAAAAACTTCATTTATTATATTTTGAAATTCACTATGAGCATTTTTTAATCCAAATGACATTACATTCCATTCATAATGTCCAAGAGAGTAGTAAATGCAGTTTTATATCTGTCTTCTGGGGATATTTGAATTTGCCAGAAGCCACTTTTCAAATCAAAATTTGAAAATATTACTGAGTTGCTTAATCTTTTGACTAAATCTTGTTTGTTTAAAATTGAGTATCTGATTCATTCCAATACATAATTTAAAGGCTTGTAATTAATGACTAACCTTTGGTGCTCCTCTTTCTAACTCTGAATTTTTATGACATAGAAAGTTGGGCATGACCAATGAGATTTATTTTTCGTAATGATACCTAATGATACCATTTTTGAGTAATTTAGAATTTTTTTTTTACAAATTTTTATTATTTCATGGTTCATTTGGATTGGTCTTAACTTAGTTGGAATGTTTTGCTTACTAAATCTTTTGATATAAGAAAGTTTTACTATGTGTTTTTTCCTATGTCAGAAAATAGTGGGTAGGTTAAAACACACTTCATTTTCTATCTTTTCTTTAAACCTTTCAATCTTTTGGATTAAGATTGAATTGGTTAGTAGTTCTTGAATTCTTGTGTGGCTAATTTCTTCTTTAAGAAATTTTACTTGGTTACTTTTTTGGGTTACTAAATTAAGAGACTTAGAGATTGAATAATCTTTAAGTTGCCTTAATTCTTTGACTTGAGATTTTGTTAAAAATTTAAATGTTACTGAGTGACCAAATAGTTTGGTAGACACACCTTCTATATCTTAGTAAAAGAATATAACAGGTATATCAATGGTATACCAAGAATGACTTTATCTGTCATATTTTGTTCTAAGACAAATGATGTTTTAAGTATACATTGTCTTGACAAATATATACATCTAGTAGCTTGTATTTTATACTCATTTTACTACCATTTGCAGAACTGGGCTTTTCAGTTGTTTTATGATAATACTTTGTTGGTATAAGCCCTTTCTGTATGCAGTTTAAGTTTGCACCAGTATCTATGAGAACTACATCTTCAATTTCATAATTATTATCGATTATGATTTTAACTTTGGAATGCCATTTTTGAAGGTTTAATTTGTCAATTAAGTTTAACCCGTTATCATTATTACTTGTTTGTGATCATCTCTCGTCAGATGACAACTTTTTTACACCCAAAGGATCCATATTGAAGATGGAGATTATGGGTATCCGTTGGGAACATGTTCTGGTTGAACTATGTGAGCTATCTGAGTTTTTAGTTTCAAATTGTTCATCAGATTGGCTAGAAACTGGGCTTCTCAATTTGCTAAATTTATTTTTTGCTCAAAGATGATTTATAGCTTCTTCTAATTTCTTATCTCGTAATTTTAACTCCTTTATTTCCTGTTTTGACTTGTTAACTTTAGATTGGAGGTTTTGTAAGGTTACCTCTTTCTTTTTATCCTTACTAAATTTCTCCATTGTTTTATTAAAATTGATTAGCTTTTTTTTACCAAAAGATTGCTTATGTCTTTTTTGACAAACAAATTTTTGAGTTTTTTAATATATTTAACTTTTAACTCTGAATTTTCAATTTTGCTAATGAGATTAATGAGGACATGTTCTTTCTCAGTTTGCTTGGTTAAAATTCTAACTATTTTACAACAATTGTCTGTACAACCTAGCTTAATGTCAGGTTCACTGGAATTGCTAGAGATTGACTGTTAATCTAAAGAACTTTTAGGATTGCTTGAATCATCTGAACTTTCTTCATTTTGGCTAAGTTTATTTAACTTAAAAATGGTTAAGATCTTAACTTCATCTTCTTGTGTTAAGTTTAATTGTTTTAACTTCTTTTTAAGTGGACATTCTGAGCTGATATGTCCTTTTTTACCACAATTATAACATTCAATTTTTTTGCTATTCTTCTTTCCTGACTTCTTCTTATAAGTTTTATACTTATAAGATTTTCTATGTTTTTTTACTTGATTTTTCATAATATTCTTGTTTTGGAGAAGTCTTGCTTCTTTTGTAGTAATGTTTACTTCTGTTATAACGCTTGTGTGACTTGTGGTTTTTGCCAGATGGTGCTACTGAAAGGAGACCATATTGTTTACAAAATCACCCATTTCATATTTAGCTTTCCTCTAATCATCTTTCATTTGTTTGCTAATTTTCATATCAATACACATTTTTAAACCTTTTTTCTGAATGGTACTGATAATATCACCATATGTTAGCTGATCATATTTAATGATTCTTTCAGGTTTGCTTAATACTTCTCTAATAATGTGTGCGAAGAGATTAGGTAAGCCATTGATAAACTGTTCTTTCCAGAAAGACTTATCACAGTCTTATCTGAGCATTACTCTAGAGATGAATACGTCTTTGTACCATCTAAAATCACTCAATGTTAGACATCTTAAGTTACTTAGCTGATCATGAATTATTGATGTTATGTTACTAGGTGTTCTGACAAAATGTTTGATTATTGTATACATGATAGTGTTAATCGCATCCGATTTTGCTCTTCCAATTGTTTCATCAAAAATTGAAATATTTGTATCATCTACTTCAACAACATATCTAATATTGTCTTATAGTTCTTGACTAAGATATTTATCCCACCAGTTTTTAACATTCCTATGAATCCAAAAGTGATTAGGTCAACTATTTCTAATTCAGTATTACCAAGATTGTTAATATAACTGCTGATAACCATAGACATATGATTTACTTTGTTAAGTATTTCTTGCTCACTCAATCCATCTATGTTCCATTCATAGAGTTTATTGGATTGAACTGAGAATTGGTTTCTAATGTTCTTTTCTTCAAACTGAAGATTAGGAGGTATTGGTCTGGAACACCAATTTTTTGTGGTACTGGTTGGATTTACTTTTGAAAATGTTAACTTGTTAAGATTTTGACTACCAAATTGTTTTTCTAATTCTCTAATTTCAGAATTAGAAGATGTGAAATCCAGGAAAAAATTTAAACTTTTTCTGAAAAAGGGTAAAATGGTAATTTGACATTATAGTGCGGGTTAAAAAATGATATTTTTCTAAATCTCGGATGATGAAACGGACCTCACCGTTGAATTCTTCTCGCGAAATCTAGTTACCAAGACAAATTTTGTCGAATTCTGAGATAGTCGGATTTTTCACATTTTTCGAGGTGACGGGTGTCCGGTGACTCCTAAAAACGAAATTTTTATAAAAATTTTAAAATTTTAAAAATATTTTAAATAAAGTTCGTATAAAATATTTTGAGCTTAAACCGGTACAAAATTTAATTATTTCGGAGCGAAAAACGGATCCGAACAAAAGAGGACACTTGACGCGACGAGGCCCAAGTCTTTAAAAGTATAAAAAGGGCATAATATCCAAAAAAAAATCAGATTTTCTTCCCCCAGAGGCTGGCTGGTTTAGGCGTGAGAAGAGAGAAAGAGAGAAAGTGTGTTTTTTCAACTTTTCTTCCGACAATTTCTCAAGATCCATTGGTCGGAATCTGTTTGACCAAAAACTAAAGTCGATCTACGCGACGAGGGCTACGTGTGGGTACCAAAAATAAAGACTTTCACCAAAGATTCAAAGACAAAGTCTTTGAGGATCAAAGATTTGGGACTTGTTTTGGTGGAATAGAAATCTCTACACTTCTATTAAGGTAGGGGGTTCTCCTACTTGGGTCTATTCTTAGACTAGAATGTTTATGTGGGATGGTTGAATATATGTGTTTATATATATATTGACTCATTTATGTATATGGCTAAAAAAATAGGTGTGGAATTGGGTCTATATAAATTCCTAGTAAAAATTGGTAAAGGAAGTTACTTGTGTGATTCCTTGGGATTTGATGTGTTTGGGTATGTTATGTGCTCAAATGTGATTTATAAAGATGTGAGCAATATTATGTGATAACAAGAAAAGTCGGTACACTTTTCTGTTTTCGACCAATTGTCGAAAAATCGTCATAACTTTTGATCCAACCGTTGGATTGAGCTGATATTTTGACACGATATAGAAGACATCTAGATCTACAACTTTCATGTTTTGAACGTTTCTAGGTGCTGAGTGGATCATGGTAAAAATGGAGAAAAACAGAGGTATTTCCACCAGCGAGAGCTAGTGCTGGTGCCTTTGTTATCAAACACCAATACCTCTTTGATTTCTTAACTTCTAAGCCTCCAAATCCTCATGTAATGTGGTCATACCTTCACCACACATCCAAGGTAGTTGCAAGGTTCTAAAATACTTGAATTATGTGATTACATTATTGGTGCCTTGAAGATGTTTGTTGTGTTTAATAAAATAGCATGCTTGAAAAATATGGTAAAGTGAAATTACATGCTTATGATGTGATTTACAACTGTAATGTTATGTTGATGTATGCTTAACAATATGTTAGCATTATGATGATCATGAAATTTATATGTTTTGGATATATTGAACTTGAAATAGTTATGGTGATTATATGTAAATGATATAAATTGTTATGGTATACATTGATATGTAAAAATTGTTCATTTTACATGCATTGCAATATGAACATGAAATTAACATTATATTTATGAGCTATATGCATGAGTGTAGGCATAGGGTTGCATGGGGTGATCAACACTAACATTGGTGCTTGATGGTGGGCTCGAAAAAGTGGGATGAAACGTCCTACGGAGTCGCACAGTTACATGCATAAGAAAACTTGTGTCGGGTATAGCAAGTAGGGATAGATACTCCCTCGGGTGAAAAATTCGACCACTTGGTTCATACACTTACCAGCGGTAAAATTTCAGAAAAGTTTAACGGCGTACGGAGCCGGAGGTGCAATTCCTGAATTCGATACCCATAAAGGCACATGATTTTGATATATAAACTATTCATTTGATGGGAAACATTCAAGAATGAATTAGTTTTATGACATATGGTTGATTTCAAAATGATATTTGGATGTGTTTCATCAAAGACGTTTGTTTTACACATATGAGTCGCATTGTGTTGTGGGAGTTGGTGTGGGCTCGGAATAACATGCATGAGTGAGTTTCATCTCATTACTTGGCATGGCATAATGAGATTCTATCTTGAATAACATGTTCTTATTTGGAAGAAGTTGTTTGTGGCATGTGCGCATTGCATACATATTTTAGGTGGGAGAGTAGTCTCTGTAAGAGTTTTTCTACTGAGCGTTGGCTCACCCTATATGGAAATATTTCAGGTGGGAGAGGTACATCGGTGGATGGCTCCAATTTGGACCCTCATGTTTGAAGAAAGCCAAATGTGACTTTATTTTGTGTTGATGTAAAATATTTGTGGAAAGAATGTTTTAAGCATGTAATCTTTTAAATTGTAATAGAACTTATATGGACTATTGTTAAACTAATCTTGCATGTTTTGATATAAATATAGATCATTGGACCCGGTGTGGTCAAGTTTTACTTATAAATGGACCATGTGTGGTCATTGTGTTATATGGGGCCTCAGACGGGTCATGTTAATGTATATTGCACAGGTTGTGTTTGGGTAGAGCTCCCCGTACAAAGGAGACTCTGCCCGAATTTGTTTTAAATTAAAGACCTCGGTAAATGAGCATAACGGTGTG